>JBAMNC010000530.1:1050000-1581919 GCA_037902135.1 Cetoscarus ocellatus | reverse complement strand
TTATCATTATTATTATTATTATCCATCATTGTATGAAAAAATACCAATCAGTGATTAATATGTGAGAAAATAAAGACAAAGAAACTAAGTAAGCATAAACACACTCACGGACAAAGACAACCAGTGTCAACTTGTCATGAATTAACACAGTCGCCAGTCGAATGACGACAACAAGCTTATTTCCTTAAAGAGAATTTGTCTGTCAACAGCTGTATAAATGGACATGTTCATGTCACTGCAGTCTCAAACATTACTTAGATGCCGATGATGATGATGACCTTAGTTTATCAGTTAGCGCTTTCTGTTTTAGTGATTTTTGCTGCTGTGACCGATCTCTCATCTCTCCTCGGCCTGTTCACTGATCAGACTGGTCATGTGTAGACTGCAGGTCATGTCTGTGTCACCTTAATTCTGGACGACATGCACAACTGACACACTGTAATAACACAAGGGACACGTGGCGGCCATCATGCGTTCCCATCCATGTAGTTTGCAGCAAGAATATCTCCATCCTTGGCAGTCACCAGGAAATGTAAACAAGATGGAAGTGTGTAGTACGGCTTGTATAAAAAGTGCCTATGTCCAAACCCTCTGTGGTAGATGGAGGATAAACCTACTTTTCCATGTCAAGCTAAACACAATAATACATTAAGAGACCCACACTGCTTTAATGTGGTCCTACCGGGCAACTGCAAATAGCAGTTTTTATTCATTTTAAAACCTTTAAGACAGATTTCTGAAATCCTGAAATCCTGAAAGTCTTTCAAAATAAACCTTCTACTCTGTCTGCCAAAAGACAACTTTGATTTAAACAACTCTGTGTGCTCTTTATTTTTCACATTAATCTGTATTACAAGGTGAGAGGGAGAATAACTTGTTAGTAGGGTTGGGCATTGTTAAGAACCTCACGATTCGATTCGATTTTGATTCTTTGGGTGGCGATTCGATTCAGTATCGATTCAGTAAGAAGTAGAAATACATAAATAATTAGAGTAACTTTTGACAATTTTTTTTTTTTTTTTTTATTTTGATGCCAATGTGAAAATATGTGGTATGTCACATCATATTTTGAGCAAACATCTGACAATAAAAATCTGCACAGTAATAACTTATTTGTGCATATGGAGTACAAAAGTAAAAACGTGACAGTAACACTATAAAAATAAATGTCAACCTGGTCTTTTTTGTCAATAAATGTGTCAGGAATTGTCCTTTAAATACATTTTTTCACCCTTTTTTCACTAAAAATAAAGGTAAACAATTCTTGCAAGTATTTGTCGTTATTATGTTATAAATGCTCAAAACACTGTGTAATTACAAGAAAAGAATAAAAATGGCTTTGAATTTTCAACAGGATCCTCTTCATAAACAATAAATGGACATGTAGAAATTTTATGAGATGACCAAAAATGAACTTCACCTATTTTACATAAACTCAAACATTTTTGTTTGCCGACAGCATTTAGTGTCCATGTTACAGCCTGTTATATTAGACCATGTCCAGGCATTTTTTTACTGATGGTAGTCCCTGAACCAGTTCTTGTCCAGCTGAAGACAGAGATCTCAACATTTCTTCCTCCAATATTTCTAAAATTACCATTTATGGAATCCATAAAAAACTAACTATGATCAAAAATACAATAGATGCCAAAATAAATGACGAAAAAACACGTGGAAAATACATCGGAAATACGTCAAAACACAGAGAAAATATGGCAAAAGAAGGAAAAGAAAACACTCCAGAATTATACTAATGCTGTTGTGTTTAATATTTTACATTATTTACTGAAAATACTGATAAACGGCTGTTAAATCCCTCCTATGTTCTGCTCTCAATCCTATCACTCTGCAAGCATGTCTTCTTCTGCGACCAACGGTAGCTGGATAAACAGTGAAAAGATGCACAGCGCCCCCCACTGGCCAGGAGGTGAATCGATTCAGAGGATTTGCTGAATCGATATTGAATTGGGAGGGGAATAATTGCAATGCATTGCTGAATCAATATTTCTGCCCACCCCTACTTGTTAGGGTGTAACAGATGAAAAATGGGTAAAGTGTAAAATAGTTCTCTTTATGTACCTGGCAAGTCGGCAACTTTCGGTATTACAAATGACAGCAGGCCTCCAAGGGACGCAAGATCACACCCATTAAATGATTCATTTTCTTCAGAAATTACATTTTATTTTTGGCAGCAGACTTTTGGGCTGCCTAAATCATTGAAATAAGAACAAGAGGATGATGCTGAGTCATTTTAGAGCCAAATTATGCCCTGTGATAGATTACCAAAAAATAGGTTTCCATGAAAAAAGGGGGCACAGATCATGTATCCCATTAAATCTAAAGTTAAATATAAAATAAATCACAACACACATTTTAACTGTCATAATTACAAGGATTATTTCAAGTCTACATGTTGCAAGATGATTTTTAGTCTTTTTGAAGTCTTTCACTCTTTAACATCACCTCAAAGCGGCTCCCTTCTCTGGTTTTGACTTTTGGCCTCGTAGTATCACTTTCATTAAAGCAAACCCTCAGGATCCCCGCAGGCAAAAGCGTGCTCTGATTCGTTGTCCCTGACCTCCACTCTTGCATTCATAATGCAGGACCTCGCCCCTGAGGGCATGACAGGCACCTACAAGGCTTCAGGAAGCAAGTAGCCTGGAGCAGGAGAGGTATGAATATTTGATCTTTTCAGGTTTAAGGTCATTCTTCTACATATTCACAAACACACGGCATATTCAAGAAACAATACAAAGACAGCACATGTAGGATCTGTGGGTTTATAAGTAAAAAAAATGCATGCAAATGTTAACATGTAAGGCTAAAGATGCATAAGGCCAGGGAAAGGATGTGTGGTTTTTTTAGCTAATTCTGACTCAATTTTTGGATCATACAAGTTTTAGTTTTTTGTTGTACAGTGATTGGGATATAAAGTGATAAAAATGGCCCGAACAAATGCTCCTAACTATTTTTACATTTGATTTTGACTGCATAAATTATCAAGGTGAGGGCAGAGCCAGGAGTCAAATTGCAAGATTCAGGCCATGCTTTCTGATTAACCAAGCAAAGACAGACATCTAGCACCTGGTCCACTTGGACAACAGTAGGTGTGCTTTTTGATGTGTCTGCTCCACTCCTGTCTGGAAAGAAATGAACTGAGTGAAGCATTGGAAGGAAATAGCTGTGGATGTCAAGCTAACTGGGAATATGTTATAGTCTAGCTTGCTGGTTAGCTTGTTTGTTGGTGTTGCTGAGTATGTGTGTGTGAGACAGAGCGAGAGTGCTATCGACACATTATCAGATTTTACTGAGAAACTAAAACCAAGAGTTTTGGGTGAGGTGAAACTGGAATTTTAAAAGTGCCCGAAGAATGGCGTGGACAGGACTGTGAGAAGGGGGGATAAGAGGTACCCTCTCAAACTTTCATTGCACTTCCATCAGCCTCAGTGTCATGCAGTCTATGCTGCCTATAATACTTGGCTATTGGCCATCATGTCATAATCATCCAACGCAGGCTTACAATGAGCCATCTGGGTGAGAAATCGTGGTACATGATCCTCAACGAGGCACAAGTCCCGATTATATTAACATTGTTTTAAGAAATTAATGGTTATTGCAATCTCTGGTGAAAAACTACATGACTCACAGTCCGGTGTCACAGCATTTGCTAGGACTGGTCAAATCTGCCTTTACTCACATACTTCAGCGATTGGCTGCTCCCTCTAAACTTCATGGTCTTCCTTTAAACCACAGACCACTAAAATGGGAAATAGTGGACAAACCTAGAGAGGACACATGATTGTATGCTACTAACCTCTTCTGTGAAAATAACTTTTTTTTTTCCGTATTTTAGGCAAACATACTACACTAAAATTCCTAAAATTCTGGAGTATTAAAGTCTCTGATTGGTCAAACCTGTTGTTACCTGCAAATTTTGAACACTTCAGAAGGTAACTGTGACTGTTGAGCTCTATGAGTTGATGATTGGCAACATACATCCGATGGTTATAGAGATCTGCCAAAAACTCAAAAACACCTTAAAATATCAATTTATGTATATTTTGATTTAACATGTGAAATTAGAGTATAATAACACTTTGATTTTAGTATGGTTGGTTTCATAAAAGAAACTCTTTTGCCTGTAGAATGTAAACAGGTCACTTTATAACATGGGATGTAATTACATAGTTTAATCACACAGCATATGCCTGGCCAAAGGTGCTAGCTGAATCTCTCGTGCAAGACACAACATTGTGTATAAAAAAGGAGCCATTTTAAGGCATTATAAATGGTAGTAATGTGATTTTTTGAGAAGTCAAATTGATGTTGGTATGTCTCTGAGGTATTAGCAGAAGTTTACTACTTATTAATACATGGGTAATATTTTTCTGGAGATATATGATAGGTTCACTAAACAAAAGTTAACACTATCGATAATACCCACTAGTTCAGTATATTAGGGCCTAATGTGTTTTCTGTCTGCCAAGAAGTTTGTTGCTGTGATTATTCTGCTTTTTCAGTGGGCAGGCCAACAACATGCTAGCCAGCACATGGTTTAAGGCAGGGATAGGCAGTAAGTTTTGGTGGATTAAAAGATGAGAAAAATACTCTTATTTCAGACGGCTTTATACATGTGTTTTAATTATTAGTTTGTTTAAGTTGTTTGCTTTTTGAAAAGGCTTACCTCAACATAATAAAACACAGCATCCAAATTTAATTATTTTGTACTAAGTAACCCAAAGTATCTTGTTTTTTCTTACATATTTTTGAGAGCTTGGATTTGTTTTTGAAGAACTTTAATAGAGTTTAGGAATGTTAAGTAAGGTAATAAGTGTAACTTATGTAGGTAATGACTTTACTTCATACCACACGCAAATAGTTTCTCCTCTGGTCCCGTGGCACCGAATTCACTGTTAAATTTCTATGAAAATCAATAACAACTGTAAAGCATGTTTGGCACAAGCAAATAAAGCAAGCTTTGTTCTCTTTCACTAAAATGATTTGCAAGTTGCCAGTCACAGATTATGTAAGTTGAATAGATTTCAATAGATATCAGGTCCACAAAAGTAGGGCTTACAAGAAAGTTTTACAGAACGAGTAATATTTAGAACGAGAAGCATGTTCTTTCTGTTCTTCCATCATATGCCATTTTGTAGCCTTGAGGTTTATAAAGTAACCACTTGAGATATATCCTGAAAGAAAGTCTTATGTAGAATGTTACACAATAAAATAAGACAACGAGGCACTTCAGATGCATTATTTTGAGATGTACTTGTTTTTAAAGAAAATAGAGTGATATTATGAAGAGGAACAACTTTTCTTTGTGTGCAGCCAGCAGAAGGCTATCACATGTTCAGCTTGAGCAAACTGAAGCACGGAGCGGTCTCGGCAGGGGAGGAGGAGCATATGTCCATTTTGTTCATTTCACGCACAGTAAACTGTGTCTGATTGTGCCATGTCACCCTGTTGCTCCAAATCTGTCGGCACGTGCATACCTGTGCATGACCGCAGGGCAGACTGTGTAGGCTGCTGCTTATCTGCCATAGAGAGTCACATTTTTGGATACACTCCATTTCACACTGTAATTGAGATAAGTGCCTTTGCCCTGCCCATCCAAGCAGAAAACACAGAGGGAGTAAATCAATGTCCAGTCATAAAGCCTGAAGGGTCAGAGGGGAGGGCTGGTGTTGTACAGTTTAGTCAAAGTACATTATTTCCAGGCCAGGCCCAGCACCACCTGCTCCCAAACACAGAGGGTGGCAGAATGCATACAAACTGTTACTGACCTGCCTCTAAGATGTATTTTTTTCTGGACAGATGGAGCACATGGGGAAGTGCAAATGTGGCACCTCTCGATTTACAACATGGTTTGCACTTTAGCTGATTTTCCTGCTTAATATACTGAATATATATGAGTGCTTAAAAAAGCTCAGATATATCTGAAATGTGTGACTTTGATTACTCTAATCTGGCACTCTGGGTCAAGCCAAGTTTAAAATCTGCTTCTCCAATCATGTTTTTTTATCGATTATCAGACAAAATACTTATTTGGCTCTCACGTTATGTCCATTTATTTTCATTTTTGGGACTGACAACTAGTTTCTGAGACATGCAGCCGAGATTGGCATAAATTTTGCTTATTCAAACGAGCAGTCACTAAGCTGTCAAAATCCAACGTTTCTTGCAAAAATCACCTCAGTTGAAAAACTATTTTTTCCATTAGTTTTGACAAGTGCCTGAATGTATAGACAGTTTGAAAGAGACTATTGAACCCTACTTTAAAAACAATCCAATGTAGCAAAGCAGATGTTCCCAGCCTTTGTTGTACCATACAACAGTTTGGTGTGTATGACAAATATAACTGACCATGACCAAGGATCAGTGAGCCATGAGCTTGCCTATAATCTAAACAACCAGATATCAACAAGGATCCTCTATTTTTAACAGTAGCTGTTAACAAAATCTAGGAACATAGTCAAAGTCGCCTATTAATAGGATGATTAAGCGGTATCATCAGATTGTCATGTCCTGTGGCGATGAAAAATGTTGTTAAAATGGTGTGCGATCAAATGTTTCTATTACTTACGGCTGGGTACTTTTTAAAGTTCTGACCATTAAATTGTTTCCCTCCACATTAAGAAGTTGTATACAGCCTGAGCGCTCTTGGGAGCCTTGGGTCCAGTAATGGTGCAGCGTCAAATATATTTAGAATTACATTTATAACTATGTCTATGAGAAATGAACTACAAATTTTAGTTTTTTTATGGCCAACTACCAAAGTATCTGTAACCAAATGCCTGGAGATCCTTGCAGTAGAGACAAAAAGCAACACCACTCATCTTCCTATATGAGACAATAAATGTCATATGAATGATAAGAGTTTGACAACCACTGACAAAAGGCCCTCCATAAAATCTCTGACTAACCAGACAGCTGTCTTACAGGATTGAAAATTGATGTATACAATTAGAATGACAGTTGGAATGTTGCTGCTCCTTAATGGATCACCAACCCAAAAGACAAAGGGCTGTCTAAATATGGACACATAATTTGCCATATTTTCTGACCAAACAACTGTTTATTAACCTGTTTAGCATTATTTTTTTTATTTATTTATTTTTTTTTTCATCTCAAACTTAAAATAAATAAATAAATAACAGTTACTCAAGGCAACATAATACATATGTACATCGGACATCTGTATATGTCCAACAACTAACTTATACATGTGAATACATCCACATATGTCACACAATACCCTGTTTGAGAAGGGACAGAATGAAGCTAAGAGCTTATCTAGTCCCTTCCTTACAAATCAGATCCATTATGGAAACAAAAACACAATAATAATAATATTTATTATTATTATTATTATTATTTATTATTATTATTATTATTATTATTATTAATTAATTAATAATTTGCTAGCACATCAGAAAAATATTAATGTATATATTAAATATATATCTATACAGATCTACACATCATACACATATTATATATAGTATAAACACATATTAAAACATCTGTAATGTTTGCATGAATACTTATTTAAATGCACACTCTTGTATTCATTATCATTTATCTCCTACTTAAGTATTTACAAACAATAAGCTTCTCCACAAAATATTTGTTCTAAAATAAAATTTTATGTTATTTACAAAAATTAATTGCATATGTTGATATTGATCAGTGTTAATATAAATACTTAAAATCAATTATATGGCAACAAATTATTTAGGTATAAAACCAAGTTATCATTCGATTACTCATATGAATCTAATGATACTTTTCTATAATGTTATTTAAACATTTGCCTATTATTGCACATTTTTAAAGCGACATCCAGGCTGTTGCATAGTTTGACACCACAAACAGAAATGCACATACTTTTAAGAGTTGTATGGACCATCGGACCATCGGACAAATGAAGTTATGTTCACCCCTTAAATTAAAGCCCCCCTCTCTGGAACTGAACATCTTTTGTAAATTACCAGGTAGCAATTTTCTAATTGTTTTATGTAGCACTTGTGGTATTTGCAATTTCACAATATCATAAAATTTTAACAATTTGGAATTTAAAAACAGAGGACTGGTATGATCTCTAAATCCAGTATGATTTATAACTTTTTAATGTGCATATCTTTTGTAGATTGGACTTGTATGTGTTTCCCAAGACTTCTACACAGTAAAAGAGGTATGGTAGGATCATGGAGCAGTAGAGTGTGCGTAATGATTTTTGTGGTAATAAATACTTTGATTTATTGATTATACAAATGCTTCTTGATATTTTTGAGCACAGATATTTTAATGTGTGGTTTCCAGCAGAGCTTATGGTCAATCAGAATACCCAAAACTTACTTTCATATACCCTTTCAATAGTTACATTGTCAATTGGTAACTAAATTTTCCTGTCAATTTTTCTATTTCCAAAAAACATAAACTTTGTTTTACTTATGTTTAGTGAAAATTTGTTTTTGTCAAACCAGCATTTAAGTTTACACATTTCTGGACCATGTTTAACAGCTGCTCTGGGTTATCTCCAGTACATAAAATATTGGTGTCATCAGCAAACAACACACACTTCAGAAACTCACTTTAATTATATCGTTGATATATAAAATGAATAATTTAAGGCCCAGTACTGACCCCTGTGGAACACCACAAGTAATATTTAAATATAATTTCAGCATAATCTTAAAATCACTAAAATAGCAGTTAGTTTATACATTGTGTAAAATGTAAATAAAAGAAGAGTATGCTCACTGGAAAAACATTGGGACCCTATATCTGGCTGAAAACAGCACAGAGACAACATAAGATGGGAAAACTAGATATTTCTTTTTTTTCAGAAACTATGATGCCATTTTGAATTTTAGCAAACACAAACAAAGATAGTGTTGGACTGTATGTTCCCTCTGTTTAACATTTCATTGGTTTACAGTTTGGCCAATCAAGTAAGTTTAAAGGGATTTGATTTTGAGACTTTCAGCAAAAACTAAAATCATAATGTGTTCTCAGTACAGACTAAAACTAGATTTTTTTTTTTGTCAATTAGAACTATTAATCCATCTATTATGTATAAGCCTAGAGGAAGATTACACCCTAACCTGGTTGTCAACAGATCACGGGGCTGACATGGAGAGACAAACAACCATTCACACACACTCACACCTACATGCAATTTAGAGTCACCAATAAACCTAGTAAGAAAGTTTTTAGTCTGTGGGTTCAAGCAAGGGTATCTGCTGAAAACAACCCATGCACAGGGAGAACATGCAAGCTCTACAAAGACCCCAATCCACTCAGAGTCAAACCAGAAAACCTTCTTACTGTGTTAACCTGCACCACCACCACCAGTACAACCCAACTTTGACTATAAAGGGAAAAAAGTATCAAAATATGACTAAAACTGCAGACAAAGACTACTTATCAAAGCTGCCAGTACATTGTTTTGAATTTTTTTTTTTCCCTAAAAAAACTGTTATTTTCCTTTATTTTTTTTTTTTTTTCAATTTGAAATAAAGAAAAATGATTCCCCAGATTTTCATTATTAAATGTCTTTTTGGATGCCAAGTGGTTATAATGATGATTAAACAATTTGCGGCTACAAACAGATAAATAAGATAAGTAATAAAACAACCAAGCTTCCCCAGGGGGGGACAGTAAATCAAGAGGACCATGGAGGATATAGAAAAAAATCCTGTTGTTAATAAATACAAAATGATTTAGATAACTACAATAAAAGCTGATTTTAGCGAAAATTATTGTAAAAGCACCATGAGATTCCCTAGTCCTATTTATTTCAGTGCTCTGTACTTATACGAAGCCAACTCAACTCAACCAAAGAAATAACTACTCTTCTCCACAATGAAACCTTCCAATTATACTGTCAGCAAATCCACCATCACTCTTCACACTGCAACGGGTCGTGTCATGCATTAACAGGCTGTGACATACAGAGACATAAAAGGCAGCCATGTGCAGAAATGTTTCAAACTGTTAAAACATGCAAAGATGGCCATTTCACCAGGAACTCATCCAGCGGGAGAATTTTCACACTCAGCTCAGTTTGCAGATCATAAAAAGGCTTTTATCGCCTTCCTGCATTACTGTTCATCTCCATACATAGAACTAAATGTGTGCCTACTTGCATGTACATTACATGATAAGCTTGAGAGCGCCACGGCCAAACTGTTTCCCACGTTGTACTTAACGACCCACTCCACGCCATGGGGCATGACGGAGCTGCTCTAATAGTTAGTGCTTAGTCAAAGTAGGCATCCCTGAGATGTGGAAATCGATCATGGATGACAGCTCATTGGGGCTATCGAACACGGGAAAGCAGAGATAGAGAACAAAAGGGGAGAAATTCCAATTACACTCTTGATGACCATATGTGTAACCCCCGGCTGGCATTGTTGACGCCTCCATCCAGTTGTATAATGAGCTCACAGTGGGCGGGACTTACTCACTGGAGCATCAACATCAGGATATGAAGAGTGCAGTGCTGTATAGTTCAACCAGGTGTCCCTATTGGGGATAGGATGAGATAACAGACAGTAATTATGTCACTGTCACACCATGACAGGCTTGTTATCTCATAGAGCTGGTTGAACCTGGCTCCTTTGAGCTGATTAGAGTAATTAGAGTATAGTATGATGAACCGTCAAAGAGCTGTCTAAAGCAATATGCTGTATACCATCTATTGCATCACAGTGCACTGAACACAGAGACACTTGTGATTCATCTAGTATGCTTTATGTCCAAACTTTAGTGGCTAGAAGTGTTAGTTTTTCTTATTCAGTTGGACGGGATCAATATTATTAGCGAAAACATTTTTTAAATTGTTACTATAGAGACATCACATTGAATCTAATCATTTTATTATTATGTTTCTATGAATAAAGCACATTTAACCTATTCATATAGGTGTGATACAATATGGTAAATAATACAATACACAATACCACATGTACAATACAACAAAACACAATGAAATAAAAGTTAGTGCAATACACTAAACGCTCCTCAGGAAAATGTAGCTACTGTTCAGGTACCCCTTCCTAAGCTTTGTAACTTGGCACACCAGATGGTCATTTTCACACATCCAAAGGATATACTGTCAAGTCCATTTGGTCAACAGCTGATAGAAAGTGACTGTGAAAGGCAGAACCTTTCAAGAAAAGCTGGAGAATGACTCAGCAAATATTTTGTCTGTTGCATTCATTATGTACCAGTAAAAAGCTCCAAATGACTTCTAATGTCCATCACAACTAATCCTCCCTCATGGCTGCTGCCTCTTGGTGCTCAAAAGGACACTGGCAAGGCCAGTTGTTTTCTAACTTGGAACAATCATTTCACCCTTAAGCTTTGCAAGATGAATCTACCTGATGACAGACATGGAATCTGGTAAATCCAGTTGCTTTACAAGGTTATAGGTTAAATGAAGTCACACTGTTGTCAGCTCAAACAATGATGGAGTAAAGGAAGTAATCATGGGGAACAAGAGGCAAGAGTTTGGCTTAATTTCATACAAATGATGTTAAGTGTATAACTTGCAATACCTGTGGTTGTGTTAAGACGGAAACGGCACCAACATGCGGAAACATTTGTCAAAGCAGCCAATCATTAAATATTAGAAGTGCCATGTACTGACATTGTTGATACAACAAGTCTGTGTAAGCCAACTTTTCTCTTCACAAATAACTCAAAGCAATAAAGAAAGGAATCAACACAGACCTTGACAGAAAGCAAAATTGACAATGGTATTAGTATCAGTTAAGTCACATCCCTAAATTTGAGGGGGAAAAAAACAGGGTTTTCTGCTATTCCAGGTCCAGTCTTTCAGATGCAAATATTTGATCACTCCTGTAAACAGATTAATCTATCTTTATATAGTGTTCTGTGTCCATCTGTCACACACAGCTGGAAGAGACACCAGGATAAAGGGCAAAGTTGTTCAAAACAAGGTTAGGTTGACTAACGATTGAGGAAGAGAAATGATGCAAATTTCTATTAATGTTTGCTTTTGTTTTCAACCATTTAACATTGCAATTCAACAGTCACATGCATCACCTCTATTGATATTTTAAAACTGGTCCCAGATGTACCCAGAGCATAATATAAAGCCACTTGCCTAAAAGCCATCTCAGACATTGAATTTTCTCAGCCCTTCCCTCATCAGGCTGATTCAGCGTAACCAGTATTCGCTGTGTGTGAGGGTGTAGACAGGCCATGAACCTTTTTTTTTTTTAAAACACGAACAAGGTGCGTAACAAAATATGGGACCTTTAAGGAAAATAAAGATACAGATAACCTGCACAAATGCCCTGCTTTGAAACCCTCAGACAGACAGATATATCTTGTGGTAAATGCAGAATTGTCAGAAACTTTTATTTCTTTAAAGGAATTGTGTTGGCACAGTCAGGAAAAGAGGTGTGTATGTTTGGAGATTTAATAGTTGTTTATATTCAGATTGTCAATACTTTCAAATAAATTAAACTTTATAAAAATACATTTACCCTTGAAAAGTATTTTCTTAAAAAAAGTTTTTAAAAGTGTTTTTACTCAGAATAAAGGTTTTCCTATATTTGGACCCACACATTAAACTAAGAACTAAAAGTGCTCTGGGAGCATTTCTGACATCCTTAGACAAGTTTCAACTGAAAGTTTGGAAAACTGCCCTGGCGCCATGTTAAAAATCCCTTAAAAAGATTCTGGATGTGTAACCATTTCAGATCACCACCAAGATCTAATAACTTCTTCCTTGTGCCACGACCAACATTCTCTGGAAATGTCATCATGCGTTATCTTGCAAACAGGCAGACAAACAAACAAAGAAAGGGACCAACGCCTGCAATAACAAAACCTCCTTGGCAGAGGTACCAAAAAAGAGAAAACCACACAAAACTATGTCTTTACCCCAATACAAAATCAAGATGACAGGGTTGCATGAAAAATTGAACAAAGAAGACTGCAAATTTAACAAAAAACACTGTCAACACAAAAATGTGTCATTGTTCTTCTAACAGGTGGCAGGGGGATTATGAGTCTGCCACCCACTGATTTCTTCACAATAATAGACAAACACAAACATGTCACTGAATAAGGGGAAAATAACTGAATGTTTATGCCAAAAAAACTTTTGTTTTTCCTCACACTCAACTCAGATTGTCTCTCTTTCAAATAATAAACACAAAACACAGTTTAACTGACTGCTTCGACCTTCCTGAGGCTCAAAATCACCTTACTGGGAGACACCAACCTCACTTTAAAGGCTCCCAGCCAGGCTGATCTTCTGCTGTCATCAGCTCATAGCTGAGAGAGCACCTCTCAGGTCACTCAAAAACACCTGAGGAGCAGCAAACACTGGATCAAGGTTGTTTAGCAGGGTACACACTACACAAAAATCATCCCGAGTTTCGTCTCAGACCCACAATTCCCACAAAACATGGCGTAAGGACCGTTTATCTTACCCGATCATCCTGAGGTGTAAGGTGTGTAATTTTAGCATCTCGAAAGAGGAGCGGAGGACACCCAAAGTTTAAATCGTAAATATTAAATGTGGTCAATATTTACAATCTGAAATCCAGATGTGTGTGGAGTGCACCGTTTAGTAAGGCAAAGGTGAGGTCAGGGTCATCCGTCTTAAGAGTGTAAAGTCATTATATATTAGTACCATTTATAATTTCATTCCTTCCTTTATCTTTTTTTATTTGTTGTCAAATATATGCACTTAGTGGAGTTTACAAAGATCAGCTGCAAGATCTTGGCCGATGCTGATTACCAATCACCTCTGTCTGAGATCATCCAACACCGATCATGTTTCATGTTTTATTTTTTGTATTTTTTTAACAATTGGTCAGAAGATTTGCTTGACAAAATGATCTCAAAGAGCAATGCAACAGGTATCCTACAGTGGGGACATCTGAATAACACAACAAAAGACTCATTTATTATTTGTAATTATTATGTGAATAAACAAACATATCGACAGACTAATGTAAACTATCAATTCAATCCAACAGACAAAACAGTGTAAATAGTTCACTAAATAGAAGACAATGCACTAAAACGTATTAATTTATTAACATAATGTAACTGATGTTATTATTTCATATTGCCCAAATGTCAGCCCCACTAAATTTTATTTATTGAGGTTCGGCAAAGATCTAAATCTTCAATACATCTCTTAAATACATTTAAACACATCATGTTCTTAGCTTCATCAAATACTCATTTTACCAAGCCAACCTGAATGCATCACAATGTTTCCAATTGAACCTCAAATGCATCACTAAACATGAAATGCATTTGTTTTCGAGCAATATGTTGCATAGATGCTAGATTAATATGTTTGACTTAATGAATGAAGACAAAGTTTTGGAGACCCTGCTACAGTCTATCTAAGAGGATGACAGAGCATCAGGAGCAGCAGACGAGCGGATGGCGTCCATGAGTAAACATGAAGATAATCCACAGGTGATCAGTGGTAGATATTGGTGTTTACAGGCATTAACTTTAATCACATTTTTTCTTACAAAATTGGCCAATATGGATCAGTGCCAATACAACTGGGGCACCTATACTGTTATGCCAAATAGATTAAATATAGTAACCTAATACATTTGCAGTGTGTGAGGAAAGAAAATGTATTTAAATCATGAACAGAAACTCAAATACTCAAATACTTGTACACATTTCTTGTAAATAATAAGTCAGATTGAAGTAATTTGTGTTTTTATTATCATTTATTTTTTTTGACTGATCATATTTTTTTCAATCCACAAGAGGAAAAAAAACTCAAACTGAAACAACAAATCGAATGATGAGATTTCCATGCCCTAGACCGACAGCAGCTTACACAACCCATTTAACCTCCCTGTATGTAAAGCAAACTCCACAATCTGTTCATTGGCCCTCCTTTCACCCGTAGACGGAGCCTCACATGCCGCCTGCCTGGGAATCAAACTACTCAAAACTAATATCATTTTGTCCGGCCAATCTAATAAAACACAGGAGCCATTTTCTTCTCTTTCCTGTCCCTCCTGCCCTCCTCCTTTATATATCCTGCCGGAACCACCATGATTCATAAGAGACGTGGCAAAGGCGCTCAGTATGCAATGAGCGAAAGGCACCTTGGGGAATTTTATGATCCATGACGAAGCGTCCAGGATCATTTTGGATGTATGCATGTGTCACTGCATATTAATAATGGCCTCTGTCTCATGGAAGCGCCAGCACACCTTCAAAGGAGATAATTTAATCTTCTCCCTGCTGAGCCTCCTCTGCTCTGCGCGCTCTCTAATACTTTCCCTCAGAATGACAGTCAAAGGAGCCATCGCTTACATTGTGCACCTTAGCTTTAGGATAATAAAAAGAAAGAAACAGGAAATCATAAAGAAGTCAAGATGACCAGGAGGAGGAAATAAGCCATGGATTCAGAGGGAGATAAACACAGAGCTGAGGGATATTCTCTTTTCTTCTCTTTACATATGTAAATTGAGTGGTCATGTAATGTCACCAAGGAGCTAGTTGGTGAGGAAATTGACTTTTTAGCTCATCCGCTGCTGAGAATCATGCACGGCCTCATTAAAAATTGCCATTCTGCGGTGCATGTGTTTCCTACTGCCCTCGTTTTTTGCACTGCAAGCCTGCAAACCAGCAAAAACAAAAAGGCGGCATGCACTTAAGTGAGCTCCACGTGCCCTTTATCTTGCAGAGAGATTCCTTTTCCTCTAAAAACCAGCACCCCGCAGTGAGACTGACAAATGAGGAGAGCACGGCTGGGCACTGGACTTGTTTGTGGAAAAGCGTGGTGAAAAAAAACAGAGCAGATTCTTGTTTTTCCAGCTGAAAAACATGACCACAATTACTGTGTGATCTAATGCTGGTGTGTTAAATCAAAGTTGACGTGTAATAACCTTAAATGTCCTCCTGTTTTCATGTCATGCATGATGTTTCAGAGCCGGAGAGCGAGTTAACCTCCATCCAAGGGGAGCTGTCTCCAATGAAACCCATCGTAAAAGGCGTTGCATTATGTAAATAGACCCACCAATGTATTCCCTGTGCGCCAATAAAGCCTTCACAGCAGCCCTTGTATTAGCACACATGATAACATAACGCTGTCAGCAACAGGGTAATGTCAGCCGATGATGTAGGTGCATTAAGAGGCCTCGTCACCCTATGAAAAGAAACCATTAATAGTCCATCTGGAGAGTATCCATCTACAAAACAGGAAACCTCAACGTCAGATCTCAGATACATCATGGCACCGACTTGCAAATGAATGCAAATCTCGGGTTAAATCCATTCAAAGGCTGTAAAGAACACTTAGCATATTAACACAAGAGTTTGATGTCTTGATCTTGACGGGTGTTGACTTAAATAAGTTTTAAAAGCTTTGCCATGCAGCGCGGGTAAACGCTTCTTTTTGTGTACTCAAGTAAATGCTGGTGATTAGTTATCCAGTCGCATTACTATTTCAAGTCGGGAATATGGTCCATTAATTTCTCTCTTTGTCTTTTTTTTCTATAGAGCAGGGTGTTTAGCTTTTATGGAGGGTGCCGATATATCTGGAGGGCAGCACACATCTGAGGAGAGCAGCACTTAAGACAAAAGAGAAGGAACACAACAGAGTATGGATTACATTTTTAGAATTTTGGGTGAAGACAAAAGAACTGCATTTGTGGGAACTAGAACTACACGCTATGAAAAACAAGATGTGGAAAAATGAAGATTTGCAGATTTTTCAGGAAATACAAAAAAATCAGCATCGCATAAAACTGCTAACATATGGCTCTTCATGAAAATGATGAAACGAGGCCTGAATGAAGATTATATCAGAATATATTGGATTTACCTTCACTTATGGAGTGGATTTAGCATGTCTTGGCCTGTCTTAGCCGGAGGTGCTACTACAGAACAGAGAAGCATTAAGGAAAAGTGTAACACAAGTAGTGATGGATCTTTTGTGACACACCAGGGATAGCTGTGGAGGCGCCTGTGAATCTGTTAACAACACATGCTGCGCTACAGTCAAGGCAAACAAAGGCCTAATGTCACACTAAGAGGGCCAGGAGGCAGAATAAAGAGCCTATGTGGTTTTCTGCTCTGTATATGAATAAGTACATTCACTTCAAGGCACTTTAATCCTGTTGAGTTACAACTACCTACGCTTCTGCCACAACACATATCTCTTTACCAGTTATCTGAACGAGTACATACAGCCAGGGGATTTCCTCCTCACATATACCCACAGACTCACATAAATACATTATTCAACTTTGCACAGTACTGGTGTTATGTTTCCATGTAAGAAAATTTCTACATGTTATAATATGTTTTACATTATGCAAGTTATAGGCATGAATGTGTGCAGCTATTTTTATTCAAACTGTATTACATGCTTACCAGTGCCTTCTGACCAGAGGCAGTGAAAGGGGGATGGTATGAAAAGCATAAATAGTGCATCTATACACCTGATTTTACAGTAGTTGTTGTTTGAGCGAACACTGGTTACAAGCAATGCTTTTATAACCATTGTTCTTAAACTGAACGGTAATCATCCTCCTGACTGTTTGTAATCATTCACATCACTCACTCTGAATCCTTACAAGAGAAATTATAAGTAAATGCAGTTTTGTAGGAGATGACGTGCGGTTTTATACAAATGCATAAGCAATCAATCTTTTTCTGATGGTCTTGCTTGTTTCACTTAGAGACATCAGTTTTCATCTCAGTCTGTCTTTTATGCAGATCAGCACTTTCAGACCCCGAGTGTTCTTGTAAGAAAAACTCCTCCTCCCCTCAAACTATGTAGACCTCTAAAGACGAGTCTACATCCAATGGTTTAACTCCATAGGGAAGTCCAGATGAGACTTGTTTAATGTACTGATAAAATGAAGGATGCATCTTTAATCTTTTTATTTTCTTTTTTATTCCGTTCTCCCCTTGCAGGAATGAAAATTGCTTCAGGTATGGTGAGAAAAGATGGTACTTTTGGTCTGCAAGGACGGCAGGAACATGTGGTGTTTCCACTTTGTGTTTCCACTGTCAAAGTGTGGAAAGATAATGACTGCTCTCATGTCTTTTCTTGACATAGTGGTCCTGACTGACATTTCATTTGTGGTGAATGAAGGGCTCCTTGATTGTAGCAAAATCATGATCTTGATAATTTTGATAGGTATTAAAAATAATTAGGGCTGTCAGACGATTTCAATTTTTAATAAGATTAATCAGAGGGTTGCTATGGATTAATTTCGATTAATCACGATTAAATATCATGTATGTTTAATCTATGTTAATCCTGTGAGGGTGGTTTGTTGCAAGCTGGGCGATGCGTTAGCCAACGTGCTAGCAAGATCCCGACGCATGCTTCGTGTTAATGTGGTTCTTGAAGAGGGAAGTGCTTGGGTGAAAAGAAACTCCTTCCTGCAGAGTGTGCATATAACTGTATGTCAGCCCACGGTCCGTTTTGCGTTTTTTTGTACTCAAATTTCCCACTAACAGGGCCACCGTGCTGTTTTGTGTCTTCCTATTGGAGTTGGTTGGTTCTGCCGGATCAACCGCCTATTTGCGCTACAGCAAGTCTACTGGGACAAACTTCCCCGAAACGCATTGCCTGAGACATTTAAGGGATTTTGAGTCATTCTGTGCTGCAGATGGGTTAATTGCGTTGACATTTTTAATCAGATTAATCATTGTGATGGATTAATCGGCATTAATGCATTAATTTTGACAGCCCTAAAAAAAAAATTCTAGAAATATTTCAATTAAACATTTTTTGGTGGTGAATGGTGTTGTATTGTCATCTAAAACTGAATTACATCTGGGTGAGTGAGTGAGGAGAGAGGCTGCATTCATCCCCCCAGGCAGCCAGTCGCCAACCCCTGGTCCGTAGACTCAGTATTTTTGGACATTAATATAAATTATTTAACAATGAGGATATTGTTAAAACAATGCGTACTGAGATTCATTTGGGGCCAGTGTCTTGTAGTTAGGGATGGTTCATAGGCTGAGATGAAGAGGGTCAGAAAATGATATCATACATACAGAGCTTTTTTTGACTCTTTTACTTTTAGCTTACACACCCATTTGCAAAATGAGCTGTGTGTGGACCAACACCACTCATGAGGAGAACACAGAGACATAACACTGAAGATACTTAAAGATTGAATTAAAGGTAAACATTTTCTTTTCTTTTTACACACTACGACACTACAGCTTTTTGTTGACTCAGTCTGAACCGCTAAGGATGGAGTGTGAACTGGAAAAGGACAACCACAACTGCTGGGTCGTAGGAAAACAAACAAGGAGTTGCAGCATTAATAAAACTAAGTGGTGAGTCATATACACATATGCAAACTTCTTCAGACATCTGAAGTATACAAAAACAGCTGAGCAAAGTGAAAACAGGAATATTGTTGTGTATTTGGTCCCTCATTCATCAAGTCATTAGGTCACTAGATGCTCCTCATGTCATCCTGTATTCCTCCAATACCACTATCAGTGTCTAGACAAATGGGGGTACCCTATCCTGCTGTCAGCCTCACTACCCCTTTAAGTACATGAAGGCATTACAGTGGAATCTAATTGCCAAGACACTGCACATTTATCTTTCATCCAAACTTGTAAAATGAACAACTGACTCATACCTAAGTCTCTCCTGAGTGAAATAGGGCTGCTGCAGGGCTATGATCTTATGATGCAAATTTATGCCACAAGTTAATAGAGTCCTTACGTCATCAGACTGTGTAGTAAGCAAAGCCCACAGCTGTCCTCTTTTTGGCTTTCAAATGATGTTATCATCACTGTCTCTCCCTTCTTCAAACATTGTGATGTCTGCAATAAGACACTTAATGAGGAAATGAATGAGTCAGATCCATTCTCTTTGTATTTTCCTTTGCACCGGCCAGAGCATGTTTGTGAGCACAACACACAGGATCGAGGTGCAAACCCATGCAAGTGTGATGGTTTCTTCTGTATGTGTGAATGAACTCCACGGTTCAGAGAGTGCTCTTTTATTCACTCACATCCCTCTGAGTAAGTCCGCTTTGCCGCAATGACGAAATCCTTCACCGCGTTTAAGGTTTCTTCTCTGCCGCCGCACTCTCACCTCGCCTCAAGAGCGTGGAGGAGGTGAGAGGGAGAGAGCCTGAGCTGTCATCACAGTTTAGATCAGTGTCCCTGCCCCAACCCCTGCTATCCCCCCTTTTGGCCCCTGCGCCCAAACCTCCAGCAACGTATTATGTAACTTCTAAAAAACAAGGTCACAGAAATATCCAGAGAGAAATCAGAGAAGATAAACAAAAAAAGGGAAAAAAGAACCCCCCCCCCCCCAACTCTCCTCTATCTCTCTCGCTCTGCCTGCACCCATTGCAGTGTGTGATTCAGCAGGAGGTCAGACCACTGGAACGAGAGAGCCCACAGCATCCAATGCATACAAATGCCTGCAGACACACATTTATGCTCACACTAACATAACGTTGACACATGTGGGTCACGTGAAGGGAGCTTCAGAGATGGCAATATTTTAACAAGAAATCATGAATTGTGTCTTGTTTACGCATGTGTGTCTTTGTTTGTGTGTGCAGTGAGGTGCGTCACAGTGAAGACTAATACTCACCCGAGGTTAAGATCAAATCTCCCAAACAAGTCATCCTCTTGTGAAGGGAACCTTATTTTGACCCCCTTTGTCATGCATTATTAATAAGGCTCCTTGTTTAAGTAAGAGTGTTCTGCTGAGTAACAGAGACATCGCAGATAGCTTCTTCAATACACAAGGGGATATCAATACCAACTACTGCCAGGAGAAGACAGACTGAAGATACTCTATGCTGCATCTTCCTTGTCAAAGTAAGTGATGACTAGAACGTAAGTGGGACATTTGAATTTTTAAATTGGAGATAATCTGTGTTGTCAATTATAAATAATTCATTTTTTCGAAAAGCAAAATAAAGAGTGTCATCTGTCAAGACCCTCTTTCAGCCTCAGCCATTGTGTACTGCCTGTAAACATGAGCTGTAAAGCAGTATTCATTTCTGCAAAACAGCAGCATGCTGCAAAACTTAAATAGTGCTATATGCAGGTGACTAAGGATGGAAATGGTTAAGATTTGATTCTACCAATGCCAATATCGGTTCTCCTTATCGATCAGATTCTTTACTGATTCTCTTAAGAATTCCCGTGTGGTTTTGAGGAATAAAAGTTGGCCTTCATTGGTTTTCAGCAGCAACGATGTCAAACACGTGGTACTCCTGATAATTATGTTGTGCCACATTGTGCTGCAAGGTGCTGTTATTTCCACCCTTGCGTGAAGTCACACAGACACAGTAACTGGATGTTTTGTGTAAGACTAAGCCATGATTTTGATCACTTCCATAAACACATCTTTGACTGACTCTGATGAGAGTATGATGTCCTTGATTTGCGAGGCACGCAGAACAAAAATTTAGGAATTGACAAGTGAATTGTTAGATTGGCTTGTGTGATGCAAGCCATTCTCACTGTTGAAATCTTACTTTCACATCACCTTTGAAACTATTATTTCAAGGTGAGAAAAAATTCCATAATGTTGATTTTAAGAGAAGCCTGAGTGTTGGAGTGCTAGTAGCCTGGTGGTCTTGTCAGTTCATGTTCAGAGACTGTTGTCCTCAAAGTACGCAGCCTATGATCAAACCTGGCCAGTTGATAAAGTCATAAAAATCACCAAAATAAATCTTACACAGTAGTACTAATGAAGAAAAGCAAGAAGTCTTGATGAAAAGTGTTTTTGAGAATGAAGTATCTAACTCCCAAATTCCACATAACGTGAAAGCGCCACCCCGCGCAGCGCCACGGTCTTGCTCCGACC
Organism: Cetoscarus ocellatus; assembly: GCA_037902135.1. NCBI lineage: Eukaryota > Metazoa > Chordata > Actinopteri > Labriformes > Labridae > Cetoscarus > Cetoscarus ocellatus. The sequence goes on along the minus strand of JBAMNC010000530.1, from coordinate 1,560,063 downwards.
TGCAAACCCCACTGGATGCATCGCGCAGAGCAGCACCGTGCCGCGTAGCCCTGTAGGGAGGGGAGCTGATCCCCGGAGAGTCACAAGCTCTTGTGCAAATAGCGATGTAACACGTCAATAAAACATGTTATAGACTGAGAAAAGAAGTAAACAACACCTCACTTCACTTCTCTAAGGTCCCTTTCCTGGTCCCAACCTTACAGCTTCGTGATTTATTTCACTTCTATCTGCCTATATCCATGTAGAAAGGATGTGTCATATGTACAATGTTAAATATTTCGGTACCTCTGCGATTCACTTTTCTTCATCCATGGTGTCGTGTTGCCTCTGGGACCCCCCGACTGACTGTTGACCTCATGCTCGCGCCTCCGGTTGTGAAGTAATGACAAACTATTGAGGAAATTTAAGTTCGAGAGTCCGTGCATTGTGTTTTATTTTGAAAGCTTCGGAAACTCCACACGTTGACTTCCTGTCTGGTGCTTCTCAACGACAGTGAATTTACGAGGTTTTGAAGTGGCAGCGCAGAAAATAGACCTGAAGCGAATCTCCAGCGCCGTGGCGCGCACTGGCGCTTCAGCAACGCGGAGCTGGCACGGGCAGTGGAATTTGCTTGATAGACTAGAGTGGGCTCTAAGTGCTCCGCAGTATGATTCAAGAGCGTGGCGCGGAATTTGGGGGTTACACATACAAGGAAATTACGAGACACACCAACGACTGTTTCATATATCCATAGAATACATTTCAAGTTCATTTGGGCAACATCCCATAGAAAGAAAATGGAAAATGTAGAACCTTTCAAAAATCACTGAAAGGTGATTGGATGGATATTTTGTCTGTCACGGTCATTATGGGCCAGCCTGAAGCTTGAAGTCACTTCTCACTTTCAGAACAGTTAACCCCCACTTGTAGCCTCAGCCTCTTTATCTTTGAAAAGACACTCTAAAGCTCTCTTTGTTTCTGACCAGGAACATTGTTTAAGTTTTGCAAGATGGATCTGCGTGATGACAGACATGGAATCTAGATTACTCAATCTGTAATTCTTTGCATCTAAAGTAAAACTGAAAAGCCTTGGCAAATCAATTTGGTACTTATAGCCTTTTAAATGAGACAATATGAGTCTGTTGTTTTCCACCTCAATTGCTTTACAATGAAAAATGTTGGGTATAAACTCTTGGACTTGTAACGTTGTCTGTACGAAAAAAGAAGCAATTTCGTGATTTTGTCTCTGACTGACCTTGTTAGTATAATCTATAGCCTTGGAGATTTTTAATCTACTGGGAAAAAGTATGCATTATATCATTAGAAATATGAGAGACCTTCATCTAGAGCAGCCCTAAAATTCAATAGTTCCAGGACACAAATTGATGTGTTGACAGAGCAAACATTTAAAAGGCAAGTGTGGCTCTCAGCAACTGTTTTGACTTTTTGTGGAGGGAAAAAAATACTACATTTGTCATTTGTCCAAAAGCTTGATGAAAAAATAATTGTTTGCTGCCAAACATACCAACTGTACAAGCATGACATGACATCTCATTATTATCCATCCGTCACCACAAACAGCAGTTCATGTCTAAATGAATATTTAGTATGATAATGTGACACAATACAAATCAGTTAATTGCTGATTCTCCTGGTTATTTACATGCTAATGTTATTGTGTCAGAATGCTGCAATTTGAATTTGTGACAAAATGAGGATGTTGCTGGTACTTTTTCCCAAACAGCAATGTTAATGAAATACAGAACTAAAAAGTATTCTGGGTTTTGGGTACATCTCCACCCATGAGGGATAGTTTAACATGCGTGATACTTTGGAGCACCTTGCCAAAAGCTAAATCAGATAGAACAGGACAGGGCAATCAGTTCCATTATTCCTTTTAAAATTAATATCCTTAAACGCACAGTAAATAAACTGGGGTGCCAGGAGGCTCTAAATCAAAACAATAGCAAAAGATGACGTGGGGAAAGCATAGCCAATGTTGTGGCTGAATGGACTTAAAATTATAAGAAATTCAAAGATTAAAACCTCTTTTTGCTCTATGGGCAAGGACATTTTCTGTATGCATCCTGATAAGACATCCTTGGCCTAAATGTAAGGTATGGAGACATCATGCTTTTCAAAGTTAAAGCCCCGTCTGTATTTTTTTTTTTTTTTTAATGAGTCTGACCACACTGCAACAAAATGCTTTCATTTTGAGTTTGTTTGTGAGGCAGATTCTTAATTACTAATGTCACTTGAAAGTTCAGTGGCTCTTTTTCTTACCTTGCTAAACTGCCTGCCAAAAAACAAATGACACAAAAGCCCTGTTTATCTGAAATTCACAGGGACTTAACTTCCATTAACTTACCATCATAAACTCCATAACAAAAAATAATGATTGGCTCCTCGATACTTCAGTGTGGTTCATTATATTGTATTGTACTATCATCACCTTCCTTCTTTTACTGGTGTCTCAGATTTTGACCTATTTGTGTGTCTGTTGTGGTGTCTGTTTTCTATGCGAAACGCTGTGGGCTGTGTTCCTTTCTACATGAAAAGTGCTATATAAACAAAGTGAACTCAAATGTGCATCAATGAATCTGTGAAATACAATTTTGATAATGGAAAGAAATTGTGTTAAAAGGTCACATATTGTGCAAAATACCCTTTGAAATATTTTTTCAACAAAAAAAAATATGATCATGGTATAACGACAATGCACGGTCACATACTCCTTGCCCATTTACGTATCAGAACTGGTTTTCTATAAGTGATTACAGCACCAAAAGCTGTGACAGCAGTTGTAAAATACACCTGAGGTAATGTCCCCCATGGTGCAGTTCAAAAGGTGCCAGTAGCAGCCAGACTTCAATCACCTTTTCTAAGATCTCTATAGACCTGCAATGTAAGTACTGTTAGCTGTAGACTCCTTTAAAACTTGTCCTTTCAGCTTTTGTTTTGTTTCAAAACAGAACAAAAGTCGTCAGACATTATTTTAAAGGCTCAGTCAAAGTCCACGATTTACAAATATTTGATACATTTTGTATTTTGGCCTGTGGTATGCGTACTGTATCATGAGGTTGCTAGGAACACACAGCCCTTGTCACCAGCATGTCTATGAATCCCCCAAAATGCGATTTTGAACACGTTCTAGCAGTTATCGAAATCAAATATGTGAAGCTAAGTTTAAGCAAAATGTGGGCTCTTTAAGGCTTTAAACAACAGCATGGATGGAGCTACAGTAAACATTAGAGCACATTACTTGACAGCTGAAGCCCTATCCACCTCTTGAGGGTGTGGTCAGACACAGAGCATAAAGAATTACAGGAACAGAGGAGTTAATAGAATAAAATTCAACATCTGAATGGATTTTTGGACAGAATAAGTTTGGTGTTATGCACAGTAGTCCTTCTCGCCATAGTCCCCTATTAGAAAGAACTACCTCCTGAGCAAAGGATCTTTGGGAGATAAATCAAAGCCCTAGTACCCGATGTCAAAACACATAGTTCTGCAAAATTCCCTTTATCAAAGAGAAAGTTCTCGCGGTCAAAAAAGGCCCATGGTAATAAATCAGTTAGGCTTTTTGAATGTGCTTTCTTGAAAACATCACATAACAGGTGATATTCATACATTTTACCAACATATCTCGTTTTCTGCCACCCTCTCTGACTTTTCTTTTTCTCTGTATGCAGTTGTTTTAGCGGGTGTATTGGTTGAGCTAATTTCCTTAATATGAATGGCTGTTTTATAACAGTCTGCCTCACTGGCTGCTATGACTAAACTTTAAAATCTAAATGCACAATATGCAACATTCTGGGCTAAGGGGAAGGGCTAAGACGAAGGGCTACACAGCCCTTGAAACAAAGACGGGACCTCACTTGAAAGGAAGGGGTATGAGAATTTCCCATAATACACCACGACCGCTGACAAGAAGGCAGAGCGAAGACCGAAGGAAGCGTATAATTATTAGTAATTATTAAATCATCAAGTAAATATTAATCATGTTTTGAATAGTTGGTCGTATTTTAAAATTTCTCGTTATAAAAGCTTTCGCAGCTGTAGCTACAGCTATTGTCACATCTGCCTACGACACAGTCAGCGAGCAGCTCTGGGTGATGATGTGACGGGAATCGAGTGGCGTCTCCTTTCCTAGGAGCGTGTTTTCACCCCTTCCCCTTGGCCCTCAAAACAGAGGGCTAAGGGGAAGGGGTAGATGAAGGGGTAAGACGAAGGGGAAGGGCTAAGAAGTTCATTTGGGATTCACCCTAAGTCTGCCTGCCATTTCCATGTTATAAGTGGAGGACTTAATACAACAAAAACACTCCATGTGTCGTATGTTTACTAAATGGCACACTAATATGTCAGTTTTGTGGATGATTGTCACATAATAAGAGAAAGATTTTCAGTGGTGGCTTTATTTGGTTTACAGTGAAATTTGTTAAGATTCTGGGATGGATTGATTAAAAAATCCAGTGATAGAAAGCAAAAGAAAAGAATTCATTAGTGGAGCACAGGAACTTTTTGCATCTTTAACTGTATATCTCTGCATGCACTGCCATGTCATCACATGTTAATGGGCTTTCCCTCTGATGCTACAGAGTAGCGGAGAAAGACGGGGGACTGTGATGGAGAGAACAGGGAACCATTTGATGTTTGCCAGTTGAAAGAATAAGCCTTACTTTGGGTTGTGCTTTTCCACAGAGGCATGCTGGGATTGAAAGAGCGCTTGCCCAGGGCTAAAGGGGATTTTTGGTGGGCGTCACACATCCAATTACCTCGGTAGCATCACAGAAATCCACTGGGGGATGCACAAACAGACAGATACACACATTGGCAAAACGTGCACGCGGCGCGCCCACGCACACACCCGACATGTAAGACACCCACTGCAGGAGGCTCTCGCCGCAGAGGGGGCGCAGCCAAATTTCACTCTCCTGCTTCTGCTGGAGCGCTTGCTTTGGAATTCATGAATATTATCAGCATGTGTTGATGTGTGGCTTATGATATAAATATGGATAGCAATATGGAAACAGCACCAAGGTTCCACCTCTTTGGAGAGCATTATTAATGCATTCAGAGGAGCTATTACTGGATTTGTATGGGCTCTTCTGATGAGCCAAGAGGACTCACAGATCTACTAATATGTTGAGGTTTATTGGTGCATTTCAAAGCTGTTTTGAACTTCTCCATTCTGCTGAAAAGCCAGGATTTCTAGCTGTTTAATATACCCATCAACGCACTTTTATAACTGCTTGGCCCCACATCAGCAAAGCAAACATGTACACCCACCAAACTTAACTCATTAAAAACATAACACCCATGATTTAATGATATCATACTTAATATTTTTGTCTTCGCTCCCTCCTCCGCAGGTTAATAACAGATTTTTTCTCCATTCCTTCAGAGAGGGCCTCAAAGGCCAAAGGGAAATCATACTTCACTGGGTACTGCTATGAAATCGATTTTGTGTAACATTTTTAATTACACTAGATCTGTCATTCCTTTTAATAACATGATTGAAATGGCTTAGGGCTCCGCTTTCACACTGAAGCTGATAAATGTCAGATATTTGTGTAGTGTTAAATTAATCACCCATGTCACTTGAAGAAAAATGCATTCAATGACTCAAATATGAAACATTTGATAGGAAAGGTTGGAATTTACATTAATTCTGGTAAAAGATTTGGCCAAACTTTGGACATTAGCTCATACAATCATGAGCAATGTTTGATACATTTGTTTGGAAAAAAATGTGCAGGTAGCCTTTGTGGACCGTGTATGTGAAATGTTTCCGACCAAATTAGATTTACCATTCATTAATATCACTTATTTAGTTTGAGGGAACCAACAAATGTTAGAAATGTCAAATAATTGATAAGTTCTTGTTCTGGATAATCAGAAATGACAAATTCAGGAGCAGCATGGTGATACAGCAGGTAGTGCATGGGCCTCACAGCAGGGAGGATTTCTGTGTCAGTCAGGGAGTGTTCATGTGCGGTTCTCTCTGGGCACTCCAGCTTCCTCCCACAGACCAAAAACATTCTCATTAGGTCAATTTGTGACTCCTTACTGTCCTTAGGTAAGAGTGTGAGCGTGAATGGTTGTCCATCTCTCTCTTGCCCTGTGATTGGCTGGCGACCGATTTAGGATGTACCCCACCTCTCGCCTAAAGTCAGCTGGGATAGGCTCCAAACCCCCATGACCCCCAAAAGGGACAATTGGTATATATATTAGATGGGTGGACAAGTTTCTTGCCAGTTCCACCTGCTTTTCAGACAAAAACAAACTAAACTCTGGTCTCTGGAGTTTTATGGTCAAAAATGTTGTTGGTCATTATTGCAAAGGCATTTCACTAAACATGAAACATAAAATAAATCAAGAAAAACGATAATGATGTAAATTAGTAGAATTATGATAGTGAACATTAAACATTGATTCATGATTTTTATTAAAGTTTATAACCCTTCATCTACAACTAGAATCTTCAACTATATAACTTTCTTTAATACTGTGCCCTAACTGAACGCGACAGGCATGTGTGTCAGCAACAAAAATAAGCTAATTACACTGAATCATATGGAAGTGTCCTCAGAGACTGGAAATGATGCAGTGCAATGCAATGCGGTGCAAAGCTATGCTGCACTGGAAGACGTTTTTACCTCAACCCCTATCTCTATCTTATCCTCTGTTGCGCAACGTCAATGCGGCCATGATGTGGGGAAAGAGCAATTTTGACGAGGTGCAGGAGGGATTTTTGTGGTTTTCTCTGTCTTCTCTCACTCAGCAGAGCTTCTTTATCTATATAACATGGCAGGGATAGAGGTGCATTTATGTACATACTTGGGTGAGTGAAATTTGTGAAAGACATTTTGTCACAGAGAGCTGAGGATTGATGAGCCTTTGAGACCACCCATCGAAATACAAAGCACTTCACATCCTTTCCTCCAGCTCCTCAGTAAAAGTACTTGATGTACTGTTTACAAGAGGAAACACAGGTATGGAATCACATTTGTAACGGATGCGGTGTGAACAGGAGACATGCCATGGAGCATGATGCGATGCCACATCTAAGGCTTGCTTTTCAGTTAGGACACGGTGTTCCTCTCTTAATTACACATCATGACAAACTCATCATACAGAAAATGTTGACAATTAATTTGTGTAGTTAAAAGTGTTAAGGAGTTTGTCTGCATTTAGAAAAGCCATGACATAATACATTTTCTCTTCTAGTATCAAAAAAGTGTCAGTAATGTTTGATTTTCCCTTTAAAATTGAAGTTTTTAATTATAACATTACTTTCACAGAAAAATTTGTTTTATATTAAGTATAGCTATAAAACAAAAAAATCGAGATATCAAGATGGCTTGAAATCTCTCTCTAAGTCTGTCCTAACCATATCTGTACCTCAAAAACAACCCAGAGGAAATAATAATGCATGCAATCAGTGACAAGTTCTTCAGATCCTTCAGGACTAACACATCAGTCCCCAAACAATCAAGTCTACATCCACCATTGACCTGCTATTTCACTAAATCAACCTCACCGCCAATTGAGCTTTGAGGATCAATCCATGGTGCAGCAGGCTGTTAGCTCAAGAAAAAAGATGCCTTTCAGAAGAGAGTTCCTACTGAGCTCAGAGACCTTTGATTGAAACCTGAGAGCAGACAAATATAAACTCTGTACCCTGACACCTTTTAGCAAGGTAATCATACAAATGTGGGATCACTGAAGAGGTGACAGCTTCCTCCTCTTTATTATCAAAGTCTTTAACTAGTTAGAGATGATGCAGCTCTCTGGAGAAACACACCTAGAACAGGGGAGTAATGTTAATAATATTGCCTGAAAGCAAAATATCAATTTTAGGGCAGGAGAAAATAAAAATGGAGGGGAACGGGGAGAGGCAAAAATAATGAAAAGGGCAGAAGGTCAGCTTGAGCCCCGAATGTGCCATTTGACAAGCCTGCTGCAGGCTTCAGTCATCCACACATGAAACAACTCTAACTGACAGAGGAATAGTGAAAAGACTAGCGTGTTCAACTACAAGCACATGGGTGTGCATGTGAAGTATCACTCTTCAAATTCAGTTGTTACCAGCAAGTGGCAAAGGCTATCTAATTAGTTACTATTGTTATAGACCTGCAGATCAGTAGGGTTATCGAGCCTTCTTTTGGAAAGTGCTATATAGTTAAAGTGTCCACCTTAGCAAGATAACAAGATACCCCCTGTCATTTTTTAAAGACTTTCGATTTGGGGCTAGGCATGCACAACACTTCCTCCTATAACTCCTATAACTGCGCCCACGTGGGGACAGGGTGCTTTAAAGTGAAAGTAGCTCCAACAGAGCATCTCAGACGGATTGAGAATACAGGCGAATAAGGGGTACTCAGTGTATGAAACCTAGAAGGTTTTTGAACATAAGCAGTTGTGAACATACTCTAGCAGTCATTAAAATGTAGTACATTAACTCAAGTTAATATGATTCATTTTTAGTTCAAATGGTATTCTGTGTTACCTCATAAGAGACAGACTTTTTTAAGAGTTAGCCTTATGCAGCTGGAATATTTTCCTCATTGGTGATTTTGTGGAAATTAGATTTTTTTAATTGATTAGACACATGCCTTATTTTTATTTTTGTTTGTGGTATCTGCAGAGTACTGGTCTTGTTTTTGTCTGTATTGCTCAACATCCTGGTCATGTCTGGGTTCTGATTAGACTAGTTTAGGGCATTGGAAAGCACTGATGACACCACACTCTGATTTATCCAAATGAATGCTGCTATTATTTGTCATAATCACATGTATGACTTCGTTGTCATACACTCTGTTTAGAGAAACATTCATCAATGAAGGGAATGAGATTCCCTTGTCATGCCTCATGTAACACATTTCCACCATGATACAGCAATTTTGAATTAATCAGGCATTTGATTCAAGCTGATGCGCAAGAATTAACTTTGTAAAGATCTTGTTACCACAAGTGCGTCATTGCATTTCATTTGCCTAATAAAACAAAGTCATCTGGATGCAAAAAGATGAAAGCAACCAGCCAAAGATGAATAAAATCTGTGCCATGAGTAGTTGATACCAGTGTTTTTGAGGCCTGGAGAGGGTGATCCAAATCAAGAGAAAGCGTGGGCTGATTCTCCTGCAGTTTGTGGCGAGGGAGAAGCTTTCCAGAAAGGAAGCACACCTCATGCTGTGCAGACACACACAGACTGGTCAGGAGCCAGATTGGATTGCTCATAACTTAAGGCCAAAGCATGAAGCAGGAATGATGTTACAGACTCCGAGGAGAGTCTGCACAGGAAAAATTAAATTGTTTCCTTTGATTTGACTGGGTTTATTGGCCAGGGAAGATTGCATGTGGCTACTTTGATGAGAAAAATCCCACACACCTTGAGTGAACACACATAGCACTCGGTAAAACAGTACTGATCTGTACTGCAGCAAACTCAACACAGAGGAAAAATGCAGACAGCAGACTATCTGAACTGGGCGAGAAAGTCCTACATTTGCAATAAATCTTGCTCTGCCGTTGCTTCTACCACTAAGTGAAGTCTCAGTAGAGAAGGGGTTTTCCTACCCCAGATAACTCTGCTTGCTTTGCCATTGGAAGCCATTAAGCGGCACGACTTGAGGTTATCCCCTTGGGTGCAACAGCTTCTGGGATATACCGTGTCTAGTGAGGAGATGAGGAGAGCATGACGCTAAAGAGATTAGCGCTTACAATGTGAATTCCTGTTGGAAGAATATGCTTTTTGGATACACAAAAAGCTAAATCATACTAAAAGAGGCTCAGCAGTAGTTAAGATACCCCTTTGAAATAGGAGGGAGGCTCACTGAGTGTAAGAGCGCACGTAATGACTGCATCACGTTCACAGGCACTTTAAGGCGCGTTCAGCATCAGTGATGAGGCTCGCTCTGAAGGGCTGATGTGCGATAAATCACGTTGCAAAATTAAAATCTCAGCAAAGTATTGCCCTAGATAGATGAAATAGCACGCATAAAGAAAAGGAGTTCATCAGCACACACACACGCTGAATGTTCATCTGGGTTGAAAGTTTCAGGCTGCTTCTGCAAAGGAAGAGTCCCACACTCCTTTAGCAGGAAAGGGAATGACTGGGTTTGAGGGAAGGACATGAAAATGCAAAATGAAAATGTGTTTCTTTAAGTATGTGCTTAGTGCAGAGGCACAGCAGGGTTACCCATCTTATCTGGAGTTTTGAGGGAAATTTTCAATTGTAATTTAGTTAGTATGAAAGGGATGAATGCACCTTTCCCATACACCACCAGTGGGTTAGCATGTTTTCACGTCTGATCTCTCTTTTTAAAGTCCATGAGATTTTTGAACAGGTTTTTGGACAAATGTCTGAAATGAAGTCTGTTCGGTTTCATCTTTTAAAAAAGGACAGTTGCTAACAAACAGATAGGCACTAAAAATGGACCGGAAGCTTTTATGTAGCTAATCTTTCTTGATTGTTCTTAAAAAATGGCATTACATACAAGATTACTACAGGCATGAGCACCAACTTGATAAAGTCATACTAGTAGTATGGTAGTGACTTCTGAACTGCCATGTTGCAGTTCTGTAACAGCAGACAATAGCCTTATCTCTCACCTACTAGGGCTGGGCAATTAATCGAAAAATAATCAAAACAGACATTTAGACCCTCTAATCGAAGTAATTTTACTCATATCGATTATTTTGATTATTTTTCCCTGTGTAAGTCACTTGACCATGCCCCCTTCATACAGTTGGCAGGACGCGCTGCCAACATGGAGGAGACAAGTGCCAATCTATCAGAGGACCTTGCCGCCAAGAAAAATGCCATCTCCGTTGTTTGGGAACATTTTGAATTCTGTACAGAGGACATCAAGCAGAAAGAAGTTAAGTGTAAATACTGCAGGAAGACCGTTTCGACGACCGTCGGTAACACCAGCAATTTGTTCCAGCATATCATAAAATAATCGTTCATTAATTGTAATTGAGGTAAGAGCTTCAACTAATCGTGATACTGAGATTTGGTACTATCGCCCAGCCCTATCGCCTACGATTGCATTTATGGTTATAAACATTGTGAAAAATGGGGTGCTGGTTTGGCAGAATAGTCAGCGACCAGGCATGTCCCATGAACATTTTTGCTGGCCCAGGTTCAAATCTGGCCTGAGGCCCATTTGTAAAGTGTCCTCCCCTACTCTCTCACTTCTTTCAGAAGCCTATCCACCTCCATAAAGTTCTTAAGTAATATCTAACCATTTTAATTGAAAAAAATCTATCTTGGGGTCTGTTCCTCTCCTCACAGTAAAGTGAAGCTCCTTACATGGTCAGAACCTCTCAGTGATTGCTCTTGTTATCCTCTGGGTGATACATCCTCGTCTGGCTCGAGCAGCTTCTACAAATAAAGATTTTTCTCTTGTTGATACACTGGGTTTGTGTCTGTGTTGTAATGAAGTCCAGCTGCTTGGATTCATTTACAGATTCCATTGTTATTCTACAGTACAGTTAGCTGCAGCTGCTATTTGTCAAATGAGGCTTTCTTCTTCGTTGATGTTGAAAGGAAGTGGTTCAGAATGCACTGTTGGGTCATTTCCTCCAAATATTCCAGGAAATCCAGAGATGGACTCCATTGGGAAGCACCCATTCTGACAAGCATAGGGGCATAAAGGGACAACCGAGAGGGACGGGGGAGGAGTCATTTCCTACATCAGAAAATGCAACAGTAATATTTCTGCAAGGAAATGCAGTTTACGCACAAAATAATATTACATAAAGGCCCCAATATGACAACTTCATCTATTTGAAGAACTCTGAAATGAGATTAGGAGAACACAATGATTTCTTTTCAGGACAGCACAAGATTTACCAGCACAGTTTGCCTTTTCTCTCATTTCCATGTTTATTCCATGACTGGAAACCATTCAACAGTTTTCTAGGTTTCCCAGGATACATAACAACTCTGTATGAGACTGATAGTCACATGGCAGGTTTCTGAGTCTGCTGGTTTTGAAGCTGGGGACTACAGACATCATTGTCAGCACATTTATTTCACCGCTGCTCCTTTGTGTCAAAGAAGCTTGAGCATGACTCTCTGCACAGATAAGTAGGCTCCTTTACTACAGTCGCCTCACAGCAAGAAAATGGTGGTTATTTTTTAAGAGACACAGTCAGGCTCACCTCCCTCAAAACCCTCTAAATCCTTTCCCTCCTGTCTCACAGCAATCTCATGTGCTCTTCTGCGCAATTGTAAGGCTGCTGTGAGGAGCTTGCGTTGCTGCAATCACTTCACATTTGTTTCAGCGATTGATTTCCTGGCATCTGAAGGGAAGGAGAGAAGGAGCAAGTGGGTAGGCAGTCAGTGAGGGAGGGGAGGAGCGAGGCAACAGGGAAGTTGGAGGATGTGCAATGCCAGGCTCACATACTGTCACCATGACAACAGACATCACTTCACAGGAGCAGCACTTAGGATGCCTGTGTGGGCTGAAGTGACATAGTTGAAGGTTGGCGTTAGCCTCTTGCGGGTGCCACAATGCACAAAATCTCCCCGGGCTTCCTTTTTCTTTATTTCCGTCACAGAGGCACTAAAAGCGCCCTGTTGCTCCTGTCAGCTACCTATTGGGAGTGCTCAGTGATTTGTACTTGATGTGTGTAAATGTAGGTGCTGCCAGTTTGGCTTAATAAAGACAATTCAATTGAGTGAAAAGTGTGTAGAAAGACAGGAGGAGACATTCATATTCAATGAGTATCCTTTCATCTCCTGCGTCACTTTGAAGCGGGCTAGCATGTATAATTCTCTGTGATTTTGAAGTGATGCCAATCATGGAAATAACTGAAGATACAGAAACACACCACAGGCACCGAAAAGGATCCAACCCAGCGGCTAATGCTGCGTTCATTAAGAAAAATCTGAAACATTTTATGAGGGGCTATACAGCTGATGTTTTTCAATTCAAAACCAATGAGTCATCAATGACTCATCTTGAGCTAATGCATGTATTAATGTCTCATATAACACCAGCTTAATATTCCTAAATGATGGATGAGATGACCTAAATCTTTTAAATCTTAAATTTGCAAAAATGCTTTTTTTTAACACCCATTTAAGTAGTACATAGATTAGCATATAATTTGCTGTTAGCTAGAAAAAACTAAAGGACAAAAGCCTCTCTCGGCTTCTCTAAACACATACATTTATCAGTTTGAAGCACAAATCTTAAACCTGGCTGAAGGGATTTTGGTTTGCTCTTATCAGTATCAAGCACATAAAGCTGCATGCCTGACTCTGGCATCATATCAGATTTATTTACATACGGAAGACAGCAGGGACACCACATTTCTGGATAAAACACTGAACCTTAGGAGCTTGTGGACTGAATTGTTTTGATTTTGTGTTTGAAAATCTTTCATGCATCACAGCCTATTTCTCTCTATATTTGCTCTGATTTGTTTGTGCCAGTAAGAAACCACCAAGAGATGAAGAAACTCCTGGTGTGGGTATCTGGAGTCATCACAACGTGCTTAAGATGCGTGGTGCAAGATATTAGGGCAACAACCAATGATAATTTCATTGATCAATTCATCGACAATAATTTTTTTCTTCTACTCACCGATGAATTGGATAAGAAAAATATATAAATATATAAATAAATAAATATATATATATATATATATATATATATATATATATATATATATATATATATGAAACACATAACAGTCATTACAATTGCCAGATCCGTCAAAAACCATGACCAAAATAGCCATGGTACATACTGAACCAAGTATATTATTGCACCCTTTGTATATAGTATCTATCCAAGCCAAACTGTACAGCCTGCAAGCAGCATGACTGCATTAAAAAGCATGAAATGCTGACAAAGTGGAGTCGGGAGGCAGAGTGATATCCCAAACACTTCCAGAGAGTGACTTTGTTGCTTAGAAACAGCATATATAATAATGTTAATGAAAGGATGATTATAAATGAGGAGGAAAATGTAAAAACTCAAAGTGGAATACAAAGCAGGGCTCTGACTCAAATGAGGGGATCATGCTTAAGCCTGTGGGCTTTACACTCTATTGTCTTAATTATGATTCTCATTTTTCCTCACTAAGTCTTTACCCCAGAAATTAAGTCTTGGAGCAACCACAAACATGGATGTGATTTAAAGCTGCAAATATTCATGCTACAAAATTTGTTCTAATCCAACACAGGGCATAGCTGTAGTTAACAATTTATGAGACTTTGCGTATTTTTTCTTCCAATTTGTTGAGTAGTTTTAGAGGTACATTTACTTTAATATTTCTTTTTTCTGCAATTTTTATCATCTTTTCCACTACATAAATCAAGAAAGATCTGTACTTTTTCCTCCATTATCTTTAATAATCAAGTTAGGTTGTTTGTTTCAATCTAATGGCAGTGTACAACCACACAGGTATTCTAAGTATGTTGTTTGGTCAGACTACGCCTGGTACAAATGGTCTTACCCACTTTCTTCTGAGTAAGATACGTACCTGCCCTGAACAGGTACAACAAAGTCAACCTGTGAGTTTCAAAACCATCACTATAATTAATTTGTCCTTTTTAGGAGAGATCTGAGCATTTAAAAGTAAGGACATATGGAAGTGGATTCGAGCATTGTTTTCTTTAATAAATATATCAATATTTTCATATTTCCTGTTGCAAACATTGCTAGTAAGCCAAGTCAGGCCATCAATTTTAATTTCAGTATTTCATAACCAAGACGTTGGAGTAATATGTTTAGATGTTAATGTTCTTAAAATTCTGCAAGTTTTAGGCAAAGCAATCTCAGCTACAGCATGATTTATAGGCTTATGACATTAATTTGTTTAGCCAAGTACCGACACAGAAGTCTGCATACCAAGTTTCAAAACACCTCATGTCAAGTCCTGTGATTGGTCCATTGAGTAATGTGTACAGGCATACTGTCTGCACTCCTTTGAGATAGATGGCTGTAGACAACAGGGTTATTTTGAATCTGTTCGCTGAGACATCAGAAGTGCATTTCCAAAGCCATTCCCCAGACGAGTGCAAAACAAAAAAAAATGTCCTCTGCCTCAAATGAGGCATCAGCCAAATCTTCTGATGATGTCTCATCTCTGTTCTGTGATTGAGTTCAGTACAATCAGTTGATGCTTAATTGCTAAATGAGCTTAATTGCTTAATGAGCTCCATCTTCAACATGATATGCTTGGTTTCACTCACTGTGGTTTACTGTACACAAACAAGCAAAGTGGCCTTCAGAGCATAGACACACCACCACGCAAGCATGTGCTCATGACAGGCTACAGTGACAAAGCTGCAAAGTAAATTTGATGGAAAGGTATAACTTAGTCTTTAAAGGTCACATATTATACTATAATAAGTATACCATTAGTATATAGTATTTAAGTATAATAGCTGGTACTAGATGTACCAGAGTATATTTTTGAGTTTCTTCGTTTAAAAAAAAAATCAGATATTTAATCCTTGCATGCCTATAAACTCCTCTGTTTAAGCCTTGCTCAGAACAGGCTGTTTCAGTGTGATTCCTGTGGGATTCAGCCTCAACTTTTCCGTGCTCTGATGCTTAATGTTACTTCAAATACATGCCTAAACATGCGTCTTCTACTTAAACCACCACCAAGCACAATAATCGAATATCTTCGGTTATTTGGGTGTATGTTCGAAAACCGTTTGAGTTTGATTTTTAGGAAAAGTGACAGCCTTATTCCACATGTATTCTACTTAAAACTTTATTCCAAGATCATAGGAAAAACAGAAAGAAAAGCTAAAGTGAACTTCAGGGTTGTTCATAAAAACCATGTAATGCCTTTTTTAAGACTGGGAACTTTTAAATAGAATAAATTAAGTATATGCACTATATTTTTACATAGTAGTTAAGTCTAGTTTTAGTTTTGTGGCTTTAAAACTTACTGTGCAGGACTGTTTTCCATGACAGAACTTCAATAAAAAAGTGTGTAAGTGCTGTTAGTGCCAGTCTAGTTCCAGTCTGGTATACGTCTGGTATATTTATCACGTTTCCTTGAGAAAAACCTTTTCTAGAGGAAAAAATGCTTTAAGTTGAATAAAAAAAATCAAATGGTTTTGAAAAAAAGTACAGTAGGACCAGAGATTAGCTCAGAATAGCTTCTTAGTGGATAAAAATAACTCTCAGCTGAATATACCTTATGTCGTTTTGCTTTTGTTGTTGGCTTGTAATTGCAATCTGACATCTGACATCCAACTGACGTATCTTACATAATCAAAGCATGCTTCTTTGACCTTCGTATCTAGGTTAAGGCTAGCAGAGAGGAGATATGAAATGACAGAGAGGACAATATGTGTTAGATGACATTAAAAAAGTTTCCTGGCTTAACCCCAATGCCAACAGTAAGCCCCTGTAACAAACATCTCAAGTACAACAATATAGTCTCTATGACGGTTGAACTTGAAGCCAGTCTCAATCATCTTCAGGAAAGACATCAAGGCAACAGCAGAGCCACAACAAATGATGATAGCAAAGGACAACAGCAACATGACTTTGCAAATCTGCAGTGTCACACTTTTGTTTTGGCCAGGCTTTCATTTAATATGTTCCCATTTTCTTTTAAAATAGAAACAACAACAAAGTGGACAGGAAAGACATGCAAAGAGGGGTTATCATGCCAAGGATCCACATCCGCTCTGAGTCATTCTGCACCTGCACAACTGACCAGTCACTGCCTCTTGCAGCTATAATTCATTGGGGTAGGACCATTTGTCTGTCAACACAAGGAAATTAACACTATTACAAGACACAAAAACACTGTAGATAAAAGCCCTGCCACTTTACAAGGTAATATCAGCAGGACCAAGGTTGACATTTAAGATTTAAATCTTGTTTTTAATGATCCTGATGATGTATGGCTGCTTCATTACAATGTCAAGAGACAAGAGGGGAAAATGGCAGTTCAGGTTCAGGCAAGGTGGGGCTTAAGATGCAGAAGAAGGCTTCATTAAATAGAAGAATTACTTTTGATCACAAATAAACCAGGACACAAGGGGGTTGGTCCAGTCATGCACCACAACAGGGACGTAATGAATGAATGTCTACAAGATCATTAGCAGCAGCTCTCCTATCCTTGGCACTGTACAGAACACAACAAGTGGCTCGAGGTTTGGGGATGTGGGCTTAACAGTTGGAGCAGCCAGCCAGGTTATATTAAGCTTCTTTGGGCTGTGGTGGGGGATTTGGCCTTGAATGATCCAAAGTTAAATTGTGTTCCTAAACTCATCCAAATCCTCTAAGAAGGAGGAAAGCAGTAAAGCTCTTCGTGTTTGTAAAGTAGTCAAAGCTACTTTGTACTTTCTTTTTAATAGTTATCAACAGAAATAAAGAAAAAAAAAAAACTATACGGGGAACTGTTTTTCTTTGAACACAGCAGTTCAAGCTCTATCTCTGCTTTCAACTAAAAAGAAATGGGATTGCATATTTTCTCAGAAAGGACATTGTAGGATTTGATAATGTTTTAAACAACCCTAAAGCTTATAGCTCCATTTTCTATAATTCCTCCTGCCAAAATACTCCACTACATCTTACAAAGAAGCTAAAGGGGGCAGAGAGAGGGCAAGTGAGAATGGCATACTTATAGAGAGAAGTGTCAAACACATTTATTCAAACACACACCTCAGTGATAATATGAAACACACCGTAAGCTCACATCTACACAGAAAGTCGGAGATGTAGTTAAAGGAACACCTGTTTTGTTATATGTGAAAAGTATGACTCAGCTTGTGATCACACTTCTATTTCTTCACTGGCTGATGATGTTGTAATGATGATGTGGTACTGATGTCATCAGGGTTATTTTGGCTTCGACTTTGAAATGAGTTCAAATCTTTAACTTCATCACACAGCACAAACACTGAGTTTAAAGGGTAAGGGTATCTACCAGCCAGGGAGGGATTAACCCTTGAATTACCCTTCAAAAAAGTTACATCCATGACCCTTCAAGTGGACAAAAATGTCCACTTCCTAGAAAGTGACCAACAAAAGGTCATAGGAGGGTGATTTTTGGCAAGATGGGGATAATTTTGGGTTAAATTTGAAAATCCCAACTTTCAGCATGAAAATCCATTATTTGACCCTGTAATGCATTTTTATCACATCCATGACCCTTCATGGACAAAAATTTCCATTTTCTAGAAAGTGACCAACAAAAGGTCACAGGAGGGTGATTTTTGGCAAAAGAGGATAATTTTGGGTTAAATTTGAAAATCCCAACTCTCAGTATGAAAATCCATTATTTGACCCTGTAATGCATTTTTATCACATCCATGACCCTTCGGGTGGACAAAAATGTCCACCTTTCATTTATCCATTTGTTGTTGTTGCTATTTGTACTTATTATCCTCAAAATCTTACACTAAATCACTTTTCAAGAAATCATCACTTCTTGCATCAAATGAAATGTAGTGTCTTGCTATTTGGGTTTGTTTTGTCTTTGAATTAACCTTTTAAAGCCTGAAAACACATATTATAGCCAGAAAATTCTAATTTTTTGGAGCTGAAATGTTTATTTCACTTACTACTGAAATCCAAAGAATCAAAATTTCCATAAAATTTTACATATAGATTTTTTTGTATCTCATTTGATACATTAGGTGTTTCTGGCAACTGATAATCCATTTCAGGACAATTGTATCATTTATTTGATTGTATTCAGATGGGGTTTTTTTTGTAATTTGTTGATCATATTGATAAGATAGAGGTATCATAAAAGTATGTATTAAATATGATACAAGAGGCTTTAAGGGGTTAACTTATACATTGGATTTAAATTGGACACTAAAGTCTGAATATTGTAGCTCATGCAAAAATTTGCACTTGCAAGTCTGTTAATCATAAAGAAATACTCATTCATAATGACAATTAAAAATTTCTCACAGATGGACTGTGATGAACATCTAAGTCCATGACCTTGATAAGAATTGCCATTAACAGCCTAGCAGATTTAGCTATGACAACAGTATTTACTTGATAATATTAAGTTTAGTAAAACTTAAATGGATAATTAATAGTGGAGGTCATATTGTGCATCAACCTTGGTTAATATAGTTAATTTTTACTCTGTCGATGCAGCAATCAGCGTATCGTTCTCCGCATCTTCTCCACACTTTGACCCTATGTTGTATGGGGTCAAAGTATCCAGCAACCATAGGCTGAATCTGCACTCATCACTAAACATAACTTTCCTCCACATGTTCAGGTTCCAGTTCGTATTGCCGATACCAGCGCGATCAGGCCTGATGGTAAATGGCAGTCAAGGTAGGCCCCCTGGCAGCTGTCTGAGACAAGATAAAGACTGCATGCAGTCAGTTCTGAATTGTCTGGGCAGATTGCAAACCTTGATTGCAAATCTGTAGAAGACTTCCTACAGTTCCTAAATGCAGACAGGTTGAGAGAATGGTGTTTTAGGGACACCCACTTGTCTTGGCCTGTCTCTGGTCCCCCCTGTTTACTCGAAACTTGGCCTACAGTTTGGAGATAGTAACAGGGTTCACTCCAAAGAATGCTGCAGCTTGGTTTTGAAGAACATCACCTTTGTTGTCCTCGTGCAGATAGTCAGGTGCCTGATTGGCACCTTATTATCAGCACCTTGGGGTACCAGAAACTCAAAACAAGAGTCAATAGCAACAGCAGAAAAGGTGTTTGGCACGGCAGAGAAGTTTGGCAAATTTTTCAAGGGTGCAACACATATACTCTTTACAAATGTGGCACCATTTAAAAGGGAAATAAACAGGATTTCCAACAATACAAGATTTATTGCAAAGAAGCATTGTTACAACTAAGAGATCATCTGTCATCTAGACCTCCACTCATAAAAATGAGAAAACATTAATGTTTTAGAAATCTTTTAAAAACTTGTTTAAAACGGAAAATGTTATCAGACAAACAATATGAACATGAATGAAAAACTGAGTTCATCCTTTTTACTCCAAAAATGTTACACTGGGCTTCTCTGAGAAGTCAGAAATTTATCAAGCGTAACATTCAATTACTAAAACTAATTTTCTCTTCTGGAACGCAGGTAAATAGCTGTAATTTGACATCATAAAACAAGAAATAATAACGTGCTTCAACATTTTTTCTGTCAAAAATATGTATGTATTTTTTTCCCTTAGCATCTCGTGCAGATGGGTTTGCATCATGTTTAGTTAAAAGCCAGGTGCATATTATGCCAGTGCTGAAGGGTACAATGTCTGCTGCATGAGGTATGAAGGTAAATGGTGAACAGATTTTTTAGCTGTCTGACCGCTCAAAGCTCCTTTACACTTTGTGTCACATTCACCCAATCACTCACTCAACCAAACACTAACTGATGGCAGCTTACATTATGCAATATTATCATGCCTGTCAATATAAAATAATTCCATTCCCTCACATTCACATGCCAGGGGCTACGCTAGCAGGGAACCTTCGGGGTGTAGTCTTGACCAAGGACACTTAAGCGTTTTGAATGCAAGAGCTGGGCATAAAACCTTTAAGGTGGAAGACTGCAGACTTTAAAACTGATCCACAGCCACCCTCCAGGCATGCAGGGACAAAGCTTCTATCCATTCACCTCTGTCACAATTAGTTATTGATGGTCTTCCTATGAGCAGAGCGGTTTCTCCCTAAGCCATTATAAAAGTGATGAGTACAGTTACATGCGTAACAAGGCCTGTTTGACACATGCAGATGCTTAAAAACTGTGAAAGTACTGGTAAAAGGGCCTTACAAATGAGAACTTGCTAAGATGTCTATGAAAAAAGTTCCACAATAATTTACAATAAGTGAGAGAATTTTAACGTATAAAACTGAGACAGCTGTGTTTCCTTGGACCAGACATGTGCTGGCTTTTTTTGCCTGTTGGTTAGCATTCACTGGGTCTTCAGTGCTCTAGTATATTTCCCTGTTGTATGACTGAAGGATACCATTAGAGGGCACACTGAGGAGCTCAGTATATATACACATCTACCTGTCATGTAAGACAAAACTACATACATGCAATAATCAATAGTAACACCAGGTGAGCTGAAGTGGCTGACATCTTCAAATTCATAGGAGACAACAATTATTTTGATACCCAAGTCATGTCTCAGCTCTTATATGCATCATATGGTAACTGACAACACAAATGCAGAGATCATGCAGTAAACTGAGTCACCAGCTTACAGGGTCACATGTAGAATCTACAGACTTAATCATCAACAAGAGAATTTATCTGTTCCAAGCTTGTTTGACAGGTTCTTGATCACTGTAGAGGGACAATCACATGGCACAGATGTGAAAAATTATGGACTCGGTTTATCAGTTTGTCCTAAAAACTTCCCCTCACTGGTGTTCCTGCTGCCGTGTCTACTCTGTCACATCCTCTCTGCCTCCACACCCCCCCCTACCAGTCATGTGTATACTGCATCTCACATCTGCAGGGGATGCGCGTCAGCAATCATCCATTGACACCCACATTGTTAACAGCAAGTAGATCTATAGCCTTAATCGCATTGTATCTGAATATCACAGAAAAAAATGTCAAAATCTATTCAGTTAACAAAAAGAACAGCAGGACTGATACAGACTAAAAGTTCAAACGCTGTCTCTGCAGTGTTTATTCAGGCCCAGCCTCAGAGGACTCATCCCAACGAGAAGGGAAATTTGGTTTGATTAGCTTAGTGCTGTGTAGAGCCCCACCCAGGGTATGTAGAAATCCCTGACATGTACCTCTCACTGCAGCGAATCACTGCTGCTGAGCTGTACATCCCTGTCTGCCTCTGATTGAGGCATATATATATATAGTGTGGACATCCATCCACTAGTCTGCTCCTCAGGGGAATAGAGGGGGAGACAGGCAGAGGGGTGATGGGGAGGCAGGGAGAGGAAAAAGACAGGCAGGGTGATAGAGACAGGGAGTGGGAGGGAGGAGAAGCAATAGAGTTATCCGTGGTCTCATTACGGTGGGAAATGTGAGGGTCCCGATCCAAGGGAATGATGAAGGACTCTGTGGAGAAGGCCTCTGAGAACCAACAAAGGCGGCTTTAGTTTCACTGGCAGAATGCATTTGCATAGCTTAGAAGCCAGAGCGTCTGAACCGGGGCTCATGAAAAGAAACCCCAGCAATTGGTTGGACTTCAATGCAAACTAGAGGGAGGGAGCGAGAGATGGAAGAGAGAAATAGAGACAGAGAGGTAGAAGCGGAATGAGAGGAAATGCAGAGAAGTTTTTCTCTTCAATAGAATAACATGAAATCAGATCCGGAGCATCTGCACATCTCAGTGGAGGTTGTCACTGCCTGACTTTGATGCAAAGGGAACATACTGAAGGCGGTACAAGCAGAGAAACATGGCCATGCTATCACAAGAGTCATGTTCCATTGTGGCTGTTTGATATGTACATTGAATGTACTTTGAGAAAATTAGAAATAAATGCCAAGTAAGAATGTTTTGCAGCTATGTAGGAGCTTCAATTTGCTGAGGTGGAAGAGCAGCAACCGGCCACTGAAGACGAGCAGAGGTTGAGGTAATAGAGCAATCTGCTGGTAAGGAGGGTTTATGTGAAAGTGATGAGAAAAGAAAGACGCTTTCAGAGAGATAAGGTGGAGATAGGGAGAGAAAAAGAGTGAAGCAGATGTTGTACTTTTAGTGGTGCTTCTCTTTTTTCCCTCTGTGGCCTGGAGTCAGGGAGGGATGACTAGCCTTCATCAATCCTCTTTAATGACTCTGGCAGCACCACTTAACACACTAGTGTGTGATTTCTTCATTACTACATCATGATTCCAGCATTTATTCAGCAGTGATCACACGTATCAATGCTTTCAAATGAAAAATGACTGGTAAAAGTCTAATTTTCTTAAACAGGCCAATCCATCTGCTGAAGGGTCAATTTAAAAATCAAGGGTGAAAATGCTGAGTAAAAGGGACAGCTACAGATTCATATTTAACTTTTGAGGCTGCCATTCATTTGTTTGACTTATAATACTCATAACAGTTTTGGTTCCCTTATAATGCTGCCATTGGTCTTAATCATCTTATAATGGAGCTATTGATATTAATTATCTTGTAACATTGCTATTAATTTTGGCCACCTCATAATGTAGCAGTTAATTTTGGTAATAACACAATGTTTTTTCTAATTGTGGTCACCTTATTATGTAGCTGATGACCATGGTTACCTAGTAACACAGCTATTTACCTTAGCTCTCTTATACACAGCTGTTGAACTTGGTCATTTTATGATGCAGCGATAAGTTGTGGTTACATCTTAAACAACTATTTATGTTGGTCGCTCATTAATGTTAAGTTGCTACTGGACTAGATTAACTTAAAAAGCAGTTTTTAATTTTGATAATCTTATAACTACTACTGTTGGCTGTCTGGTTTCACTGCTTTTGCTCTTGGTAACTTTATAATGCAGCTTTTAGTTTTGAACATCTTATTATTTTGCAAATGGCTGTGCTCAGCTAATAATGCTGGTGATAAAATCCTTTACCTCATTATGCAGCTAGTGCTCTTGGGAACTTTACAGTCAAGCTATTGCACTTTGGTCAGTTTTTACAGTTGTCTTTTGTGATTTTGTATTTTTTTTTATTTCTTGTTTAAAGACTAATGTATTCAACTGACCTCTGACTTTTGTGTAACCATTGTCTCTAAAAACTTCATGTTGTAGCCAGTTTGGTATTATTAGTATGAACTATAGTGATTAGAAACACAGTAACATGAAGTAAAGGACCTTAAAAAGCCATGATGTGATGCCTCTTATAGATAGAGTCAGATAGTAATTTCCTCTACACATAGTATTCAATGGGATACTTGTATAGTGTGAAGTCTTTATGGAGCTCTATTGTTTCATGTACCATCCATCCATCAGTCATTATCTCTTTCATCGTCACAGTGCTACAGTCTATTCCAGCTGACACCAGCTGAGAGGTACAGTACACCCTGGACTGGTCGCCAGCCAATCACAGGGCCATATAGAGAGACCAAAAAAAAAATAAAAAAAAAATCACAGTCACACCTGAGGGCAATTTAGAGTCACTAATAACCCTGATAAGCATTAAAAGTTTTTGGACAGTGGGAGGAAACCAGAACGGACAGAGAAAACAAACACATGCACATGGAGAACATGCAAACTCCATACAGAAAGGCCTACACCAATACCAGGTTTGGACCAGCAACCTTCTTGGTGTAAGGCATATGCACCATCTGTCCGCCACCATGCCACCTTGTTAAAGTAACTTGTTTTATCATTTAAACTGTTTTTGTTCAGGAGGTATTTTGTTGTCTGTCTTGCACTGCTTATGTGTGTGCTGGAAATAAGTGGTTTTCTGATTCTATAAATAACCCATGTAACTGTATGTTGTCCCTTGACTAATAATAAGTACAAATACAAATGGAGATGAATCTGACTTGAAAATAATACCTCAGCACTTCAACGACAGGAGCAAAGACAACACAGCCAAATATTCCACCAGGTGTTTTCTGAAAGGATGATCTCTATGTGCGTCATCGCTGGAGACAAATCCAATATATATGGCGGACCTGTTTTGGTGCAGGTGGACACAGGAGTACCTGCCTCTCTTACAAGAAAGGCAAACATGGAACACAACGAGAAGGAATTTTAACGTGGGAGACATTGTCCTCATCGTGAACTTGGAAAGCAAAACAGTTTTTGACCGTGTTTACATCGGGTCTACATTTTGTTTTTATTATTTCATTACACAGTATCGTTTTGTAATGCAAAGAAAACCTTCAAGTGAACTCTTCAAAATGAAGATTAAGGACTATGGTGTTTTATTATGGAAAGACGCGTCAACTACATGCTCTGGTTCGTCATCTCAGAGGGTCTTCAGTCATTAGACGGAGCCGCACTCACAACTTCCATGCTTGCCCTTTTATAAAACTTCATGTAAAAGTTCTCAAAAGTTACAAGACAATCGTATGCTCACCTTTTCTGCAGCCTTTATTTCATTCATTCACTCACTAGCTGCCTTCACTGGTGGCTAAGAATACTCCATTTTCATGACCCTGCTTCCTCCTTGAGTCAAGACCTCTGCTGAATGCAACAAGGGAGGCAACACAACAGGCATGCTAATGTTTTGCCACTATCAATAATAAATGTTGACTCTTGAACCCTGCCAATACATTTTTATTCATAGCACCTCCCTGGAGAGAAACATGCTTGAAACATGAGGAACACTCAGGCTGCTTTAAAGAAATATGAGCTTCAAGTTTGAGTCTACAAACCTCTTTACATCTTAAGAAGCCTTCCCTGTTTCCAGCTCAGGCAGACAGACAGGAGGACATATGAAAATTCTGCAAAAGCAAAGTGTTGTGAAGACTGTAGGGATATGACTGTGCTTAAGGGAGTTTCAATTCTGCACAACATACAAGCACAAACATTGACAGATAAATGCTCAAACAATCCCATCTGCTACATCTGCCTCTCCCTCTCCTCTGCTGCTGCTGCTATGCGTCCAAATATGCTAAACTTCTTTACTGTATACAGCAACACCACATCAAGAACTATGGGAAGTGATTCCTCCTAATGAGCTGACATCTTCATTCGCATGTAAAGAATAGACACTGAAGCATGGACAGCTTACTCCACACCAAGAATCTGCAGCTTTTGATCTGGAATTCATCTGATCTGTTTTGATGTTTAGCATTGAGCACGTCTCCACTGAATATATGTACGTCTTGGAGATGCTGATTTAGTGGACCAGTGGATCCACAATGATTTCTTGAGACATCAATATTTGATGAGTGGTTGTGCCTCAGGCTTGAAGCATAGCTGGAGAACTCTGAACTAACCTATGTACAAGTCTGACACTGCCAGTGAGTGTTTCAAGGCTTTAAAACTGATAAAATAGGAGGTAGAGTGTCCCTGCAACAAGTGTTTCAAGTTAAATTGTGGTATTATGGGAAAATTTGCACACATATGAGCAATCATGGTGGAGCGGCCTTGGCACCCGCTGTGATTTATTATCCTATTCACTTCCTCTGCTGGAAGAAATGTAATCCCAGCGTATCATTGGTCAGGTGCAGCACCATGACATGCTCACAGTAACCTCTCATTGCTACATCATGTCTGCACACAAGCAGCAACACAGATCTTTTTTTAGTGCTTGGCAACAGCCTCTGATGCACCCACCGCCACCCTACAACTCAACTTGACCTCGCATTCTTCCTGCGCTTTGGTCACTGCCGACAGTTCAGGGCCGAGACACCTCAAGGTTCCCTCCGTGTCTCAGTGTTAGTGCACACAAATCATTATTTCTCCCCCACACACTCACTGCTGTTTCTGCCGCTGGCTGCTGTGAGGATGACGACTCATATGAGACATCATCTGTGCCACTGGTTGCACAAGCAGACAGGGGAAGAGACAGAAATGTGTGCTTGTCAGTCCTGAGTGTGTGTAAGAGAGGAAGAGGGAGAGAGAAAGGCACCATGGATGATAATTATTCATGCCTGTGAATACTAAATGCCACTGCTCAACAGATTATAGTCCTTATGACATTTAAATATACATTTGGCCTGATGTAAACGAGGGGTTACTATGACCTTTTCAGTGGTTATTAAGAAGTAGCATGTGTTTAAGTTACTGGTTTGAGAAAACTAGCAGGTTCTGGTGTGGTAAAGGTGCAAGACTAAATTTAGGTTCCTCAGAGAGTGATGGTTGATGGATTGGAATGGAAAAGGGGGCTGTGCATGATTGGCTACACATGTGATTTGCCCCAACCTCAGGGGTCGTTGACTACATCTGGAACCCCTCACTCAAACATAGCATCAAACATGAAGTGAATTATGAGCTCAGGTGACATGCTTATTTTCTTTTACGGGAATAAATGGTGATTTATGAGGCAGCACAGTTTTACAAGGTCATAATCACATTTGCTTTTCAGCAGGATGCACTCACTCACACTCACCGTACACTCCCTGGCAACGGATGCCCTCCACGATGAAAGCCAGCAGCCCCCAAACACAGATAATTAGATCCATCCTCTCACGTTAATCTCTGCATATCCAGCTCTCAATGGCAAGAAGTCCTTTCCGGAGTGGTGGGAGTGAGGTGCATAGACGCAGCACTGGTCCAGATCAACACATCGATTAATAGACGTCTTCAAATGCAACTGTATTTATGGTAAACACACTCAGCTGGTGGTGGTTTTGATGACCGCTGCCATGGAGTCTGAACGCGGACCGCTCGCGTCACAGGGACGACGCGGGGAGTGGGCTGCAGAGAGCCCGGCCTTACAGCGAGCACAAACCTCTCTTCGACTCCAGGTGGGCACCCTCCTTAAGATTCAGCCTATGTCTTGAGTCTAACGAAGACCCCCGAGGCGCCAAACCGAAGGGGCACCCTGATTCTGTCGACTGGAGGCAGACGGAGGCTCGGCACCCGCGTGCATAGCTCATCAAATCCAGCTGTGGTCGGGCTCGCGCCGCGGATGCTGCTCCTGCTGCTGCGTTGACTTCCAGCTGCTAAACGAAGCCATCACCTCCGCTCCACATCCCACAAACCGCAAATTCACGCCGCTTTCACACCTCCCGAGGCTGCTGTAGTCTGGAATTAGCGGAGGCTCGTGCGCTCACGCAGTCACATCACGACTGCGCCTCGACGCCGCGCGCTCGACTCATCTCTGCCGGTGGCGGTGAAGGAGTGGAGGGTCCTGGTGGATGTTTCCTTCACGGCTCCTCGATGATGTCCGCGGTTTCGTCTCGGCGTTGCGAGTGCACCTCCGTGATGATTTCACGTGAAGGTTGGGAGCCGGATGTGCCCCCCGTGCGGCAATCAGTCACGTTGCGCAATACGTGCTCACGGAGAAAGTGGCACCGCAAACCGGTCCGTGGCTACGTCAAGAGGTGCGTGGCTTCAAGCGCTCATCTGTATGGGAGGCTTCGCACAGCGTCAGGGAAGAAAGGCATGAGAGGCGCAGCTGCTGGATGCTGAGAGAGAGAGAGAGAGAGAGAGAGATGGCACCATTGGAATTCAGGAGATCGAGCTCTGACAGACCTTTGCAATCAACACCAAACACACAGTCTCTCCTCCTGTCTGCTCATGTTTCACCGAGCCTCCTTTATCAGACAGGCAGGATGAGCCCTGTCTGTCATGTAGCATTCATCTGCTACATCACATTTCTTTGCTTTGAAACACTGAGACGACTGTGTTAGTTCGTCCAAGAAAATACAGCTGCTTCTCCCTCTAATGCTGTAATAGACCCACATTTTTATATCAGCTTTTTGGCAACATATGGGCAATAACATTTTAAAGGGGTTCATTTAAGTAAGGGGTGGGCAGTTTTAGCCACTATGAGGGCCATATTAATTCTAGTCTGACTGCCTGTGGGCCAAGTCGTCATGAAGTGTTAGATACTTACAACCAGGGATGGAGCAAGTCCAAGAATATCATACTCAAGTGAAAGTGCAGGTACTCTATTAAAATTTCACTCAGGTTTAAGTTAAGAAGCACTCTCTGCACTTTTTCAATTAAAGTAAAAGGTAATTCATTCCAAAAGTATTCAGTACTGAGTATTTTCAGTACACTCTTCTGTGGAGTGCAGAAAGGACAACCGCTGAAGTGTGTTGAGTTTCTTTCATCGTTCTAAAATAAAGTCTGACTCATATAAACACCAACCACTACTTATACAAAAACACATGAACATTTTGCTCTGCTAATTAGTATATCCTTTAAATATAGGGATGCATGACACAAAATTTTTGCCAATATTTTCAAACTTGTTTTAGCCAGCACCAACATATATACAATTAGGCTGTGTTGACAAGAATCTGGTGATAGGGTGTGTATTGTGATGCAAGACTGACAAAACAATGTTTCCATCAGTAGACTTTTCATTTCTTTTGGGCTCAAGGTGAATACACACTTAAAAACCTTGGAGTAAAATGTAAAGAACACTAGGAATGTTATTTGCTTCATAAAGTAAAACTCTATTAACCCGTAATTGTGTTTTTAAGTACACAATTTTAACATAGAGTAAAATTAAATGAAAATGTGACACTGTCTGAAGTGTTAGTGTTACATTGTAGATAAAGAACATATACAATGCCCAGAGTGTTACACTCTGTATAAGGACCTTACTTTCACTGACTTAGAGTTCAAATGGACTCTTTAAGTGTTAAATACACACTGCAGATTACTTTATGGGACCGTCCACATCAGCTGTTGTTCACCTTTTCATTAATTTTATGATAAATAGAAAATGGTATGTATAACAGACATTCTGGCGACATTTTAGCATATATGGATTTTTTTTTAATTAATTTAAAAATTTAGCTAAATGTTTATTAGGTTCAGTGTTTGCCTTAAATTGGTCTGTTAGGATTGGTGAGTTGAATTTAAGCAAGACCACAAAAAATCATTTGGACAAACATTTTGGCCATTTTTCTGTATACACACAAACTTTAATGCCACCCCTACATACTTTAGGACCCATACCACCCCAATCAAACCTCTGGATTTGCCCCAGGTTGTTTAACTTAGCTCTCACTGGCCCACTACGCTACAGCTATCAAAAGGCCAGAAGGCTCTGGTGGTGGTTTGTGGATTGGTGGAGCAACAAGAGAAAGACACATACCAATTTTCAACCAGGTAAATGTCATACTTTTTCTTTCTTTCACCAGTCCGACCCTGATGCTACTTCTGCTGAAAAAGACATCCTGTCTGGTTGCTTTCTATGAAACACTTTCATGAAACTGAGAAACCCTAAAAACCAACACAGAACAAAAGGACGTGCCAATAGTTTTGGCAGTGCTTGGTGGTCTGACTATTAAAAGACTTGTTTGTAGAGACCAGTTCACTGATTAACTGCACAGTGCATCACTTTTTCTGCGATCAAAAGTCAAGCTAGATCACCCATTAATGGACTGCCCCCTCTCTGTTATACTGTAAAGTGATCACGCAGGTCAATGACAGAGGTGATTTTCTCTGAGGAAAACCGATGTATGGTCCCCACCATTCATTTGCACCAAGTGTCTTGAGTGACATGCTAATTTAAAATCCCATTCACACTTGCAAAAAAAACTTGCAATTATCCAGGCAAGCTGTACGTGTGAACACAAATAGCTGAGTTTATCACTCTGACTTGCCCCCTAGTGTTTTATCATAAAGTGCGAGTGAGCCGAAGTGTGAAGGCAGCAGGGAATTATCAGGGTAATTCATGGTGAGTGCAGCGGGCTGATGACATCATCCTGTGTGGCAGGCGTGAACCAGAAAAGGGAGACTTGACAGGATGAATAAAAACAGCTGCTGCTGCTGAAGAAGTTTATTTGATTGTCAGGAGAGTAACACAAACTCAAATGTGTGTCTGGACATCTGAAAGTATGCACCGCATATCATCAAAGTTCTGTAGAACATCTGCTCTTACATGATCACCTCTGGGTCTGTCAGACATGGAGCTAAAACTCTGCAACTTTCTTTCTCCAGTGCGATCGTCATGCATGTAGGGATGCTGCTTTATATTCACCTCTGCATGGAACAGTGCTCCTCTAAACTCTTTATTTGATGCTGTTGATACCCTTTTTAACATTTAACACTAAAGTTATCGCCGTTGCTACCACTATCATATCATGAACACTGAGTTCCGGGGCATATTTGACGTTGTGTGCTGCCTATCAGTGACACCCCCAACCCCCTCCACCACTTCTCCCCTGTCCAACAGGGCATACTCCCTGCTGAGAGGAGCAAGTGTGAATGACAGTGTCAGTGAATTACCTGCCCCAGTATTATCTTAGCATTAGGGCTGCATTTGTGAAAAGGGCTTAAGGTAAAGCCAATTAAAACTAGAAGTGCTCAGAGGGCACAAATTTCTGCCAAGGCATTACTGACATACTTGACTAAATTATCAGCAAAAATGTGGAAAACCATCCGACCTCGCACTGTTTACAAATCAAAAAAAAAAATCTTGGATTCGGATTTTGATCACTACTAAGGTGCCGTCCACACAGAGATGAATATGGGTGTACCCCCACAAGTTCTTTTTATCATATAGGTGTTTAGTCCACACAGATTCGTCGTTTCAGGTGCCTGAAACGCACACGATTAAAAATGCCGGCCTGGCGTTTCTGTGTGGATACGGCTAGCTTCAGAAAGGATGACTTCAAAGCTCCACGTCTCCCTTAAAATGCATGCGTGAACCCCAGCAACAACAGAAACAATGGCAGAATTCAGTGTATCATTTGTGCTGCAGAAGCTACTGAGCTGGTTATGGCTTAAGCAGCAAAATGCTGTGCTGACAGAACATGTTTAAAAAAGGGAAAACGTTCTGTCTCTGCATAGACAGCACCTAAAATGTGATCACTTCTCTCTAATGCCATGACCAACATTTCCTAAAAATGTCATCAAAATCTGTAAAGAATTTTTAGCGCTACTAGCAGAAATGTGGAAAACTGCAATATTTACAATCCTTTTAAACATTTCTGGATCCAGATTCAGATCAAAATCTGCCAAAATCTAATTACTTCTTCCTTACGTGCCGTGACCAGCAGTCCTTGAACATTTAATTCAATTAGTTGAGAACATTTTGAATCCTCTTTCTCACAGACAGACAGAGGGACAATCAAACAAGCAAACAAACAGACAAAAACAACTTACTGGTGGAGGTCATGAGCAAAATAAGCCAATTGAATATTGGACAAGAATTTTTGTTACGTTTCCCCTTTATTTAGGATTCATCTATATTCTAAATAACCTTGCATTGCAGTCTTAAGTATGGAGGGGGGCCGTATGTGGCCCCTGGACCGCCAGCTGTTCATCCCTAAACTGAGTAGTTTCTAAATGGGGTCCTGTTTTGCCCTAAGGGGTTCTGCTGGCAGTTTGAGGGGGCTCCTGCAAAGAGTGAAAAATCTACTTAATTGAGTCAAATTCCTCCACAGTGAGCACATTTATCCCAATTAAAAATGAGCTGCTTCTCTGACCTCATCACTGTCCTCAAGGTACAGGTGAGACCACTGCTCATGCACCACATGCACACTGTAAATGCAAAACTATTGTGAATACTGTTGACGTACTTTGCTCTATCAGTGCTGCTGAGATCTTTGATCCGAACAGAATCTGTTTCCCAGCAACACAATTTCATTTAAATGGAAATAATTTGCATCATATTTTCCCTTTCAGAGAAGATACAATATTTCATCTTGTACAAATGAGCTTGAATGTCAAGAGCCATCACATCATCTCAAATGAGCACTTTTCTTTAAAACAAAAACATTTTAATGTTTAGCCATGTTACTGTTGACTTCAGTTTTAGAGTAGACCTTTCAAAGCAGGACACACAACATGCAAGTTCATGGTTGTCAGGAATCGTGAGCAGAGTGAACCAGAAAAACAAAAGCAGGAGACCCAAATGCAGATTAAAAAAACGAATTATTTAAACTAACCAAAAAAACTGGGATCCAAGAGTCCAAAAGTACAAACAAAAGGTCAAAATATCAAACAAAATCTTTTAACAAAGTAACAAATAAACCAGGCAAACAAAAGCAGACAAACTTGGAAAACTCAAAACTTACACGTAGGCTGTGACTGTGACATGAAGAAGACAAGGAGACAAAGGAGTGTGCACCCACAAAGACAAGGGGAAAACACAAGGGTTAAATACATGAGGTGATTGGGGTTGACGAGAAACAGCTGGGGAAGAATAATCAGGGATCAGGTGTGACAGGACGAGACAGGAAGCAAAATATACGGCAATATGGGGAGACTGGAGAACTTTCAAAGTAAAACAGGAAACACAAGACAAGATGTGAACAAAACAAGGAACTTGACAAGGATCAAGAGTAGAAACACAGAGACACAAGACGAGGTCAAAACCAGAAATACATGGAGCAAATGACATAAAATAAAACAGAGCAAGGAGTAAAATAACAGATCACAAGGAAAAGGCATAATAAACAAAAATGAACTACATGAATCATGACAATGGTTGTATTATTTTTGCTGTATTTTTCACTTAAACTGAAGCAAAAAGCTTTACATTCAGATTAACCTTTGTGAAAACTTTAACACAAGGACAACAAATTGTTAAAGTAAGTTTTATCCAATCAAGTTTTCAAAATACAAAAAAACAAAATCACATTTAAAGGGACAAGAACTGTGGTTAGTGGGCCTCATACATGCAGCTGGGAGCCAGCTGGAGAGGTGACGGCTGGAGTTACAGTGGGTAGTTTGGCGCCCTCTACAGGATGCCAAAAAGGGGAGCCATTACTATCCAGTCACTATCTACTTTGCGGACAGGCCATAACTTTGACTGAATGGGCTGGGTGTTCAAAATGGAAATAAAGATACCATCATAAGTATTAAATAGCTTGGTGAGAAAGCCATCATTGTCTCTCGGATGTAAGGTCAATAACTGATCCAAAGAAATAGACCTCATTGGAACAGAAGAGTAAAATGAGTGTGGGGGAGTGAATATTTCATACATGCTTTTCTAAATTTAATTATAAGAACCTAAATGATTCATCATGTTTATCCCTTTTATACTGTCATCAGTGTGATGCCCCTGAACTGGAGGTGATGCAATGGAAATGTTAACTGTAATATTTAACATGCTGTAGATCTAACTTTCTGGCAATCACTGCCTTCACTTTATTTCAAGTGATGTGAAGTTGAGAGCACTGTAATGAAATTTTCTCTGTAATTCTGGATGCTTCACTCCCTCCTGTTGTCTCACCAAAACTCCTGTGTTAATGTGCATATGTTTTTGAAAGAAAATTGAGTCCTTCCATTGCAAGATAGACACTAAAAGCACATCATTTAAAATAGTGATGGTCTACTTCCCCAGACTTGTCAAACAACTCATTGGTCGACAAAAGTTAAGCAGTGAGACCCATTGTTAGCTTTCTTCACCCACAAAGTGGTTGTGTTTCCCAAAAGCAGCAAAAAGCACTCTTTGTTCAAAGGGGGGGACAAAAGGCATAGCACCTATTTTGTTAACATGACATATTACAGCAATAACTAACTGTAAAATCAATCTTAATAAAGCATTGCAGGAAAAAGTCCAACAGTGGAAGTTATGGATCCTACATCTGAAAATCTATGGGATTTTAGAAAAGCTTTTCAGGTGTCTGCCTGAAATAAGGTCTGTGTTGAACACATGCACACGAGATTGTAACATTTAATTTTGCAAGATAAAATGCATCTGCTATTGTTTCTGAACTTCAAAGCATTACTGTGTTTTTCAAAGGGTGATTGTAACGAACTGATTATGAGAACTACAAAAATGGCCGGGGAACCTAATGTGATCATTTCTGATTGTTTTTTTTTTTTTTAAATGAACAATAATGCAAAAACCACAGCCATGGGCACAAACTTAATCAGTTCATTTGAAGAACAGGAAATTCTGATACTAGAGGATACAACACAGAATTATACATTGGAAGTGTGGTAGCAGCTTCGAAGTCAAACTTCCTTGTTGTTGTTGTTTCAGAATAGTTTAATACAGGCTTTTTACTCTCAACGATATCTTAAGGCCTGAAAACTTGTGAAAATTAGATTTGTGCATGAAGATTATCATGATAAACAAAATAGCTTGTCAAATCAAAAATTTGAATTCAACTTCCATAATGCTACACTTGCAAAAAATAAGCTACACCGGAAAATGGCTCCCTGTTCAGAATACAACCAACTTTCCTGTGCTCAGCAAAACAGAACAAGGCTGTGTTTCTATCTGTCATAGATTATAGTCACATTGTTAATAGGAAAGCCTCTTCTTCTATACTAAAATCTCAAGAATCCATATTCTACTTTGTCATTGGAATTATTATAGCTGACATTAATCTTCTCATAAAAGTGCATTTTACATGAGAAGGTGGAATCTGCACTTTTATGAGAGGCATTTGTTTCATTTGTTTCTACAAGACTTAACCAGAAAAATGCTAGTATTTAAATAAAATGTCTGTTCATTATGTTTCTTTATTCTCACTACACAACACGTTCTAGCAATTGGCTGATGCTCGAAGTCCTACGGACAAACAAACCTTGCAGTGCAGATGGATCCACCTGATTCAATGTCTGTATTTAGGCCGATCCATCTTACCAATCTACATTCGACAATGAACGTGAGTGGCCCAAAGTGGGATGGCCTAACAGTGTCCTTTGGAGCAGGAAGAGGTGGGAGCTATGAGCTGGACAACATCAGGAAGTGACTACTCAGACAGAGATTAGCATAGATGCTAACAGTTTCAGTAGCAGTTTTATCAGATCTGGAATGCATATTTAATGAAAACAAATACCAGCACTACAAAATGGTCAATAAGATATATTTTATTTTTTCTCCACTTTGGACATGTTTTGCCTCGAGTTTCTTTTACAAAGTGGCTCACTTTCTGTTCATTACACCGCCACAGTAGCACCCACTTACTGCATCATCTGGCTGGCTCGCAATGAATGTGACTGATAGGACAATTGTCCAATCACATGCCTGATATGCTTTGCAAGGTTCTGCCCATTCCCAAACACTCTCAATGGGCTCTCTCTCAGATGGACTAGTGAAATATATTGAAGTCTATCTGGTGTGTCAAGTTATGGACACACACTTCATTCAAAATAGAACAGCTTCTCTGCAGCATTCATGTGAATACTTTACAATAGACATTCAAACTATCACATTTTTACAGATGGGTCAAATCAGAACAATGTTTTTTGTACACTTTAAAGCATTGAAAATGATTACATGATGTTTATGATTGAACAAGACAAAATTTAAAGTTAAATGAATTAATGAACAAGCTAATTTTGTCACTATAAAAGTTTTTGATATGATTGAGCGGGTGAGGAAAAAATTCTATATTAACCCTTTACCTCCTGGGGCTAAAAAAGGCACACACAGACACACTCAGACACGCGCAGACACACACAAATGCAACAATCTACCGTATCTAATATTTTGAATAAAACAACACTCTTTGGATCTGTCTCTATTTCCACTCTTCCTTTGCCCTCTTCTCCTCCCGCATCTTCTGTCAAAGTGGCAGTTTCGGCAGTACTGTTTCACATTACCTGTCTGGGTAGATTTTAGCAGTTTGGACTAGTATAAGCTTGTTAAGTGTCCAGATAAGTATGATGGTAATTTTTTTTTTTTTTTTAAATAAACATAGTTTTTTAGATTTGTGAGGCTGAAGCAGAGCTGGCTTGCATGTGCTTTCCATGAATTTCCTTCTCCTGAACTTCAATGAAAGATACATCCGTCCTCCCAGATATGCATCAAAGTTATGTTGTGCTAACCTTTCAGTGCAGCTGGACCCACCAGCTTCAGTGTCTGTTATCATCAGGCAGTAATTGCTGGTGCAGAAATCAGTATAGATGCTAACAGCTTAAGTAGCAATCAAATCTGGATCTCATGTCATTATTAAATACAAAACAAACATCAACAGTGGAAGCATTTCTTGACTTTAAAAAAAAGATACTTTTTGCTCCATTTTCTGACATGTGTTGGCAAGAGTTTGTTCTATGAAGTAGCTTTTGTTTTGTACTTTACGATGCGGCAGAAGCACCCACTTACTACATTATCTGCTGGCCTGTAATGAATGTGCTTGACAAAAAAAAAATCATCCAATCACCTGCTGGACTTGCTTTGAAAGGTTCTGCCCATTCAAAGATAATTTCTATTGGCTGTTGCCCAGATGGACTTGTGAAATATATTAAGGGGTCTATCTGGTGTGTTAGGAAAATGACCAAACTAGTTATGAAGTTCACTACATTATAAAACCGTTCTCTCTGACATTTCAGTCCAGTTATTTCAAAAAAATCTTTAAAGACAATCAGATGTTGATTTTACAAATGGATTGTTGTTGAAAGATTAAAATCAACATAAAACAGTATAATTTCTCCATCCAATTTATTTATTTATTTATTGTTTATTTGACATGGACACACAGTAACATTGATGCTGTGATATTTAAATATACACAGGTCCCAAATGCACTGCTGTAAGTGTTTATAGCACAGTGCTAATTTTCAACACCAGTCCATGGGAGGCTTTTAAAGATTAAAATTGTACAAAGAGAAATTTATTAAGAATAACAGAGATACCAATTGATAAGTTGCTACCACTTCCTTGTCTTTTAGAATAGCACACTGAACAAATGATGCCCTGGAGCATCCAGAGGAAAAATCCTTTTCTTTTATTCAAGTAACACCTCAAACCTGGAGAGTAAGTGACTTCACATATCCACAGAGAAACTTATTATCCTACACAATTGCTAAGAACAAGCCAAAAAAACGTAAGCCAGCACTGAAGGACTGTTTCGTCTCCTGAAAAGACCTACCCATAAAAAACACCCTACTGTTTACAAACATAAAAAGGTCTATAGTCGCAAAATACAATGTGGCCACCTCTAAACTCATGAAGACATTTTTTGAAAGGGAGATTTATGAATCAATGATTGGCGTAATGGTTGCTTTGCCTTGTTCTAGTGTACATTTAATGGCTTTGTCACATATATTGTGCCTTATCCACCACCTGCTTGCTGCTTATCATGGTGTTACCATTACATCAGCCATCCAATATGAGCTGGAGCCTGAGACCACTGGGAGAGCTTTAGGCTTTAACTCCCCATCTGTCTATTGTGGATATGGCTGCGCTCTGCTTTTCTCTCCCTCGCTCTTGCTCCGACTTCTTCCCTTGTGGAATATAATGCAGCCCTTTTATCAAATATGTCTAATGCTCCTGCAGTGCACTTACATTGCAGGGAATGCAATTATGAAGCCCATTGTGATTACACTGTCTGCATGT
This sequence comes from Cetoscarus ocellatus, assembly GCA_037902135.1. Taxonomy (NCBI): domain Eukaryota; kingdom Metazoa; phylum Chordata; class Actinopteri; order Labriformes; family Labridae; genus Cetoscarus; species Cetoscarus ocellatus. Next base: position 1,522,326 of record JBAMNC010000530.1, on the reverse strand, counting down.
GGCATCATAAGGGAGGTTTATGAACATACTATGCCCTTTCTACAATTGTACTTGGAGCTGTATGACATTTCACTAAATGTATTCAGTCTTACAGTGTATGAGGTGTTGGATAAGCTATGAGACAAGACAATTTGGCATTTGGGGAAACCTCTCCGGGCTTCATAGTTGAGCCTCTCAGTCTGCAATGATGTCACAGTAAAAAAAAAAAAAAGCAAGGCTAGGGTCAGCTGGAGAAGAGAGACTATATCTGTGTGGGTCTATTTGTAAGAGGGTTATGGCTTTGGTGCAATATTCTGCTCTGGTTGGCATCACACATGAGCAAATCTCAAATGGAACAACGTGTATTTTTTCCATCTGGCTGCCTGAAAGTCACAAAACAGCCAGTGGCCACCTGTGGAAACTGACAAATGTAGCTCAAAGCTTGCTCACTTTTTTTCAGTCTGGGTATTCAAATTGTTGACATCATGAGTTAAATGCAGCGTTCGTAGTAAATGACTACCTTCCATGTCTCTTTGATGAGGAGGAGAGACTAATCCTGTCAGAGTCATGAGGAAGAAAAACATGGGCCTAACCGTTTGAATTCAAAGGCTTTTAATGCAGCTTTTACCTTTTCATCTGTGCAATCTGAAGAGCCTGTAAGGATGCTGCTGAAATCTGCAACATCCAGGCTATTAGCACTCACTGGAGAACACTATTTTGGCCATATCTCAAATATTAAAAATTCTGTCTTCCTGCCAATGCTGCATGAGTTCTACATTATAGGACACAACCAAGCAGTCTTCCTGTGCTGTTGACAAATGTTTCACCTAGAAAATAGGTCACCCCAGAGCTGCCAGATAGATTTTAGATTTTAGAAGTGAAATGTAAAAGTGGGCAGATGATTTGGTTTCTCCGTGTCATGATTCGTTTACAGTGCAGTAATGCCTTGCATGTGGCATATCTGAGTCCAGCTGGAGGAAAGGAGGTGGCAGATACAAATGCATCCAGCAAAGAACATTCTTGACACCCTTCTTGGCTGCAGTTTTAAAAAGATGTAAAAGCTTGAAGCTTGGTGCGTTACTAATAAAAATAAGATTGCTCGCTTTCTTGGAAGAAGGCAGGGAATAATTCTTTTATGTTAATGGAATCAAGGCTGCATCCATTCTTAATGCTCTTTCATGCAATTCTGCATGAAAGGAGCTGACTCAATTTTGATTTCTTGGATTTCTATAAGGCAAAAATCATCTTCAGTACAGTCCTCTATCATGGACAAGTGTGAGATCTCTCAAAGAAAGGCAGGCCTTTGCTGTGGTCTTAAAACAAAAGGCGGTTTTGACAGGCATGACTCGTGTTTCTATTCTACAAATGCTCCCTCAGACACCAGTGTTCTCTCTGGATAGCTGCACTTTGACATGCTCAGTATTCACAGCGGCAGGGAGCCTGCTGGCAGTATTTACACACATAACTGGGGTAAAAGGAGGTAGATTTCACAATGAGGTGCAGTGGTTCATGGCAGCTGGTACCAAGATGCTGTCAGAATCCAAAAACCTAAGTCCTTTGTGATGGTCCCCGGTGAGATGTCAGGGCTTGAATTGTCATGGAATTCATTGAACAGGCGTAGAGTCACCTTCACATTTGAGACCTTGTGAAACTTGTTACCACCGTGTCAAAAGTGTACAGCTCACAACTCTGGCCTCAAGATAAATGTGGATCCAGATGGTTTTTGTGAACAACAGGACTTTTGGGGACATCATCCAACACTACATCTGATTAAAGTCTACTTGAATCAATGTATTCATTTGTCTATACTGTCATTACAGGAAAGCTGTCCATTTTTAACACAAGAGAACTTCCCATTAGCCTATCGATTGGCCGCGCTCCCAAGTGATTCATCCCAGCTCAGATTGATTCTGTCAGCTCTGTTTTGGTGAGACAGCGCAGAGTTTACATGGCATGCTAATTAAGTTGTATGAACCTACTTGACTAATTAAATAGCCCGATACTTGATGTCAAATACAATCAACCTCTATTGGTTTCATTTCAGAGTATTATGGAGAAATACATCAAAGAAATGGACGGTCTCAAGATGATATGGGGAAGGAACTGCCAAGGATAAGTATGTGTTAGGTCTTCCTAAAATTGTTGTAACTGAGACGGGGAATAATTCTCCAACATAGGAATTTGTATGATCTCCAAGGACAACAGCCGATCAACAAACTCCCTCACAGTTCCTACTGGTCCAGTGGATTTTAATCCACTTGCATCCTCCTCCTGTTAGCCTCCTATTGTTACTACTCTGTTACTCCGGGTCTTACTCTGTTTCTCTTGCCTAACAGAGTCGTGCTATCATTTTCTACCTTGTATGACTACTCAAAGCAGGTCACCTCTACCCATTTACACTGGCATTCACACACTGATGGTTTTACTTTCTGTTGTCCATTTGTTTCAGATAAAAACATTAATTCTTTCATATCCGTTTACACACCACTGACTCAGCAGTGGGAGCAATTTGGGGTTTAGTGTCTTGCTCAAGGACACATTAACATGTGACAGCCAGAGTACTCACTGCATTTTTATTGACAGTAAGGGAAGGAATAAAAAAGACAGTTCTAAAAAAAAGTTCTTGTTGAAAATTGATAACAACTTCTCCAAGGACTTGTTTTTTTTCTTGACATTTCCTTTATGAATTTCTTCCACGTTGTTCTGCATGCCTTGCAAATCAAGGATGTCAGGTTCCTATCAGAAGCAGAAAACAAGAACGATAAAAAAAAAAAGTCAAAAATGTAGTCATGGCAGACAGAGAGCATAAGTGGTCGAAACTGTGACTTAATATTTACAAAAAAAACATGCTTACTGCACTGTTTAGTGGGTGGAAACACCAGCAACTTGCAGAGGCATTTATGTATGCAGAACAGCATTGGATATCAGAAGCGAGTTTGACATTATAATCCTCTGTAGGCCAAATTTAGCCCGTAAAGACAATCCTTAGACATTGATAAGAGGAAAGTAAAAAAGAAAAAAAAATACCTCAGTGCAGAATTGTTAATGTCACTGGTATCAAGAAAATATTATCAATTCCCAGCCTGTTGATGATTGAGTGTTTCTCTAAAAAGAGTTACTAAGGAAGAAACAGTTCTGTATTTTGACACTTCCAGATTGCTTATCTCAAAGTCTTTTTAAATGGGTTTTTGACAGAATCCCCAAAATAAGGTCTGAAGTACAAACAAGCTTCAGTTTGTTCTTCTTATTCTTATTTTAATGCTTACATACTTGTGAAAATTTTCCACATGTGAATTTTAAAGCATTAATGCGTGTGTTACAAAGGATGATTGCTTGCAGGTGACTAACTAGGACTACAGAGTTTTTTCAGGGACATAAGACATCATAATTTTTATTTTCTGTAAAAAAAAATAAAAAAAATAAAATACAACAAAATACATAATTGACACAGTTTTTACCACTGATCTGATATTTTTCAGAAAAAGGTATGACTATATTATAAGTAGCAAGCTTGGTAACCAGTCGTTGCTGTCAGTCAGCCATGTTGTCTTTCCATTACTTCTTTACATGCCCAAAATCAAGACGGTTATGCAAATTTTTGGACGTTACTTGATGAATAAAGCAGGCAAGTGTTACTATTGGGATTTACCAAAAACCTTTTGAAAAACCCACTGGATTTTGTGGAAGGAACTGACACATTGCTGACTTGGAAGTTGTCCTGCAAAATTGTTATTACTCAAAGCTCTTCATACTTGGTCCATTGGTGACTTTGTCTAACCATGTAGTCCCCAAGGAAAAGTCAGAGGCCAAATATGCCAAACAAACAGACACTTTGGACAGACAATAATGGGTAGATGTCAGAGTAAGGAGCTGTTGCCCTTAAAGTAATGCTGCCAGATCAATGAAAGGTTCGTCATTTGCCCTAGGCATCTCAGAAGAGCTTAGGATGTGAAATGGCACCTCTCCAAATGCCAGGGATGTGCATAGTTTGTTTGACAGTTTAAGAGACGCTATCTAAATAAGCAACACTGATTTACATGACATTATTAGTTAAACTAATTATGTATGTACTAGTCTCTGGTTCTTATCTTGTAGGCCATCTAGGATCCTTGGTGTAGACTGCCTTGGTGTAGACTCCCTGCTGCTGTGGACTAACAAAGCATCAAAAACTACAATTAAAATTATTTGCCTATTCCTTTAGCCCCATTCCATTACCATTACAGTCCCTGATATTAACTTTAGAGAGCTCAACAAAATTAAATACATGGTGGTTCCTGCAAACAGCACACATATGCTAGTAGGGGCCGTGACAAACAATAATGGATGACCTGCAGCCGTGGACCCGCTCGACTCCCTTCGTTTGATCTTGCATCAACCATCAACAGAAATGACATCATTTAATATAAATTCATACTTTTAGATCAATTAAACTCAATTTAATGGCAGTTCAGCAAGATGCTGCTATATTAATCAAGATAACTGATTAATACTGTCAGTTATTATATTACTAATAACTTAGCCAATAAAAAATATTAAATACCAAGTCTTACCAACTCAAAGGCAACACCAATTTACTCCCATCAAGTCTGCCTCTTAATGTCAAAGCAATGGAGGTCATTCCCACACAGTCCCAAGAAATCATCTTAGCTGTGAAATAAGCTGTTTTAGGACAAGGTTTTCTAACACTTAAAGATTGTAGTTGTCTCTCAAATTTTAAAGGATGCTTTATGACACATTGAATTTTGATATTACATCAAAATTCTACAAACATACCTTCCAATTATTAGATACTTTTTCAGGCTTTGTCCAACAAACTAACCAGCCTCAGACCTCTTTCCAAGTCCTTACAGGTGACTTTCCGACATCACTTGCTGTTAAACTTTTGTTATTTCTGATCATATGAAAAAGTAAATTTACAATTTAAAAAAAAAATCCTGTTTTATTCTTTTATATACTAAGATTTTAGATGTTATCTAGATGTGCCATTATTTTCTTCCTTTCCGATAACCATAGTTACTGTAAATCCAGGGTAAAGAAAGCAGTTACCCTACCTGTGAGGGTGGTTTTCTATTATAGATACCATGGTCTTGTTATTGATCCTCATGCTTTTGTTTCTACTGATTTTGAGAAAATGATAAGCAGGATTTCTTTCAATTTTTTGGACCTTATCCTGAATGTGTAAGTGTGAGCAGATGCTGCAATTCCACCTGTTAAACATTGACCTTCTTAATGTTTGACTAGGATCTGCTGTATGCTTGTATAGCACTTTCAAGTTACATGGGTCCTAAGAGGAAGGGGAAGGGTGAGAGGAAACATTGCACGCCAGTCAGGACCTCAAAGGCCTTTGATGGGCATCCTTCTTGAAGGACTCGACGTTGCGTCCCCTTGTGCTTTTGATGATGATGATGAACTTAGGCGGGATGCCAAAGACTGCCATCTGTTTCTCACGATCAATGCTGTCAAACTGCTTTTTAAAATTAAGCAAAGTGACATGGACTTGATCTTTCCATACCTTGGATTAATTGAGGATAATCCAGATGGTGGTACATAGTCTTTGGTAAAGATATCACTCAAACATACCCTATTTAGGTTATGATACTACGGTATACAATATATGATTTTACAATTGTACATTCTTTTTATCCATAATTTATGATATCATACAATTCTAAAAATTTATCATTAGTTAAACAGTTGTTAACTTCATCATTTACAGGAACAAATGTATAAAAAGTGTCCATAAGAACATTGAAGTCTTATGATTTATTTCATCTGCGGCTTTGAGGCAGACGTATACTAGCCTTCATCTGCAGTTTGTGTGTGCCCTGAAACCACTTTTTGGGATGTAATTTCAATATTTTGAAATATACAATGTCCAGTAGGGTTGTCAAAAATAAGGCTGTATCCGGATACAATATTAATTTGCCATGGAATTGATACTACAGTGTGCGCACCCGCAGCGCCTGCAGCATCCGCTGTGCGCACTCTGCAGGCAGCGCAGCAGGCAGACAGACAGCGTCTGGCAGTCGGGAGAGCCCTGACTGCAGCCCCACTGGCTGTCCTTCATATTACTGCTACAAGTAGCACGACTAAATTGGCAAAACACCTTGAGGACCAGCACTCTGGCCTTCATGATGAATTCCGACAGGTTAGTAAAGCTCCCGTTCATCTTTTACCTTACTATGTTAAACTGATTACTGATGTTAGTCTGGCCAGTGGCCTGCATTAATGTTCGTTGTTTTGTGATTAGCTGTGGCTAGCGTGCTGCTGTAGTCCTAGCTAGCCGCGTTTAGCTTACTGCTCAGTGAATGTTGGTTGTTATAAGCCATTAGCCGCGGGTGGCACACAACTGTAGTCCGCGCTAGCCTCGTTTAGCTTGCTGCTCAATGAATGTTTGTTGTTTTGTTATTAGCCATTAGCCACAGCTAGCAGCCTTTAGCTCGCTAACGTGACTCAAATGTGTTTTCTTCTATTAAAGATGCAGACTGAAGCGGAGAGAAGTCGACCTGCCACTATTTTTGTTTTTTTCATTTGCTGATTATTTAATTATTTTATTGAATTGATTATTTATCCGTGGTTCATGTTAATAAAAGTGTTTTTTATGCCCTTTGAAGTATTTGTCATTTTTTTATCCCTGTGGTATCGATATCGAGTTTGAAATGTTTGTATCATGACAACCCTAATGTCCATTCATTTCAATCAATATAATCTCTGTTAACGACAGTAGAATCAAAACAGCACAAACTGCAAGAGACAAAATTCATTTCATAACAGAACTTATGAATGATTTCTAGGTCTTTGGGGTCCAAGAGAGAAGGGATACAGCATCAGCAAGTTCTGGGTCTGCACCTTAAATCCAGCACTTTAGGGGAGGTTTTACTCGGTGTGTAGTGTTTTTTCTCTGATTTATTGAAACTAAATCTGTTATTGTTGTTGTATTTTACTGTTTTTAAATGTCTGTAACTTCGGTTTAATGTTTTTCTCCTATGTTTGGGACTACTGATGGAAATTAGCATAGTGCTAAATCTGGCATATTGACGTCTACGTTAGTTATCCATCAGTATCACCTAACACATTCACGCACTTTCATGTCCATTTACACGCCACTGTAGCAGTGGGAGCAACTTGAGGTTAAGTATCTTGCCCAAGGACACGTCGTCATGTTTCATCCCGAAGCTGGGCTTGAACCTGCAACCTCCCAATCATTGACCAAGCGCTCTATCCAGTTGCGCCACTGACACCAATTACGGTGTCAGTAGCGCCATGAACTTTTACATTCACTCCACTCCATTCAAACACTGTCCCAGCCTCCTTTGTTTAAGCAGAAAGAAAGATTACAGAAAATAAATAAAGACCTATATTTGATATAGCTTTATTAAATATCTCATAATGTCGCAAAAATAACACATAAACTACATACTTTATATGCCAAAGAATAAATAGTTGCATATCGCATAAATAATGACTTAAGTCTACATTTGAGTAAATATATTCAAAAGGAATTTGAAAAAAAAAAGAATGTACCTAAGGACAGAATCATGATTATAAAGGGAAAAGGCACAAATCAATGCTAACATCTGGAAAACATTATGTTTAAACACAGACATACATATTTATGTTCATAATAAAATGTTATATCAGAGTCATTAATACTAAATTTTTTTTTTTAAAGTTGTAAAAATATACAAACTATACTTATAAATCACTGGACAGAATTATTCTGATTAAAATAGAAGCACATTAGCCATAAATAAGCTGTCAAAACAGCTTGTATTCTTATTACAAATGTTACTTTGTTAAATTTGTAAATAATATTGTCCAATATTGATTGTGGCCTCTTAAATTGTATCACACTGATTTGGTATTATGGCAGGCTTTGCAACATTAGCAGATATTATATTTTTGTCCAAAGAATTGATATTGCATTGCAATAAATTCATATAAACTTTTACTCTTTAAAGAGGAAAACCAAAGGGGTGGGGTTGGGGTCATTTCTTAATTCTGGGTAAATATGTTTGAAGTCTTGATTAAAATACAGAGTAAATATGTGTACAGAAGGAATAAGACTTTTCACAAACTCCAACAGTTTAGAGAACAATGTTGGAGGGTAAACACAACTGTATTGTAGGAAAAGATCAAAGAATATTTTGTGTAATGGGGAAAAGACCTTAAAAGAGCTAGAAACTGATTGTTTTATTTTTTCCTTTTTTATACAGCTAGTTTAACAGCTCAGCATTCAGCTGTATATATCCACTTCTGTGTTTATCACTAAAACTAAAATCGAGGGGAGGACAAACAGGTTCCCAGTTTATACCCCCTCAACTGGGCAGTGATTCGTGGTTTAGTATGCAGCACTACAAGTCTCAGTGTGTCAGAGTGTAATTATCTCTCTGTAAAGAAGGTAAAGTGAAGCCCACGTTGGCCTCTGTGTCCTTGGCTGCACCAGTAAAGGGAAATAAATCTCCAGGACAGATCTCATTCTGGGTACATTCATTACAGAGTACACATTGCACTCGACGGACAGTGAATTACATTACTTACTTTACTTAAAATCGCACGGTAACAAGTGGCAAAGAGGAAATCCGTCTTCAAAAGTAAATCGTAAGCATTGGGTTTCTTTTCAGCAGCATGTACGGTGGCCGTGAAGTGTAAAACAAATCACCAAATCAGCAAACACACACACAAAAAGTCATAAGGAAACAACAACAGATTAGGGAACACTGTAGATTAGGATAAAAGTACAATAAAACAACGGACAAAAAAAATGCAACAACAAATTAAGATAACAGAACAACAAATAAAAAACCCAATAACAAAGGAAAAAAGCCTAACATTTCCAAAACTACAAAAAGAAATGAACAAGATAACTACAAATTAAAACTACAAAAAAGAAAATATAACAACAATCTGGAAGATACATCAAAAAAGGAAAAGAAATCAAAAAGGAAAAACACACGTGAGTTGTTAATCTGTTGTGGTTGCCTATTAGTTGTGGTGGTTTAATCTTTTTTATGCACTTTAATGTTGCTGCAGTGATTTCTTATTTGTTATTTTGCTATTGTGTATTTATTTTTGCTATTTTTTTGTGTTGATGTGTTTTTATCATTCTGTTTTAGGACTTGGTATTGTTTTACATTTGTTATTATCAAACGCCATGATTGCTTATTTTTGTTTTGCTATTCCTGGTTTCTTGTCATTTGCTGATTTTAAGTAAGACGTCTGATTTTTTGTTGTGTTTGTATTTGTAGCTGTGTTTTCCCTTTTCTGTTGATTCATTAAATGTATTGTTGCATTTCTTTATTTGTTGTTTCTTGTGTGTTTTTTTAAGTTGATGTGTTTTCCATAAATGTTGTGTTTTTGAACTTGATGTTTTTTCTTTGTAATTATGGTGTTTCTTGTTGTGTAATCTTTAGTAGTAGTTGTGTCTTTTATTTGTTGTTGTTTCTTAGTTGTTGTGGAATTCAACTTGTGGTTTAAGTTGTGTATTAAACTTTTTCTAAGTTGTTGTGTTTTTTATTGTTTGTTTGTTTGGGACTTGAGGTTATGTTCTTTATTGGTTGTTGCGTTTTTAATTTCTTGTTGTCATATCTTAATTGGTATTTGGATTTTTTATTTAATTGCTGTTGTGTTTCTTAGTTGTGTTTTTTAAACTAATGTTTTTAGCTGTGAGTGTAACTTATTATTTTCTAAAGTATTTGTGGTGTTTTTTTTTTTTGTTTTTTTCTTGTATGTTGTGTTTTAGACCAGTGGTTATGTTTTTTAGTTGTTGTTGTTGCATGGTTAATTTGTAGTTTTGTTTTTCATGGTGTTGCTGTGGTGTTTCACACTTCAGGGCTGCTGTACACATTGGATCCGAACTACATTACACACCAGTCTGACCTTTAACAGTCAAAGGGCTATTAGTAATGACTGTTTGTATCTGTGTGATGCTACAACAAACATTAAGATAATTGGCTGGAGATACAATAACAGTGTAATTATTTCCTTTTTCTGCAGCAGATTGGAGGCCTGATTTTTTGTGAAAGCCTCATTTCAATCCTTGTTATCTTTTAGCAGCCATGGCAGGACCAGTAGCAATAGCAGAGAGCAATGAAGTATGGGTAAAGTGTTGTTTGTGTGTGAATGAAATACAAATGCCTCTCCATTCAGCAGGACAGAATTTTGCAATGGCTATACACCCAAATGAAAAAGGGCCACAATCACTTTAGCCTGAGTTGTGAGCAAACAAATTAATTATTTATGAACAATGAATATTGCATATTGCTCTCAAAATTGTTGTTGCCTCTCCTTCATAAGCCGGCAGATTTGATTTACAGGGCTGGATGTTCACTTCCATGGAAGCTGAATTCTAATCACATTTTCTACGTCAGCACACAGAAAAGGGAGAAGCAGCCAACAGGCAGAGGATATTCATGACAGAGAGTGATAAAATATTTATCATGGAGGTTTTTTTCTCATGATATACGTCTTAAATAATTCACTTCTAAGTCTCTTGACATGCAACGTAAACATGGTCCATCCATATGACACTGAAATATAGACTTTTTACCTCAAACCTAGCCAAGTTCACATTGCTATCACTCTGGTCTAAATGCTGTTTCTTCTGTGGCATCATCTTGTTGTGTCACTTATTTTTACCCCTCTGATGCACCCACTTTAAAAAGTAATGGAGTGGTCAAATAAGGCTTGAAGCAGCTGCTGTGTAACCACTGGTGTTTCTGTTTTTCAGTGTGATTCACATGAAGGGTAACAATGCGTCCACCATCTGCTCATGTGGATGTCCTTTAAGTTGTCTTGTGTTGCCATTGGTTAAAACTAAAAGACCACAGTGAATGCAATCTTTTATGCCTAATGCAGATCCCCCCTCCCTGAATCATCAACAGAAGATTAAGATAAATTCTCTTTTTTAAATCAATTTAACCAAATTTCATTGTAGTTCTACCAATGTTGCTGTATTGTTTAACATAAGTCCTCTTTACCTTATGATCATCACAGTTGTTCATGTTGATATTGGAACAATCTCTTCATCCAAGGCTGTTATTGATTATCCCACCATAACAAATACCTTTACAATGAGGAGGAGGACCCTCTTGAAAACAAGATGCCCCATCTCAAGGGGATAACTTCTAATACATTTTTATTCAATAGAGACAAATACGATGAGGACAGTTTTATGATCTTGTCCATTGATCACTAACATAAGTTCTTTTTTTAGTACCTTTGTCTCTGCCCACCTTCCTACCTCTGCCCACAACCCCAACACAGGTTCAATCAATGGCTGTTTAACATGAGACTGGCTGCACTCCAAGATCTCAAACTGCTAAACAGAGGGTATTTTCTTGCCACGGTTACTATAAGCCCCCTACAGATGCACTGCACTGTAGATTGGCCCAGTCCAGCGCTCATGCTAGCTTCATGTTGGGTCTGGGTGTATGTATATGTATATATGTATATGTACATTTTAATGTATATATATGTGTATATAAGCATTGTTTATATCTACAAACTGATGAGCTTTGGCTTTGGTCTGCTCTATTATAAAGTGTCTTGAGATAACAATTGTCATAAATGCACTATACAAATAAAGACTGACTCGTTAATTGATTAATTTAAAAGTAATGTAGGATAGTTTGGAAAATAATAGCAAAAAAATGGGGGGAGTGAAAAACTACTGTAAGACTGACTAAGGAACCATATACACAATTCACATTTTTACAGTTCAAAGAGCTTTACTGATATGAATTCAGGGCATTATAGGAAAAGTGTTACAATAAAAAGAAGATAAAAAGTATTTAAAACAAAAGGAAAGTGGCAAATTTTAAAGATAATATCAGTATTACTGTGATAGTTAAGGTTGAAAAAAATAGGACAAAAATGTTTAAGATTAAATATATCTGAAAACTAGAAAAGCATTCCAAGAGCGCAGACCTCGGCGAAGCAGCTCAATCATGCCTATCTACCAGGCTATTGTTAGTCGATATGTTAGCAGAACTCCTCCGCTGGCATTGCAAGGGCAGCTGGGAAATGTAGTGACATAGGCTTTAAAAAAACGTCGATCTCAGTTTGCAAATAAACTGCAATTCCCATGATGACGTAAATGAATGGGGTTTGCCATTATAGATTTCAATGTATTTTGTGACATCAATCCAGATTAGATCAGCACTAAAATGTATTGGCTTCTTCCTTGGACCAAACCACACCTCTGACAAAATTTTCATGTAAATCCATCCAGTAGTTTTTGTAATCTTGCTAACAGACAGACAAACAAACAAAAAGACAGACCATGGCAAAAACATGACCTCCTTGGCGGAGGTAAAAATCAGGCAGCTTGGTGATGTGGTGGTTAAACTAGGGGTCACACATTTTCACATGTTGGTAACATTTAAGCATTCTTTTTAAAATTTTGAATAGGAGGTTTTTCTTTGTACATGTAAAATAGTCTTACAGAACTCGAGTGAAATTATTCAATTTTTTTCCAATTTGTCGGTCCTGATTTAATTTTGGTCCCCAGAATTCATTTCTAAGAATTGGTTCTAAGACAAAATGAAACTTTTTTTTAGCTGGATTGAAATTGGAGTATCAAATTTAATATTCCGTTTAGCTGCACAAAAAGCCCTACTTGCTTTATCCCTGCCAATGTGATGTTTCCTGTGGAGCTGATGTTCAGTCTGAGGAATGTGGAATTTTTAGGGTGCTTAAGTTAAGAGCTCTCCAAATAAAAATTCTGCATGTTTTTTTTTCTCCTTGGTTGTTTCTGTAAAATGATAACTCTTGTTTTCTCTGGGTTTACATTAAGGGCCCTGGTCTGACTGAACTGATAAAGGAGGTTCACATGCTGCTGTATTCCTTCTTAAGGAACACCAAGTTATCAGCATATGAGACCTTTGATTTCTGTCTCACTAAAGCAGAGACCTGGTGATGCAGATTTGTCTTATTATCAGTCAATTTATGGTTATATAAAATAAAAAGGACTGGACTTAAGTAACATCTCTGCCTCATCCCTTGGCCCTGAGAAAAGAAGTTTGTTTGTCTCCTGCACACTCACTATAAGTGTACATGTTAGATTCAGTCAGATCATGTTTTTCCTTCAATGCCTCTGAAGGAGTCTGTAGAGAAGGCCCTCATGCCACACAGACTCAAAGGACTTCTTAAAGTCTGTGACGCATGCAAAGACCTTTAATGTTTTCTTATCTAACACTTGTTCTATCAGTGTGAAGTGTAATTGGTTAACCACACTTTAAACATATAATGGCACTTTGAAACCTCTTGTTTGAGAATTTCTTCTTCATCAAATGACCAGATCAAGTTGGCCCCAATGGCTGTGGTGTACAGTATGTATTACTCATCTTCTTTTTCAACATTTTTTTCATTTTTTAATAAAAGGAAGCACTTCAGTACAAAAAAGCCAAATCATACATGAAAAGGAACAGAAAGAGAAATAATTGTATATGATCTGTCCCTTTTTTCAGACCTACTTCTAAAAAGCATTTGTTAAATTTATTACCTCCTCCAAGGAGATTATGTTTTTGCTGGCGTGGGTTAGTTTGTTTGTTTGTCTGATGTCTGTGTTCAAGATAACTTGAAAAGTTATGGACGGATTTGGATGAAATTTTCAGCAAATGTGTGGAATGGGATAAGGAAGAAATTATTAGTTTTTGGGACTGATCCGAATCACCATCTGGATACAGGAATTGTTTAAAGGATTAATTAACATTGCCAGATAGGACCATTTTCACCAAAGTGGACTGAAGCTGCTTGGCGGAGGTCTGCGCTCTCTGAGTGCTTTTCTAGTTTACAGTTGAATTTTTTAAGTCTTTATTTTCACAAAATCAACAATTATCTTTTTTTCAAAGAAAATCTTCATTATTCCTCTTGTAACCGTAATATTTTTTACTACTTTTATTAAGTAATTCCCTATAACATTCTTCTTGGTTTCTTAAAATCCATACTAACTCATTCTAAAATTTCTATCCTCTGCCTCTTTTGATCTTCATTTACACACCACCAAATCTTCTTCCTGGCTCATGAAGATTTACACTAAAACAGCCTGTTCTGAGCAGGGCTGAAAGTGAGGGGTTCATGAGCATTCTGATATTCAATATCCAAGTGTATTTATAGGGAAGAAACTTCAAAATTAAGTTCCCGGAAAATCTGGCATCACTGAAAACTTGTTGAAAGGAATTAAATATATGAACTGTGAGCATTTGCAATGCCAAGCTACTTTTTACCCATTAAAACTTGATATCTCAATCAGTCCATTAAGTTTAGCAGTCTGCTCTTACAGTGCAAGAAATGAGCCTATAGATGGTGTAGATCAGTACATCAGAAGATAAAGTTCATCATGCAACAGGTTTTTTTGCATGTCTAGGTAAAGTGGAGAGGCATCTTTGAGGTTGTGTTGTTACACAAACCCTGAAGCACTTTGCATTTATAGTATTTGTCTTTGCCTGGTGTTGAAAGTTTTGAGTATATGCAGAATGACTTGCCATATATGGGTATGTGATTGAGCTTCATACATGAAAGAAAAAAATTGATTTCTAGCTGCATAAGAAGTTTTTGTCCAACTTTGAGAGTTTCGATTTAGTTGGATTTCATCTAAACTGAGTGGGCTGAGGGTGCCTGCATAGCTGGTTAGCAGATGTCAGAACCAGGGTTAAATGTATACGTGCCACAGTGTCAGGTCTGCTTTCTGAGTTCAGAGTTTCAGCATAAGGGCTTACCCTGGTTAATGAAATCAGGGTGTGATATTTATATGTCCAAGAACAAAATGGGATACACAAAAAGCTGAACCAGGATACTCAAGTCCTTGTAGAGGCACTCAGTGAGGACTTTTTTTGCTCAAAGTCTGACACTGACTCAACAGAAAGGGTTACAGGTGTTGAAAATAATAAAAATTGAAGTTGTCTGTCCTCTCTGGTGGTTTTGTTTGTCTTTTGTAGGTCATGTACAGACATCAGTATTAATATCAGTCTGTTTCATAACCAGCTGAAAACTCCTCACATGGGCTTTAAGAGGAAGCTATGTTGAAAAAGAAAAATCAAAGTTCATTTGAAGAGCTGCTTTGTGACTCATGTTCTGTTTGTTTCCCTAACATTATCCTAGAACAATAGATGGGAAAATCAGTGGCCTGGTGTCTGCGATGAACACGGTCAGCGGGAGTCTGTATCTGTGCAGAACACATGTTCTTTAAGTGTCCTTGTGGGCATCCTCCGGCTGCTCGATATTTCCTCCCACAGTCCAGACACATCCAGTTTAGCCGAAGTGGAAACTCCAAATTGCTTTTGGGTGCAAATATTGTTGTCCTTCCATATGTGTAAGTCCAGTAATAGACTGGAGACCTGTTCCTGCAAGGTGAAGTTTTTCTATTGTTGGATAAAACAGGGATATGCTGCTCCTAATGACCCCACATTTTAACAAGAAATGGAGGGATGTTTGGAAAGTTAAAGGTTTATTTGTGGGACAATACTTCACAAATAAAGTGGTGCAGGAACAAGTCAATAAACGTGAAAGTGATTTAGCATATTCGCACCTCTTTGTCTCTTTTTGAGTGATGGGTTGCATTGGGGGGGTGGTCCATGACTCGATAGAATGGTAGTTAAACCATTGGCCTCAATTTCTCTTTATATAGATGTCTCATCCATAGTTCATACAACATACATAAACTAGGGCAGCTTTGCTTCTTTATTATTTCCTCTCATCAAGTAGAGGAATCTAAAAATTAGCCCACTATTTTCTTCTTTTATTCCTCTGAACAAAGAAAGACCATTTTTAGGATCAATAGAAACTGATATATGCCAACAAACCCAGCTTGTCTTGACTGAACATCAGTCAAATATTGCTGCAGGAATGGCTTGACAGCAGAAGCCAAAATATATCCAGAAAGACAGAGCCTCGGGGAATGAGGTCTTTGCGATGTGTCATGAAATTTTGGGAGCGAGATAGCATTTACTTCATGGCAGGTGATAGATATGCATTTGCCAAGCTTCCTAGATGAAAAGCAGTCTTTAGACTTGGCTGCTCCTTCAGCAGCCGAAGAAAGCTTTGTTCATTAAAAATACTGTGATCATGAATTTCAAAAAGCTTCGCGGCACAGTGATGATGTTGATTAAAGCCTTGTTAAAATAATCATAGCTTCAAATAGATAATTAATGTTAAGACATGAACATAAATGCAGTCTTTACATCTTATACAAGTCATGCATTTGCTGTAAACAATGAAAAGAAAAACTACTTTTTGGTGCAGAGAAGAATGTCTATCATGCCAGAGATTGTTTCTTGTTTTTTTTAATTCATCCTTTGGTGAAGCAGGCTTTTTTTGTGTGTGTGTGTGTGTGTGTGTGTGGGGGGGGGGGGGGGGGGGGGGGGGGGGGGGGGGCTTTACCATACTCTGCACTTACATTTCAAATATTCATGATGTAGTAACACAGAACTGCTTCACCAAGGTTGCTGAAACCACATCACACAGCACACTCTCATCTGAAAATCTAAATCCTCTTCAAAACCCATACCTGGGATGTGATCGACTTTTGGTGCATAGCTGACACAGAAAAAGAAGATATTCAACTCATCAAAAAAACACCTTTTTCATTTTTTTTTATTTTTTTTTTTGTGTATGCCAGGGCTGTGTCCAAGCAACTGAGGCATTGTTTTCATGATAATGGGAGTTTGTGAGCGCAGTAATTAAATTCTGACTTACTTGTAGACTTTGTGAACCCTAAAATCATGAATCTTCCTGCAGGGCTCATTATAAAATTAGATTTAAATAGAAGTTGATAAGGAGGATGAGTGCTGGCATGTATGAACATAACCCAGTGTGAATGTAGGCAGACAACTAAAATAACCAAAAATTGTAGGCAGATCTGGTGGGATAAAACATTTCAATCATATCTGTGTTCTCTCTGTCTAATTACGTTCTTATTTCCCATCATCATTCATCACATTTTCCGGCTGTCATTTAAGTGCCGGGCAGGCATCCAACAACATCAACATATATGTTGCTAATAGATGTAAAACAGGAACAGACACTGGCACATAAAAGGAGGATATAAATGCATAAGTTGTTAAAGTATAGGATTTGGCAGTTTGACAGCCTGCACCATAATCATGCCTGATTATTCAGAACCTGATTAGTGAGATTCTTTGATCCCTTTGAACATGAGAGTCCCTAATAAGCTGACTTGTACCTTCAGTGTGTTTTGTACAAGACGGGTATAGCTGAGAAGGAGCAGTGAAAATGAACACATCATTGCCCTTCAGTGAATATGTTTAAGGAATAACCAAGCCAATCTCTTTATATACAACTCAAAGAATAATCCCTCAAAAAGAAACAATTATAAACGGTGATTTGCTTATACTGGTGTAGATGCTGTGATTTTTTTATCTATGTTTTAAATATGCACTGTTTTTAAATCATGCAGGTCCAAAACATATTGTTACTGTTTATTCTAGCATTTTTAGTTACAATTCAGTTTTTATTAATCAGTTTTTAAGATGAATCTGAACAAGCTTACAGAAACATTTTGCCAATTATACCTCGAATTTCTTAAAGGTCCAATGTCCTGGTGTGTTTGACCATTTACATCTTATCTTGAGTGTGTACAAAGGGTGCGTTCCAAACCACCCATAACCCGTGATTTACTGGCTAAAAGTGGGCAGCACTATAGTCAAACCTGTGAATTCATGCCTTTGAACTCGATGGTGCTCAACCTAATCCGAGTTAATGGCGGCCCCAGTGAGAAATATTCTATTGGGGAAGATAAAATTATATTTTTCTGTTGTGCTACATATATTATCACATATTAAGTGTATGAAATGGCCCATATACATCCCGACACAAATATAGTTTATTGCAACGGAAGAATGCCTGGAATGGTACAGAGTTGTGACTTGTAACTTTGAAGTTGTGATTCACAGGTCCAAACCGCTGCTAAAACGTAGCCTAAGCAAGGACTTGTTTTGAGCTGAACATAAAATCAAAATTTTGTCTCTGTGGAGGATCACATGCAGCACTTTTCTTGGGAATCCGTGAAAATGAACCCTGTGTTGATTGGCTGACCAAACAATGTCTGAAGGGAGGGGAGAGCAGCTGAAACAGGACACAGAGTGGACTTCTTAAGACGGTCATGGCGTCTGTCTGTGAAGAGCAGACAATGCACATAAAGGTGGAGGCAGCATCGCCGTGACATAACAAATGCAGTAAAAAGAAAGTGTTTTAAGGAACATTTTCTTTAAAGAGGCATTGCACATTTTTCTTTGAACCGAGAGTTTAATAAAAGATGTCATGTCCGTCTGCTTCTCAAGCCCCTTTGAGCAATATTAAAAGCAAAGTAAATGATTTTGCAGGACATGGGACCTTTTTAAAGCAACCAAATATATGAGAATATTTCAAAATTATTATGAATGTATATATTAATACAATTTTATTGGAAGATTTTGTCACGTTTTCAAACTGTTAACAATTTGTTGACGTTTAAAACTTGAAACTTGGGTGCTGCATGAGTGAGAAAGAGCACCACAAGTTGAACACTGGTCACTAAAGTTTCCACCCTTGATAAAGTAGATGTGTATCTTTGTTTGCTAGGGATGGGAATCAAAAACCAATACCAAATGAGAATTAACAGCTAGCTCATGAAATCTAAATCTTTTAGCAAATTTTTATAATTCCCCTATCCATCCCTTGCACTTTGTTCTGCATGCTTTCCAAATGAAGGATGTCACACATTTATCAGAGGCAGTCAACAGGAACAATAAAAACGGTGTGATAATGGCAGACAGGAAAGAGAAGTGGATTGAAAATTTGTCTTTTACACAAATACATAAATAACTCACTGCACAACTTGCTACGTGCTTAAATTTGTGTTTATATGCATGAAATACGAAATAGGCTCAAACATTTTAGCACCATTTCATCAGCCTGTCATGATTTGAAAGGGATTTTGGCAATGCTGACTCAAGAATGTGGAGCTGACTTGTCTTGTGGACCAGACAGAATGATGAGCTCTTCATTGTCAATTGTTCTGCTCCTTGAAAGATGGGATGCATAATCTTGCCAGTGATATTCAAGTGACATAACAACAGCATCCTAAAGCAGGTAGTTAAAACACTGACCTTGCAGTGCAGCTGAATCTGCCTGATTCAACATCTGTAATCAGGCAGTTCCATCTTGCAAAGCTCCAAGCCACAACAACAAGGCTCGGTCTGCGGAGGCAATGCCCAATCAGCATCTGTTGCAGAAACAGAGGAAGGAACTACAAATGTGACGACAAGGAGGAGGAGCCACTGCAAGCCTGTAAAAATGGCTGCTCGTACTAAGATTCGCATAGATTCTGCCTTTTTAAGTAGAATTTTTATCAGAACTGGGCAACATTTCTTCATTAACTGAAGAACAGATAACAACAGTGGAAGCATTTCTCCATGGAAAGATATTTTCACCCCTCTCCTGATTAGCCAGAGTTTGCTGTACAAATTTGTGTTATGTACTCAACTTTGCGGCAGTAGCATCTACACATAATAAATGTGATTGACAGAACAGTTGTGCAAACACCTTCCGGATATGTTTTTGACAGGTCCCTAAACACTTTCTATGTGCTGTTGCCAGGATGGACTAGTGAAATATAACTTGTATATTTAACTATCCATCTGGAGCGGCTGGATAAACTTAAAATAAATATTTTCCTTTGCATGGGCATTAACTGCATGCCTTTGTTTGTGCACAAGTCTGGACCTGCTTGTTTTAGAGCATCATAGAGTGTGTTTCTACTTGGATGTGTATGTCTGAGGTACAGAGTGTCTGGGGTTTGTGTGCGTCGACATGATAGTGTCTCCTGAGAGCAGAGCCAAGCAGAACTGTTATGTGGAGTAGGGGCCTAATTATTGAGTGATGCAGGTTCAATGTGCTGTCCTCAGCACTGCTGACCGAACACTTCTAATGGGACGCACAGGTGCCAAAGAACACAAGGAGGGCTGCTTAATAAATAGATAATCACATCGGTTCCCCTCCTCCTCCTCTTAGGTTGATTAAAGCCCACTCAGGCTGAGCTTCATTAAAGCATAGAAGCACTATGGCTCTATAGGAAGCTGACCACACTGACACCCCAAGTGGTTTATCTATAAGATTTCACTGATTGTTCTGTTGTTATCCTAAGTTGTTCTCAAAATAGTGTGCAGCTGTGATTTGATGTTATTGGCCCCTGGATGAGAGAATGAGTAAAAGAGACAGTCTGCAATGAGTTACACTCACCGTCTGCATACAAATGGGCAAGCCGGCAACAAGAGACGGAAAGGCAGACAACACATTTAACATCTCAGTGAGTGGGCGAAGATAGTGCAAGTTGGCAGCTTCCGTCTTCTCCCTCTCTGTCTCCCTCTAAACCTGTGTCTTCACTCAGCCGGCCTCCCTGGTGATGATGGTGGCGATGGCAGAGAGGCGGTGGTGATGGCGACGGTAGCGGAGCCAGCTGGCGTCCCTTTGGAGGGGCAGGTTGGGAGGGCAGCCAGCAGGAACTGTCAGAGGCCTGCCAGGGTGGCTGAGGAGCCGGGAACTCTCCGATCTGCTCAGTGTGAGGCTCTAACAGGGCACACAAGCACACACACACAAACACTGCTGATTACTATACAGCTGCTAGGATATTCTCCAAAAACTCGATTATGTTTCATACCCTTTAACCCCATGTTTTGGCTCCATACAAGCTTACACTAGAGGCTGGGAGCTGAGCCACAGCAGAATGAAATGAAAAAAAAAAAAAAAGAAAGAAAAGAAAAATCACTTCAGTCGATGTTAACAACTAGTATTTTCATGGTGAGAAATTTTGAAAAGTCTAACAAAATCAACTTCGATTTGTTTCCTCATTCATAAACTAAGTTTTAGGCATTGTTGGTAAACAGAACAGAGGCAGGTGCAGCTGAGGGGCAGTGGTAGAGGTGGAGATGGTGTTGAACTCTATGTGAACACTTGAATGTAGTAAACCATATATTACAATTTGGGGGGTTGAGCAGTCATTTCTGGAAGCTACTGGTATTGTAAAAAGGGAAGAAGGAGAAGTCCAGATGACGCAGACTTTCTGTACTCTGTCTAGAAGTATGCTGTCACAGAAAGGACACATGTAAAACACACTAAAGAGCTTAAAAATTTAAAAAGCTTTACATAGATTCTTTAAACCCAAATTGGACCAAAGCAGGGTGCTCTGCAACAGTCTAAAAGCCTGTGTGTTCACACCACTGCAACAGGGAGAGACAATATGTCATTTCCATATTATCAACTCTTCAGTTCCTTCTTTCCCTTACATACTTGTCTTACTGCTGCATATCCTCCCAGCACACACCATGACTGAGGACAGTGATAGTGGTTAACGTGCCACAACTGCAATTCTGTTTCTGTCAAAAAAGTAAAAATTAAAGAAAAAAATTGAGGATTCAGATTTTGGAACTGTTCCTATGATTTTTAAACAAGATGGGACATTGATCAATCCATTTGTCTATATCACTTGAGTTTGAAGCTAGAAATATCCTATCTGCTGTGAATTTACATTTATTCCAGGTCCAGTTTTGACATTTAAGAAATTTCTGTTGCCTCTGATAATCAGAGAAAACACTAACTACAGAGACTCCACTTAATTCAGGGAATGGTTGATGATGACACGGCACTTCTTGGTGACAGGGGAGTCACGAATGACCATTGTTAAACATACTGTAGTAGATGATACTGTACATCCCATTTTATATTTTTCCCCTCTTGGCTTCAAGGCACTGATTGGTTGTTAAAAAAAAAACAGACCATACCATAAGCTGACTTGATTGAAGCTGTGACAGCTCAAATTACACAACTGCAGCTGTCTCCTGGATTGCTCTAAAATGGTTTCAATGCGTCTGATACTTTGGCCCGAACTGGGCTTTGCATTTCCTGAGCTTCAGAATCTTTGATAAAGTGAAGTTGCAAAAAATAAAAAATAAAAACCCCAGGGTTGCTGTACAATTACAAAAATTCCAATTTAAGACATTCCAAAGAATCTTTTTAATATGATCCAAAAGAAATGCAGTGTTGGTGCTTTCCATATTTGTCTCATGTACAGAATGATGGCTTTGATTTCCATAACACCTGATTTAAAGTTCCTTTGAAACTTTTGCAATTTGCCTTAATCGTTAACTTTTGCTAATCATTTTTATGTTGAACTAAATTTAATTGAACTTGCATTTTTCAAACATCTTTCTCTCTGGTTGGCTTTTTATGTGCACAATTGGTGTGTAGTGCCATTACGGCTGCAGAATAAAAAAGATTATGTATTGCTAACTAGAAAGTGTGAATTTGGTTCAGTAATAGGTCAACAAAATAATTATGTAGAATTAAAGACATTTCATGAGAAAATTAAACTTATGATACATAATGGCCATCGAATTAAAAAAAAAAATCTAATTAAGACTTTAAAACTCTCTAAGGATCTGCTTGAAAATTAAAAACTTAATCACAGATATGGACAGAAAGTTTTAAAATAAAAATGATAAAACACAGTCATGACCCCAGACAACCCAATTTAATGCTTAGTGCTATGCTCATTTTCCAGAAACATGGCATCCCAGACAAAACATGCAGTATACATACAACCAGTAAGAGTAGTGTAGTGGGATATGACAGAGTCAACTAGCAGCAGGTATAACATAAGCAAGAAGTTTAAAAGTCAAAGTAATAAACCAATTCAACAATTCTCCAGATCTGTGCAAAGTGTGATTGTCACTACACAGATAAAAACATGCCTGTCAAACTACACATGGGTGATGTAACCAAAGATGTATTTTACAATTGCTGATTTCCCAGCTAGATTGCTAGATTTCCCAGTTGTCTATTCAAGCCATTCTTGTGCATGCACGAATGCTATGAGGGATTTTCTTTAAAGTTTGAACGTATGTCACCTCATAGGTCATAGGTCAGGAGGCCAAGTTTAACCTCTTGTCTCAGAGCACAACATGTCAAAGACAATTTGATGGATTGTCTTCAAACATGGAAACAGTCATCCACTCTGACTGAAGGATGAACTGATTAGACCTTGCAGGTCATAAGTCAGGGTAACCGTGACCTCAATCAGGAGCTAAGCAATATGGACAAAAATGTATATGTCAATATTTTTAGCGGAAAAGTGATATTCTACATATAGTAAACCCTGTGATATTGCGGTTCAGTTTTCGCAGTCCCAGTATATCTTTCTGTAAGACCTATTCATTTTGATGACATTTTTGCCATTTCGCGGCATTCTGCAGCATTGTTTATGAGTTTAAATCTTACGTGTCACAATATAATGCCTGTGCGTACCGATTCCACCAAATAGAGTGTCAGTATCTTTTTCTTGGCCGCTGATTGGCTGCTGTGTATCACGTGGCTTCGCATCTTGCAGGGAGGAGAGATGCTTGCTTTGTTCTCTCTCAGTTCTGTGTCTCTCTCTACAGTGATTGGTGTTCTGCATAACTTTATAGTTTTGCGCATTGATTTTGTGTTTGTATTTTATTGATATGTGTTTAAAGACCTTAAAATTATTTTTAAAATACTGTAAAAGTTTGAAAAAAAAACAAACATGCCTGGGGTATATTTGAATAGGGTATTTCTATTTCATGGATTTTCTCTTATCGCGGATGGGTCTGGAACCTAACTCCTGTAATGGAGGGGAGACCACTGTTTACACCATGATATATTCTTCCATAAGGCAATAAAATAAATATATTCATTTTAAGTCAAATCCACATGAACAAAATGTCAATTGTCACACAAGTATATTATCAACCCATGTGTACATGCCAATGTGTATATTAAAAATGACCTGATAATAACCTAAACTAAATCAATCAAGAATGAAATTAGTCCAAAAGAAGTTCCTTATCTGCATTAACAAATGCATATAGCTTTGCAAATGTAGACAGAGAAAATACAAAAATAATATTTACTACACCAAAGTCCTGGTAATACTGGGGAAAATAGTTTGTTTGGAGACAAACACTTTTAAACTTCCAATTTTCAATGTTATGTACTGTTACACTCATACATGGCTCACAGGTCCTGACAGACCATATGAGTGAGTGACTTCAGCAAGCTGTGCAACGAGGTCTTCCCTGACTTTAGTATACACTCTTGGCAGAAGGTCTCCCTCACAATACATACAACTTAGCAACAAGTATGTTTTTAGCAGCAAATTAAAGCTGTCTTGTTCAACAACTGGATCAGGGACCATGTCTTTGACAATATGATAAGCCATAAGTGTGCATTGTTTGGGTGCACTTAGGTTGGTAGCACAGACTTTCATGGACTCTTCACACTGTCCTCTATGGCGTTTCTGTAAATGATGAAAGGAATTTGTCCTGCTCGAGCCTATAGATGCAACATGTTTCCAGCACTGTCTACAAGGTCAGACTGCGTCTTAAGTCTTAACACCAAACCATTTCCAAATGACTGAGCCACTATTTTACTTTACAAACTCATCTTAGGAGCTGTTACTCCTTTTGTTAGCTGCCTCAATGTTGTCACTTTTTGTGAGTGAGAGGGAGAAGGGGTGGGATTTTGAGTTTCCTTATGTTTGGGTTTTGCTGAGAGGGAGGGAGGCCAGGTCAAGAGAGGTAGGCAAAATTATAGCTCGTAGTTCTAGTTTTCCAGATGTGAAGAAATATGTAACCTGAGTGCTAACAGAGGAGAGGTGAATGTGAGATATTTAAGTCCAGGCATATTATAGTATTTCATTTTCTTTTCACACTCATATTCACACAGACATCCTCCATTCTCCCTGTCATTCACTATGTTAGTTCAATCTGCTCCTGTCTATCTGCATTATCCCACTGTCTATATGTCTGTCTGTGTCTGTGTGTCTCTCCATTAATAGCCCGGTGTGTAGTGAGGCTCAACGGACATTACATGCGCCATCTATTTGCCAGATGTTATTGCTTACACGGTGGCGATTTCATAAGGTGCTGTGACAATTTCATTAACTTTGGTTGGAAAATCAGGCTCTCTTTTCCAGGAAGAGACGGAGAAAATGGAGAAAGGCAAAGGCGGTTTCAGGATCTGAATGCTATAACATTAGCAAGCGAAGGGGAGGAATACATCTATGTGGAATTACTGAGCACAATAGACATGGCAGAGGCTTTCTGCTCTATTTTAATGAGATATGCTCAGCTCCAGCTACCTGCGGTCCTGAGCTTCAGGTAAATGAAAAACACACCAGGATGGCATGCTGTATTGTTACCGGCAGGAGCCTTGATCTGTTAGCAATGTGGCTGATTCTCATATCTGCCAAAGTACTGATTCAAATTTGAAACCTGGAGGCATCGGATGATATCATATCTATCCATTTCAGGGGTATATTGTAGTCTCAGAGTTAGTGGGAAGGAGTGCTTGGAGAGGAGACAAACTGCAGCTAGATGTCTGCAGTCACATGGTTAATGGGCTTTCATTGAAAGCACAAGACGAGAGGGTGATAGCCTCCCCTGATCACATTAGTCACATATCGATCAAGCCCCCTGTCTGCTCAGTAAAGGTGAACACGCAAGACATAATCCTGTTAGCAGATCTTTCCCCTGCATCACTCGTCCAGATAGAGAGGTATCTGTGATAAGAGTTTCTATCTGTTTGCATCTAATGTTTCCCTGGAAGAGCTATTTGTAAGCTGCCTTTGTTCAACCTGTATCCAAAGTTACATTACTCTATTTTTTTTTGAAGGCCAGAGCAGCAGAAAGTAAGTAGTTGCCTTTTTGTCTGTGCCATGTATGGAAACAGTGTCTTATCTACTGAGTAAACACATGCAATGGTGTATGCATGCATATATAAATGTACATTTAACATTATTCTCAACAGCAGTACTTGAAGAGATAAAAGAGTATTCATCAAAAAGCATGATGCTAAAACTCAGCGGCCAGTGTTGCATAATTCATCGCTGATCAAATCTGACAACTTCTTATCTTCACTTTTTCAGTCATTATTTAACAATGCTGCAACTTTTCCTTTTACAGCTGCATTGTCTTTGGCTGCTGCAGGAAAGCAAGGAGTCTAATTTCCATTTTTGCACTCGGGCCACATTAGCATACATTCCTTCATGCGGTAGCGAAGGATGGAAGGGAGGAAGGAGGGAGGCGAGGGGAGGGGTAGCTGGGGTCCTCATCAGATAGGATTAAAGAAGAGAGTCCGCCAGAGCAGAACAGATTTAGGGAGAGACAGGCAGAGATAGCGACAAAGTGCAGAGGAGTATGGAGAGGGAAGGGACAGATGAGTCTCCGCATGAAACCGGGGAGTGCGACCCGACGCGTGGTTCCTCTGCAGTACATCTCAACCCTCTAATAAACGCAGATTGAGTCTCTTCATAAAAGCCATGTCGGTTCAGCTTCAATTTTTGTCCTTTTATTTTTACAACTTATACCTCAAAAAGTACATTCTGCCATCCAGGGTCACAGTGGTTCCTATCAGACCTTGAAGCTGAAAGAGAGCAGGAGGTGATATTATGCAAGCGTAATTTAGCTCCATAGTTCTTCTAAGTACAATGTCAGTTTGCCCTTGTAAGGTACATTAGTGAAATTGATGGTCTTTTGCTTTGATAATAAAACCTGGATGGAGCACATTGAAGTTGCACTCATACAATGACATTGTAATGCCAGACAGGGATTCTTCAAGCATTCAAAGGGGATGTACTGTACAGTGACTGATGGACGACTCCTCAAACTTAAAATGACAAACTTTGTTGTAATAACCAGGGACCTCAAGATGAATGGCTCAGCATTTAAAAGGTTTATTTCCCCAGTTTCTGCCATCGTGGCATTTCAGTTTAATTGTGTCAGTTTTCAATGTTCTGCCCTTTCTATATCATTGAATATCATTGTTATGTCAATCAAACAGGATATAAAAGCTGCTTTAAAAGTAAAGTTTTCATGACATTTATTTGAGCACATTCACTCAAAGCAGGATGAATAGTTACCTATGGTATCTAAACTTCATGAACTTTGATTGAAGTAAAAACTGTTTGAGGTAACTCTAGGACCCTGTCTCACCAGAAGGGTCTCCATGATCATAGCATGTGACTGTGAATATGGTTGGTATTATTCTGATTTTACTGATTCCAGTTCTGCGAGAGCGTGCAATAACATTGTTCAATTATGGGATAGTAATATAGACTGTTATAGATTAACAAAATACAGACAAAAAGATATAGATGAAAAGCTATAGAAAAGATATATATGCTTAAAAGATATAACTTAAAGGGATAGTTCGGGATTTTGAAGTGGGGTTGTGTGAGGTAGATGGCATGAGCCTGAACGTGTGCCACAGCGTCACAGCTCAGTTCTCTCTCTGTTCAGAAAAAGAAAAAACAATAGTGCCTAATCAAAGCCGCGGTGTGGTGGAAAATTTTGCAAATACAAACAAACTGTGATGACCCCATGCTGTTTTTGTGGCTTGTTTTCTCCTATCATTCTTTTAAATTAAGCAGAGATTCTGGTACGGCAAAGTATAGCATTAGCATCTGTCCCAAGTTTGTCTGAAAGGGATAGAACTGAGCTGTGACTGTGGCAGATGTTCAGGCTCATGCCATGTACCTCACACAACCCCACTTCAAAAACCCAAACTACCCCTTTTTTCAGTATTTTAATGGCAATATGATTTTTCTGAACCAAAACAAAATCTAAAAATCAAAAGAAACTTTGTCCCCCACTAGAATTGCACAAAAAAATTATTGCCATCTTTATCTTCATCTGCATGCATCAAAGCTGTCAAAGCAAAGTTGCTCTACCACAAAACTTTGCTTGACCACATTAAAAAAAGTACCTTACAATATATAGGAATAAACGCAGAACAGCATAAACTGTGGGAAATTCACTTGAGGCGATAAGGTGGAGTAGCTCGTGTCGACCAGGGTCTTTCTCTGTGGGGTTTGCACGGTCCCCCCCTGCCTGTGTGGGTTCTTTCTGGACACTCAGGAACAGACCAAAAACATGATTTTCAGGTTAATTAGTGACTCAAAATTGCCCAAAGGTTGACTCCAAAAGATATGAGTTGGAGGAATCAATGGTTGTCCATATCTCTGTGTGGGCCTGTGATAGGCTGGTGACCATTTCAGGGTGTACCCCACCCAAAGCCTCCCCCCCCCCCCCGACTCCAAATGGGACAAGTGGTAGATGATGGATGGAAATTCACTTGATGTGTTTATTGTAAAGGGTCATATCACGGCAGCTATAGCCTAAAGTTAAAGATTCCTTGCGCAGCCATGGTTACCATTGGCTGTTCATTCTGGTTCCACAGTCTTTGGGGAGTCAGATATTTGGAAAATTTCCGAATAACAATCTATATACTGTTACTAATGCCATATTTAAGATCTAAATAAAGAGCTGTCAACTGCAACAGAGAATTTGAGACTATCTATTCATTTATTGGGGTTGGAGAGGTGCTCTCTGGATCCTTCTCTATGTAATAAACTCAGAATATTTGTTGACATGGTTTATTTACCTATGTAGACATTGCTACAGCTACTACTTCTGGAAGTGACAAAAACAGTACTGACAGGTCAGACTAGGAAAAAAGAACTGGCTAAAAGAGATTCTCCAAAAATATGGTGTATTTGGCCTTTATTTAGAACTGCTAACCACATCTTAAATGCCTCTAATCTGATGACGATAATTGTTTAACAATGCCCTCATCAAAATCTGAGGAGTGGTCTTATTATTGATAAATGAAGGACCCTTTTCTTTAATGGCATGACACTTCTCAGTTTGTGTGCAGAGATCAGCCAGTGCCACTTCAAAAGCAACACAGCGTAAAATCTGAGGCATTTGTGCATGTACACACATCATTATGCAGTCAGTCCTTGAACTAGAACTAAACTCCAGACACAATCCAGACACAACAGAGAATAAGAGAGCTCAGAAGTGTGGTTCAGTGGGATTTCTACCAGAAAACAAATATTTAAGTAACACTATGATGCAGGGCTCTGTATTCAAAACATCCTTATTCAAGGGTAATCCAAGTATCCTCTGGTAAAATTTGTCTATTTGACTTGTAGAAGTTGGCTAATCTTTCAATAAATTGACTTTTAGTTTATAGCTTTGGATCTTCTCGCTTAACACTAGCGGACAATCTGGAGGATGTTCATTCAAATTCATGTTTTCATTGTGATGTGTTTTGTCATTTTGATTTCTTCACGATATAGTTATGGTCAGACATGGCTTTCCACCATAATGATTTTTTTTCTATTTTCCTTCTGTGTTAAGTTATTGCTTGCTTCGAAACAAATAAAAAAGGCTATTTATATATACTTTTCAATTGGTTTCTTGTTGCCTCTTAGAAAATACTGACACCAAAACCAAGCCCTTGAAATAAATTGCAGGTACTTTAGCAGAGGATTAAGATTTTTTAAAAAAATATTTTATTGGAATTCTTTTGGTATTACAATGAAAAACAAATCTTTACATGAGCACCACTTATGTGAATCACTATGCTGAGGACTAAAGGTCACCTGCCATGATGTCCTTTGACACTTACTATACAATTATATCCACTTGATAGCTCAGCCAAATTTAGCATCACAAATTAATTGGGTACATGTCTGCATAATTTCCCTATATCATTTACTTTAACCAATTTTTACCCATTATTGTGTTGTATTTCATCCTATTTGCAGGCACATGTTCACAACCCATTGAAAAAAGTTCAGCAACTCATTTTTTTGGTCCCAGCCCACCAAGTGCAAAACCACAGATCAGGGAAATGGAGAGAACATTGTATATGGGCTGTGTCAGGTTAAAAATTATGACCACCAAAAGAAGCAATAAACGACTACAGAACAGACGTGGTTCAGTTCAGTTTATCTAGTGTCCCAGAAGGGCAATTTGATTTTCAGCAAATATGGTCATTGACCTGCAAGGTATTAGCTGTGCTAGAGGCAGTGCTAGCAGTGCTTGCTAGGTACACTACATTTGGCAAACCAACTTAACAGTGTTAACCTTCTGAAACTGAGATGAATAAATGGTGCTTAACCCTTTAACTACAAGTACTACTGTTTGGCAGAGGTCAGCATTAGATTCAGGGATATTTAATGTTTTAGAAAACAGAACAAATCAAATCATTGTTTGAGTGAACATTTCAGGGAACACAGAAAACTACAAACAAACCAAAAAAAAAAAATTTCTTTGTGTGGGATTTAAAGGTTTAAAAAGCCAACAGTTGGTGACACACAGATGCACAATCAATTAGGAAAGACAGAAATATTTGTAAATAAAATAGCAATCAAAAATAACTTAAAATGGATGATATTAAGTTTGACAAACATAAAAAAATTAATGTTTTTGATGAATAACAGATAAATATGTATGTAAAAATCATCATATTGGATAATGGTTAAATTAAGTTAAATTATATGCATTCATATTTGTAATAATCTTTTATCTTTTATCTTTTTATCTTTTTATCTCTCTTATCTCTATCCTATTTTCAGCTTTACTGTCTTCTCAGCTTTTTCTGTCAGCATTGTTCTTATCTTTTATCTCCTACTACTTTTAGTCCCTCCTCTTTTATTTACATCTTCTATGTTTGTTAAGATATTATTGCCATTACTTAATTTCAATTCAGATTTTACCTACTTATGCTTCACCTTAGTTACACTTTTATTCCTTTTATAGATATCCTTTAAAACTTTTATTGTTTCATATTTTATTATCATTATTAATATTGTCGATTTATAATTGTTCTTCTGTTTTCTATTTTCACCCCCTTTTTACTTTTTCTTACTGGTTTTATGTTCTTTTAGCTTTTATTTTGGTCCTCTTGGTCACATTTTACGTTGCAGGGTTCCTGTATTGTCTGGGTCCTTATGACATTCTTATGTCTGTTGTGTTTTTCTGTAATAGTGCCTTGTTTTAAATTGAGCTTCCTGTTTTTCTTGTTTTTTTTCCTTGTGCTGATGATGTATGTTCCTGTCTGTTTGTCAAAGCACTTTGTAAACCTATTTTTAAAAGTGCTATACAAATAAAGTTATTGTTATTATTATTATTATTATTATTAGATAATAATAATAAAGATTTGCCTTAACCGAGTGTCAAAGTCAGTATCATCTATTTCAAGTTATTTTTATGGCTATTTTATTTACAAGCATACCTGCCGTTTCTAATCGATTTTGTCCCAAATATTTGTGCATCTCTATGTCATCACGTTATCAACTGTTAGCTTTTTAAACTTTTAAATCCCACAAAGAAAATATGTTGGGGGTTTTTTGTTTGCAGTTTTTTTCTGTACCCTTAAACATTGACACAAACAAATAATGATGTGTTATGTTTTCTTTTAACACATTAAATATTTCTGAATTTATTGACCTCTGCCAGTTGAGCTGGGCGTTAAAGGGTTAAGATGGTCACTGGGATGCAACTAAAGTTGTGTTTAGTCAAGTTTGAAATAATTCCCCAATGAACAGTCAAAACAAATATACGCTGTCATACTGATCCCTGGTGTTGCGAGGCCATAATAGGCATACATTAAGGTAAAAACCAATAAATACATAAAAAATGAGTAAAACAAATTCAAGTCAGGTCAAACTTAACAGAAATCATATTCTGTCCCTCTCTTTTCAGGCTCAAAGTTATTGGCTCACAGAATAGGAGTTATAAAAATTTTACAGACATCTATTCTCTTAATCTCTCTCTACATTTGTGATGACTGTTAAAAAAAACCACAGTTGATGCTCACACGTAGACTAGATTGCTCTGATTACTCATAACAGAAAGCCTGCATGAAAGCGTGAAAGCACATGGCAAGTAGAGCCAAGAGTGTGAAAAACCTTTTCCCTGGTCATCTTATTGCATTAACAAAGACTTAAAAGAGGAGAGGTGCAAATGGATGAGAGATGGCCGCAGCCTCTGACTTTAAGTAAACATGGTGGATAAAAAAAAAAAAAATAGCAGAGAAGCAGGTGGGCAATGCATTGTTCCATATCGAACCTCCTTGCAAAGACTCTAAGATGATGTTCAATATTTCTTTTCAGGTAGAACGAACAAAGATAGATATTATTTTGCCCAGAACTCGAAAAGATTCCACATTTCTAGTTTCATGTTGTTAATTAAAAAAGACATAATGTTTATAATGTATGTCAACTACAAATCAGCACAGGTAATTCTGCTTTTTTTTAATAAGCCAAATTGACAACAAATTTTAACAGGTTACAAACGCAACCATTTGTTTAGGTAAAAATGTTAGTTTTTTTCAGAAGTGATTCAAATGTGACCAATTACTAATCTGGCCTTTTAAAATATCCTAGAATTTATCCCTTTTAAACAAGCATACTGGCACCAGATGTCCCCAGAGAACATTATTCAAGTAAATGCTATAAACAACTCAGACACTGGATTCTGGCAAGATTATAAACCCCTCTGTTTCATCCCTGCTCAGAAACAGTATACCCTCTTTAGTTGTGTCTTGCCACACCCCTCTCCAGAAGTACATGCTTCAGCTCTTCAGTGATGTGCTCTAATGTTTACTGTGGCAACACAGACATGTCTTTACTGCTGTCTTAACTGGAGCTGACTGTGAAATGAATGAAGACCTGGCTCAGGGGGTGCCTCTCATCTGGGGGAGGTGGGATATCCCCAAATACCATCAATAGGGGATTGTTTTTAACACAGTGTTTGGACATTTTTCTGAAAGGACAAGGTCGCAACACGCGGAGAAAAGTGATTTTTCTCACGTTGAAGGGTTTGCCATGGAAACAAAATCTTACATAAATATCTGAATAATCAAAATGTGCACAACATGACATTTCAGTCAGACTTTAGAAAAAAAAGCTCACTAAACGGATTACAGAATTCCAGAAGAAAAAGCAACTCAGCTATTGAATAAACCACATCACAGACACTTCCCTGCTAAAGTAATATATGACATCAGATCTGTTTTAGACTTGAACAGCAGACATTACTCCTGCATTCAGATCTCTATGCTGTTTATGACTGTGCAATCATAAACAACATACTTGAGAGAGGGTCGGGTCTCTCAGTTGTTGTCTAGCCTTATTGGGCTCTTACCTTTCGGACATACAGTCATACATCAGCCTCTGTGCTTGTGCATCAGATTCTCATTATTTCAATGATAAAATCACTCAGGGAAGCATTCAATGACTTATTTCCTATTCCCTTTATATGCTTTCACCTGGTAATATCACCTAAAATCATCATCTTATCAGTTCCCCCATTTGTGCCAATCACACACAAATGCACATTTTCGTTGTTTACCAAATCACGCAAATGCATTTCAGTCTCTCTCTGGATATCTCGTTTTTTACATCTATGTTTGAATGAACATGAATTTTCTTTATGAGGGTAGAATGGATTTTTTTCAGTGGGGGCAAAAGCAGACGGAGAAAAACTGGAAACAAAGTTTGGAGACTGAAAAACAGATTGAAAGAGAGATTAAAAATTTGGAGGTGGTTTGAGACTCAGGTATCAATTTTAATCCACATTTAAAAAAAAAAAAAAAAAGGGGATCAGTACCTACGTATTCCCCCTTCAAAAAATCACCAAAGTCAAATCTTTTTTTAATCACAAAACGATGTCAAATTTTTAACTCATGTTTTTATAACCAGTCCTTTTGATTACTGAAATCCCGTTTTTACTCGTCTGGCCAAAAAAGCCTCTACAACTTGTTCAGATGTCTGTTGCCAAAGTTTTAATGAAGAAAAAGAAACACAATGACACGAAACCACTTTTAAGTAAACTCAAATGGCTCCCTGTACCTTGGAGAAATAATTTCAAATCTGTTTCAATAGTTTTTTAAAGACTTTTACTGCCTTGCTCCTCCATACATTACGACTCCTTAATCTAAGTTTCCTTATTGATCACTCTGGTCTTCAGATGCTTCGCTTATACTTGCCCCCAATGAGTAAAACACAAGCACAGAGGAGAGAGCTTTCTGTTTTGATTCCCCAACACTTGCTGCCCCTTCATAATAAAATAGAAAGCTCTCTGGGTGTTTTAAATTATATTTAGGCTCCCATCTTTAAAGAGCTTTTAATAGCACTAGTTTTCTTTTATCATTTGTTTGATTCAAGGTTTGTCCATTTGTTTCATTGAAATTTCTAAGATTGGAACTGTTTGTTCCCACATTTTAATTTTGTCCTGGTAACTTTTATTTGTCCTATTGCGTCATATTCAAGACCCTTTTTATCAAATTAACCTCTTTCTTGTTTTAGTCCTTTGCTGTCTATTTTTTGTTTTTCTTTCCTGTGTTTTCACTCCTCTGTTAAAAGTGCTATCTAATTAAGATGAGCCAACTACAATGATGGTGTCATGCAGCTGGGACTGATGTTACCGTCTCTGCACATTAATAGTCCTGATCCTGCCTTGTATGACCCACAAATCCATCCTGACTCTCCAAAGAGCTCACTAGCATCCCTCCATAATTTATTCACCATCCCACTCTCCTGCTCTAACAAGATAAGTTGGACATCAATAATACATCTGCGTGTGTGTCCAAGTGTGCGAAGTTTGGTTTGACATACCTGGATCTGACAGAGCTATCAGGAGGTCTTCACCTGTGGCAGAAATGTGTATTTGACACAAGCTGCGTCTACATGAAGACAAAGACACCTTACTTAGGCTCGAAAATGTCACAACTTTCATCATATTTTCTTAAATAACAGGCTGTATGCATTGGGGACATACTTGAGCAGTTTGTACGCACCTTGAAAACAAAGACACAAACAAGAAAGCAGGAATAAAATGCTAACACAGAGGGTCAAGGAAATTACAGCAAATTAAAGGACTGAAAGTGGTAAAAACATTTGAAGTATTATATAAACTTACTACATCACTATGATTAAAATGTCAGCATAAGAGTAACATTAAGAAAGAGGATTTAGAAAAATGATGATAATAATCATAAGAAGAGACAATAACACAATAAATACATGAACAGACAACGACCTCACATCAGGGAGATTGGAAGATCAGAGTAAATAAGAGGAAAAGGAAGTAAATTAAACATGGACTATATACCTGAGTTTTTAAAGACTTCAATGAAATGTATTTTTAATGGAAAATATAACCAAACATCATAACTTCAAAAGTAAACTCATTTCCTGAATTTTGGTACTGATGACAGATTGGCTCACTTCATATACCTTTTCAAATAAATTACGAACACCCTGCAGTTTTTAAGGTTAGTGAGAAACTATGCCATCAAGTTTGTGTTCTAATCACCATGTTTTAAGACAAATTATGTTTTTCACAAAATTAAGAATCAAACAGCAGAGGACAAAATTGTGTTTCTAATGGTGTCACATCTAAACTGAAAACATTCAAGTTGTTCTGTTCCTACATCCAAAAATTCAATATATTGGGGATATTTCCAACAAAGGAAGTTAAGCTGACATAATCTTAAGAAATCCTGTGAATGAATGATTAATTTGATAATTACTAAATCATTTTTTTTTTTACAAAATTTGATGCAAGTATAGATGGATTATCTTATTCAATCTTTAATCTTCCATTCAAATCTCAATATATTCAGTTAATCCAGGAGTTTTGGCTTGTGATTCAGCAGAGTGTGCTTGATGATATTCTATTTAGACACATCAACATCCAAGGTCCAACATCCTACATGGCAGGGTCACTAACAATAATTTTATGAGTAACTTGTCACTGACTTAGTAAAAACTAACAGCCCAAAATGACATGACATAGTCCTAAGTAGTTTTGGTCTTAGTCAGTTTTGTTCTCTGTCATTAAACTTTCATGGGCAGGATCTCAAGGCTCAGTTGTTGGTATAACATTGATCTGTCCAGGAACCTAAAATTAGATATCTGAATTGCTATAAATTGTTCTTAATTGTTGTTATCTTACCCTGAGATTGCGAAAATGTAAAGTGAAATACAAATAAAATCAAATATCATTATTATTATTGTTGTTATTATTATTATTATTATTATTATTATTATTATTATCAGTATTATTAATATTAAGATGATGTTCTTGTAGCATTATCCAGTTGTGACATCCAAAACGTATTTGTTTTATTTGTTTTTTTGTTCATCTATTTTTCTCTCAGTCAAATTGAAAAACAGTAACAGAATAAATTTTACCCAACCAAACTTTCATGGGTGGGGAAGAGAAGCCAAGTCCAAGCCAATTTAACAGCCACATTTCAACACCCTTAGTCCAACAGCTGGTTACATTTGTGACTGCTCAGGGCCACATCATGACAAGTTTAGGCTTTCCTAAATGCAAATGGAGTTGGTAGTGATTTATTGTAATGCAACTGTGTTCTTGATACATTATTCAATATGTCCCAAAGTGTGATGCATGCCTCTCCTAAATAAAACGGGCAGTCAATAAGAATTGGGTCTGTTTTAGCTTGTGTGGTTGAACTGCCCATCTGGTGTGTCAGATTATGAATTTCTATAACCTCTGTAAAACACTCACTGTAATTGTCTGCTTCTGTATTGACGACTGGATTGCATATGTCTGGACGACAGCATATCACCTTACCGGCAATGTGCAATATAACGGGGACCTGAGCTCCCAGGCAGGTAGCACTGTGCACTTCAGCATTTGGCACTTTAGCACTATGGCACTTAAGTTAGCACTCCAGCTCTTTATAATTCATTGTGTATATTTCCCATGGTCCCCCAACTCTCAGCCTGTTTTTATTTTTGGACTGTATGTCATCTATATTGTTGCTTTGTCTTTTAATACGCTCTGTTAGTTTTATTCCTATATGTTTGTTTTGGTTTAATGTTGTTGACACCAACCTGCTAATGGGACTGGGAATGGATATTAGCTGCTTGGCTATAATCCCATGTATTTACATGTAAATGTTCATTAAAGCTGCAGTAGGCAACATTGTTTTAGTATAACTAAGTAAAAATTTTATAATATCCCCCAAGCATAATGTAAGTCAGCGGCTCGATAGCGACTCTGTGTGCGCTGCATGCTGTGTGCGCGTGCTCGTCTGGTAGGAGGGGCTCAGGGCGGAGACGAACGAAACCTAACTCAGATGAGACTCAAAAATCAACCGTTTTCTGGCTGTCTACCTACTGCAGCTTGCATACTGTCCCATTTAACAAAAAAAAAAAAACTGAAATTCTGTCCCACTTCTATTTTGGAGTACAGTACTGGTAATGTTTTGCAAGAACAAGTACAAGTATTTGCACTGGTGCTTGATACTGATGTCCATGTTGGTGCATCCCCTTTTTGTTGATACTTTGTTTTCCATTTTCCTCTCTTATATAGATAAGGCAAGGAAAATGATAGGAACCTTTCCCAGCTCGGTAGAGATGTTCTGCTCCAAAATCATATGCAGTTTTCAATTTTTTTTTCAGCAAGTGAGAGCACACAGCTCTGGACAAATTCAATATGGTCGAAAAATGATCTAATGACTGTCAAGACTGCTGCCTGAGATTTACAGTTCGAAAGTTACAGACCAAACCTTTAAGTTTATATCTCCAGCATTTGTGGAAAAGGCACCAAATGTGTCAATGAAACTTTTAGATTCTGAATAATACAATTTTTCGTGGATTCAATGCACAAGGAGTATTCGAGCATATTGGAGGAAGGATTTTAATGCATACTGAAATTCTTATAATTGTATAAAGATTTAAAAGAAAGATAAGCTATTTGAGATTTGAAGTTTGGCATGTGGAATTTTGTCTGAACAAATGCCATCGATACTATCCTCAAACAAAAACACCCACATACTTATAGGAAGAAGAAGCTTTATGTGCTTTCATGGGCAGACAAACTTTGTCTGGAATCGTACATCTTTTTCATAGTTCTTAATATTTAGAGCACTCCAAAATCTGTGGCCCTGAGCACTGTGTCGAGTACCGCCAGGTTCTGAAGTGGCAATGGGCATTTTGAGAGAGACTGCGACCTTGCTGAGGCTCATATAACACCTGGGACAAAAGGGAATACTCTCACAATAAAAGCTGGTACAACAGACATACAGTGGATATAACAGTGTCAGGCAAAAGCAAAGACTTTGACCCTGTGGGCAAGGGCTCCATGTTTGCCAGGTGAGATAATCCCATGGAGGGAATTCATCAGATTGAAAGACACAAGGCTTCATTCTGTCTTCCCATCACAGTATCTCAAACCGAAGGCTTCAATTCTACCCACAGCTGGGGGCGAGACAGTCTGTTCAACTATCAAGTCGACTCAGCTCTCACAAAAGGATCTAAATTAACATTGCTGCGTGAGGTGGGAAGCATATGGATTTGAGAAGGGATCAACGAAGAGAGAAGTGAAGTTATCACTGCAGTGTTACAGGATGGTGGATATTTTGGGTGGTATGGTCAGAAAAGAAAGGTATTTCTCAAATTTCACTTTTTGTGTCTTTACAATAAAGATTTGAGCTTCAAGATAATGGAGCCTAATACATTTTTTGTTTATTTCTTTATTTTTGAAAAATTGTCATAAAAGAAGGATATAGGAAATTACATCCGCTAGGTTGGAGGCTTTTCTATATTCCTATAACAAAATACGACCCCTCCATCCTTTTTCACACTTGGAAACACCATTTACCAAACACATAAGTGGTGACACAAAAGGAAAATAAGAGTCAAGTACAGCTAAAGGCTTCTTAAAAAGTAGAGTCGTTAAACAAGGCTACATTATATATGTGTAATCTTCCATTCTAACAGTTTGCGTTTCCAAGATTAATTGGTGTGACCAGCTTTATGTTTTTAATATCTTTTGTCTGTAAAATTGAAATACCACAACCATGTATGATGCTTTTTCATACGAGGCACTGTTATTTTGAACCACATACCATGCCCAAGATGGCTGCACATTTAATCAACTTTTATTGTCATTATAATATGAGCCATTGCAATAAACACATCACTATAGTCTGACGTTATTGCAATGCCTTAAAAGCAACTGTTGTGATATTGTCAAGAAAAGTTATACGATATAATGGCCTTGCTTTTACAATTTGGTGCCGTCACATTTAAAGCTGACAATAAACAACCTGTAAATGTATTTGTGCCAGTTTAGTGGAGGAAATGTCTTGTAAACTTCTTTCGGATTCATAAAAATAAATGTTGTAGCTGCAAGTATTTTATGAAATTAGGAGAATAGCATCGGCTTAGACAATAAGTTATAGCCAAATGGTGGATCTGTTTTGTAAGCTTCAACATTCTTAAATATGGTATTGAAAACGTATTAATACCGTGGAGTAGAGTTTCTGATTGACTCAAATAAGAGATTTGGCGTCAAGGCAATTGGACCTGAGCAGGGCAG
Organism: Cetoscarus ocellatus; assembly: GCA_037902135.1. Classification (NCBI taxonomy): domain Eukaryota; kingdom Metazoa; phylum Chordata; class Actinopteri; order Labriformes; family Labridae; genus Cetoscarus; species Cetoscarus ocellatus. The sequence continues at coordinate 1,483,123 of JBAMNC010000530.1, read as the reverse complement.
CATGTCTTGAGTGAAATGTGGGGCTACACCATCAGAAGTAAGAGGACTCAACACAGTGCATGCAGAGTCTGTGTGTCGCGTGTATGTATTATAAGGGTTCATACAACCACGCAAGACAGATGCTCAGTTGTGCGAGATGGATCTATAGTGAGTGTTCCTTGGCTATTGTATTCTTAATTTTCAGTCACATAAGTGCATGCACAATACATGGTGGTAGCAGATGTACTTTCAGTGATATGTTGGTGTTAAGTATACCCTTAAACTGGCACTGATAAATAAGATAAATCCAACTTTTAAAGAGACGTAGCTTTATCTTATTTACATTTAAAAGGAGTAATAGAAGTTTCCCTTGTCTCTTGGCTTGGTAACTTATCCTTTGAAAATAAAAATGATCTCCATCACGTTGTGAAGTGAGCGAGCAAGCTAATATGCTAACTTAACCTATCAGATCTTAATTCTATATGGCTGCCGTGTGAGGCTAACTGTTCTCCATCATTTTACTCTGAGTTTTAGCCTCCTCCCTCCCCTGACTAAATTTTAGTTTCCTCAAGGGGTAAAACAAAACACTCAAAACTCTTTTGCACTGGCATCTGCAGCTTTACTTAACAGAGCATTTTGCAGGCTGGTGAACACAATGAAACAATGTCTTGGATAAAAAATTATGTACAAATATTTTAATTGAATTTCATAAACTCATACACAACAGTGAACTCTGGATTTGCTTTGACTTCCTCATTAAAACTGCCAACTGTGTGATGTTACATGAGAATCGTTGCTGAAGTTGCATTTATTTTACGTTAAGAATTACAGATATTAATAATGGTCTTATTAGTAAGGAGGGAGAGATTATTTATTCAAAAATACAGTCTTTAACAGACTTTTAATCACAAATCTGTGAGGTTTCATAGAGAGCAGAACAGGTCAGGTTGAAGACAAATAACTGCTTGAGTGAAGAGCTACAGCTTTGGTGCAACCTGAACGGGCAGAGAACGTAGCAGGTCAGAGAGCAGCGTAAGCTAGCGCTATCTGATGACGCGTTCATGCCAAAGGCAGTTGTGTTTATGTTCAGTGTCATAAGTGTTAAAGTCTGAGAAAGAGCCATGCAGCCCAAAACATCATTTGTTGCTTAATAAATCCTTATAAGGGAGCTTTTACTGTTCTGACCTTTTTTTCTCCATATTGATCCAGCACCCACTACGTGATGTGAGTGACTCTGACATTTTTTTTCAAAACTATAGCACAGTCATCACAGACATACAGGCTGTGTGTTTATGTTCAGTGTTAGATGTGTATTTGTTGTGTCATACCAATTTAATTTAAAGCATCTGTCACTCCGAACTTCTGATTAAGAAAGGATTCTTTTTAAAGGGCAGTAAAAATGACCTGCGGGACAAACTCTGATATGTCTTCATGATTAAACAGAAGAGAACATATTTGCATTGTGGGATAATTATGCCAAAATAGGTAATTAGATGAAACATCAGTATCAGCTTATATAACTATTTCAAACATCAGTACTGGCGTCGTCCCTGACCTTCAAAATCAACTGCTGATTTAGAGAAGGTTTCTTTAAAGTGCAGTAAAAATTACTTGTTGGACAAAGCGTGATCTTTTCTATGATCAAATGGAAAATATTGCCAAGCTAATTAGACAAAATGGTATTGGTATCAGATTAAATCACTATTTTAAACACCAGTATCCACAGTTTTCACAATTGGTGCATCACTATTCAAAACACTGCCATATACATGTTCTGCAGGTGAAGCTCCAATAAGATCCATATTAAAGCACATCTGCTCTATGCCTGGTTCTCATATGCAGCCATAGTGTTAACCAGCGGTAGGGACAGGTTACAGCTGATAGAGAAATAACAGCTCGAGAAGCAAAGTGCAAGCCTCCAGCATCGAGCAGACACATCTGTGAGAGCAGCTGTGTGTTTACAGGCAGGTTATATGCAGACTGCGGCATCACTTCACTCTTCTTTTCTGCAGGGCTGCACTTGTGTTCAGAAAAATCATTTTAATTGAGAACATGGTGAACTTCTCTTTATGCCAAACATTACAAAGAAGCAGCATGAGGTGCTTCGCTGCATTTGCTTGATATTGCACCTGCTGCAGTGCCATAATTGCACATGGGAACATTATTATGTAGATGCTTAAATGATACAAGATGCAGCCCTAATAAGCAGCGCTGTAGCAGTGGGTATAGGTTTAGTGACCGGTACTTTTAATGCAGTGACAGCAGTTACATAATGAGTCCTGCAGATTGCTGATTCGTTTTATGCATCCCACACAGGAAATCACCAAAACTCTAGCTGCTCATTATTCTCATAGCGGGGCATAAAAATCTCAATGTTGGTATGAGTTTTAGAACAAAAGAAGCGTATATGCAAACACACAAACACACACTAAACAAGTAGACCACACTCCTCTACCCACTCCTTTCCCTCTTATATATTTCCATTATGGCTGAGCTTACCGCATTTCCCCACAGAGCGCTTCTCCAAACTTGCAGAGTGCTTGAGCAAACACTGTGTACCAGGCCAATTAAAACTCTTGTGGCGTGGGCGAGGGGGTATGGCAGCATGGGATGGATAGATGGGGCATAACGACCTATTTGGGTAATGACCGTCTTCCCCCTCTCGCCCTCCCTTTCCCTCTAAACAGCTCCTCTCCTCCTTCTCCTCCTCCCCCCCTTCTTTTCTCTCTTCATGTTGATTGTCTGTCACTCCCCCTGTGCTCTTGGGAGCAGCTAATTGCACCTCTTGCACTCCCCTGCTTCCCCCTGGTGTCATAGGATGCCGATTGTGGTGGGTACTCACTTGAAGCGATCAATGACGCGAGTTGCTAAACAGCTTTGAGCTGAGCTGACTGTGGGGATGGCGACTGAGGCTGATGCGAGGCACTTTTGCGGGCTGGTTGTTAGTGCATTTCTAAGGGATTTGGGCACATGTATCACAAGTCACACATCATCTTAAACTGATGCGCACGCTGCTGTAGACAGTGTTAATATTCAATGTTGTGTTTGGATTTCGTATGAGTCTTAAGTCTTCAGACAAAAATGTCTATGAGTAAAGTTTTAGTCAAACATTCCATAATATTTTAGTCATCGCTTTTAGTCAAAATGTTTCTCTTGGCTCTTTGAATTGAATTGAATGCTCTATTTGGAACATGCAAAAACAAGCATGGGTGGTCACCATAAATAAACACATGCATATACCAAAAGCAAAAGAAAACAAATTAATGTACGACATGACATCCTGCATGTGCAGCAAGTCCACATACTCAAAAAGGAGTAGGAAGAGGTCTAAGTTAATTTACCCCTTTTATTACCACATCCGACAGTGATGTTTTGAATTTCTATATATGTACAAGACCATATAGAATAGAATAGAATGACTGACCCAGAAAATGAATGACTGAATGATTGAAAGGACAGTGCCCCACTTGGGCTGGACAATTAAGCCAGTGGTTCACAGAGTCAGGTCACCAGACCACAGAGTCCTTCTAGTGTCCCACAAGTGGCCATTGAGAATTTGGTTCACTACGCTTCTCAGTCTGCTTGAGGGGGATCCCTGGCAGCTCCTGGTGAGGACAGACCTCCTGTCCTAGTTGGAAGAGAAGGTCTGGCTCCCATCTCCAGGCCGCCTCCAGCTTTGGGTGTGGCTCCTGAAAGGAGTCAGCCTCTCCTGAGTGACCTTGAGTCCTCAGTTCGTTAAACATTGCAGAGCTCCTTCCGCCAGAATGGGGTATAGGAACTAGTGGGCTTTGTTTATTTCATGGTGCAGGGGCAGGGGGCTTGATCCGGTAACCTGTCCTACTGCATGCTATTTGTAGTGGGGATGCACATGTGGCCTTCAGCTCATTCACATGACTTTGTTTACATTGGATCTGGACCTGCATGGAGTGTGAGGAAACATATCCACTTTGTTCACTGACACTGAAGTCATCCGGGAATTCTTAGAACCACAGTTACCTTAGTAACTTCCATTAGTTAGCATTGGTACAACAAATTGTTTAAACCTGCCTCTCACAGCAGATGTGTTGAAGGTTATGTTTCCCCTACCAAAAGTGATGACTGGCTGGGCACCCGTGGTGTGGTAATATTAAAACACTCAAACATACAAAGGGAAGTTCAGAAAGCCAAGTAAATTGTAAAAATAAAGATTCAGAAGAAAGAAAGGGATATTACAGTGGGAGAGTAATCCTTTTAGTTAATTCCTTTTGTTAACTCATCCCACATCTTCCTGAGCAGAGAGGAGGGTCAGCCGAAGTTTGCTTCCTTTAAACACTGTCCATCCACAGCCTCTTATTTAAACTCTATTTAGAAGCAACATGTGCTTTTTCAAAGACAGACTATGGCAACTGCTGGTAATTTCAGAGTCTTGTTTTTTGATTCACAGAACTGGCAAAATAAACATATTAGTCATAAAACAACTGAAGTAACATGAATTTTGAATGCCCAGTGACCCATCCCTTGCACCTTAGTACTGTCGAAGAAAAATTAAATGTGCACATTGTCAAAAATGTTAAATAAGATTCAATTTTTTTTTGCCAGTTAAAGTCTCCTCTTCTTGTCAAGGAACAAAAGTAGTTGTCAAGCATTTTAACACTGGTTTTGAAAAAAGCACTTCTGGCAGAGGTCTTCTGAAGTACTGCTTATGCAGAGCAAAACAATAAGAATAGTTTATTTTATTGACCTCCAGTGGTGAATAAAACATAGATTATTTCCCCCCAATGCACCACAGAGTAAAAGTGAAAGTTTAAACCTGAACACTCGTATAAAAGAGTGCAGTCTTCTCTTATGTGTCGCTGTCAGGTGTCATGAAGGTTCAAGCTGACAATGCTGCAGTGCACTTAAGAATAAAGAGTGAGTTGGCAGAAAGAAATAATGACAGAATGTGTCAAATTATCACTCAAAACTTGTCAATCATCCACACCCAGGGGTGGTTTGTTGTGACACAAATAGCAGCGGTAAACTTAGTCACAGGGAGAGATGACATTTGCAAAGGTTTGGGTTATGTCCCCGGCATGCAAAGAGACATTTTTATTTACAACTCTGGCTCTCCTATTTCAGTTAAAAGTGGTAGGCTGCTCTCGCACAGGATTGAGGCCATGTTTGGCACATAAAGAAGTAAGCGGGATTGTTTATAATGATGTCTCGTTATCATATATTCACTCTTGCTTGTGCAGACAGATGCAAACAAAAACACAGCCAATGATTACTTTCATGATTACAAAAGTGCATTCTGGAAATTCCTCCTGGCGCAGTGCTGAAACAATAAAAGGATCTTTTTCAGAGTTCGACACATAGCATGTTGTGAAAGAGCCGTCACAAAGGATCTGCTAATGTGATTACAGAGTTTTATCCCGGGGCGCTGAATGTGAAAAGTAGGAGATTGAAGTGAGAAGAAAGGGCTTTTAAAAGTAGGATGGTGTTTGAGAGAAGCTTTGAGCAGACTGCAAAAAAATGTCTTTACATACTGAGTGATTTGCAAAACATGATTTCGTCTTTAAGACCAGGACAAAATGAAACCATCACAATGCAGACATGCTGCTCTACTTTTCCATCTCCATCTCTCTCGCTGCAATCCTACAGAAAACTCTGATATTGTAATCATGCCTTGGGTTTCTCATCAGTTCCAAATCTGATCAAGTAGAAAATTAATATATTAGAATCATATTTTTCAAACATTATTTAACTCTATTCAGGTCTGCTGAAGAGGGAGGCGTACGGATACACTAGACTGGCTGATGTACTCTTTAATTATCCCCTCCCTGGTTCCATTTGACAAAGTCCTTGTAATGGCTGTTTCTTCATGAACAAAGTATTAAATTTATCATATATATTATAGAAATCAGTATGTGTGTGGAGCCAGGGGAATGGTACATGATTATGGCACTAAAAATAAATACAAAATCTGAAACAAAGATTGCCATGGATAGAGTTTTACAAAAAAAAAAGTTCCAAGGGCTTTGAAAAAAGATTCAGTCAATTATGAAACTGTCTGAGAGAATATTAAATGATGAAAGAATTGCAGAATGAAGAGTTTTGTTGGCTGACAGCTTTTCACAGGAAGTGTTTCAATGTCATTTTACTGCTCGTCTGTGCAGCTTTTATATTGAAATGGCACATATTATTTCAAAGCGCCTTTATTGGCTTCTTTTTATTGAGCATATCCTTTATTTTAATGGCATTAACAGTGAAGTGCAGCTTATGTTGTATATTGCTTAACAAAGGATTAAAAAACAGTTTAATCAATTACAAAAAAATCGTGGTTAAAACGCAGCAACGTTTTGACATTCTGACACCTGAAGTCTCATAATGTTTCATAGACCTGCTAAGTCTCCTGACCATGTTTGAAAACTGTCAGAAAACTGAGCAAGAAGATGGAGGTTAGAGCTGAAAAATATGCAGTTTTTCCACTAGTTGCAAGGTGACAGAGGGCATGTGCAACAATCACATTGCAGGATGTGCAATGTCAGTCACATGACCTTGAGAGTGTCGCACAGCCACTTCTGTGTTTGTGAATGAAGAATTAAAGCACTTGCTATCTGATTTTTGTGACAAAGGATCGATTAAGTTTGTCTGATATTAGCCTCAGTGTGTCCCCTGTATTCACGTTCAGGCTGCATACCACTGGCGCTCGAGTCATACACACACGGCACACAAGGCAGATGCATAGTCACATGCAGGCCTGCCAACAGAACTGGCTGGACCTCTGAAAAGACTAGTAAAAGGGTCCTCCTCATATTTCATTTAATAATAATAACATGCTGGTTAATCTGTACATCCCATGAGCAAGCTGTTCACCTCAAAGTGCCCGACCCAGTTTAAACATGGCCTATGGCTCCTTTACTCCTCGACTTCCCTCATGATCTCTCCCCAACTTCCAACCCTACCCACTGTCCTGTCAAAGTCAAAAATAAAATATATTAGAAAAAGACAATGATCAATTGAGTTAGGGCTGGGGACATCCCCCCTCTGAGCAGCTTCTCAGGTAAAAAACAAAAAAAAATGTTGGTCTAAGCATGGCTGAACACTCTAAACATTATTGTGCCATAGTTAAATTTAATTGTCTCATCCACAACATTAATCTAACAAAAATAAGGACCATATCATTTTTGGAGGAAAGGGTTTAAACTATGAAACAGATGACGACAAATAATGTTCTTTTCTTCTGCTTTAGTAAAAAATGGTAAGTATTTAAGCTGAAAATGATAGGAAACCATGGTCTTCATTTATAATATATACTACATCTCAAACCTTGGACCGGGAGATCGACAGGCAGATTGGTGCGGTGTCTGCAGTGATGCGGTCTCTGCACCCGTCTGTCGTGGTAAAGAGGGAATTGAGCTGAAAGGCGAAGCTCTTGTTTTACCGCTCCATCTTCGTTCCTATCCTCATATATGGTCACGAGCTGTGGGTAGTGACCGAAAAAAACAAGATTGTGGGTACAAGCGGCCGAGTTGAGTTTCCTTCGCAGGGTGTCTGGGCTCTCCCTTAGAGACAGGGTCAGAAGCTTGGTCATCCAGGAGGGGCTCAGCCGCTGCTCCTCCATGTTGAGAGGAGCCAGAAGTGGCTTGGGCATCCAAACAGAATGTCTGCTGGACGCCTCCCTGATGAGGTGTTCTAGGTATGTCCAACTGGTAGGCGGCCCCGGGGAAGAAACAGGACACGCTGCAAGGACTATGTCTCGCAGCTGGCTTGGGAACGCCTCGGGATCCCCCGGGAAGAGCTGGACGAAGTGGCTGGGAAGAGGGAAGTCTGGGCTTCCCTGCTTAGGCTGCTGCCCCCTCGACCCAACCCCACATAAGTGGAGGAAGATGGATGGATGGATGGATCTCTAACCTTTATGGACCACAACATGACTTTGGGCCCCAGAAAGCCCTGCCTTTAATCCCCCTTATGGTTGGTCCTAGTCGCATGAGGTGGGTGTTAAGAGAATGTTTTCTATCTATCAGCACTACCTTGCCTCCTATTTGTCATTGTTCTGGCCTTATAAACAGTCATGCCATTAACAGAGGGTACACACATGATGTCGCAGTCAGTGAGAGGAGCCGCTGAGCAGCAAAGAGCACAGACTGAAAACAATGCAAAGTAAGCAGTCAAACACTTTTATTCAACAGAAAAGTTTAATATTTAGTTGTCATACTTATTAACAAATGTGGATCCCCAGCTGATGTTATGGACACATTTGAAGCTGTAACATCAGGTTTATAATGAAGACGGAGCCATGACCTTGTCTTCATACCACAGAGTACAAGCATTTAGATAGTGATGAATATGAACCCCACTTCATTAACTGTCCTCTGGTTTTTACTTTAAAGAAAAATTAAGATATCAAATTTCAGCAAACAAATATCTTAAAGGAGGCACTGAGGACAATAGATTATGTTTTCATGCTTGCAGCTGACAAAAACCCTAGCTAATTCTGATTACAATGGCAGTTTGAGGAGTGAATGATGAAAGAAAAAAAGTCTTTGGATTTGAAATAGACTGATGAGATAATCAAAAAAATATGATTTGCATTTTGCCAATTTTTGTAATATCCCACAATGTTTACTTACTCAATAGTAAATCCCAGTTTTTTTTTAAATACAGAATTATGATCTATTCATGGGGGAATGCTGTTAAAAATTGGTACTTTCAGCCTCAACCTTGTTTTATAATAATTGAGCAGCTCTACTTCCTTATCAAAACTTTATTCTAGCAATGTAGACTTTCTGGCAATCAACTTTGTCGGCATATTATTATTAACATCAAACTGCCTTTGAAAGGAGAATAGGGCAAAAAGTGTTGCTTTTTCTTCCTGCTGTGACTATTATAATTAACTTTGCTAAAATGACAGTATGCAGACCTCATTCGGTGCAATTTCTTTGCTCCCTCTTGATAATTTTCAGGTTGAATCATTGGAATTTTTTTTTCACAAAGTAAATCTTCTCTGGTTTGTAGAGGTTCTCGTTTTAATTTATGAACAGAGAAAGAAAATGCATGTTGCTGCTTCCTGTGCCCTTGCAAGAGTACAAACATGCTAATTGAGCAGAATCTAGTCACCTTGTGAAGGTTTGCTGACCTGAAAGCAAGTGTCCTTTCTGATGGTACAAGTGGTGAATACACATTTGTTTCTAGCAGACATTGTCAGCTGTTTTGTATGGCCAGCTCCAAACTTTAGTTGAATGATGTTTGAAGAAAGTGGAAGAATGAAGGCCACCGGTGTAACACAAAATAACAAAAACGGTTTGCATTTTGGATGAGATGATCACAGTCTTCAGTAAAAAGTTATCTTTTATAATACCTTACATGATGCAAACCGAAACCTGGTCCAAATGTCATTAAGTTCTTGCCAAAAAATGGAGATTCAAGCCAGGTGTAATTCCTGTCAACTCTTACCTCCCTTGTTAATTAGCTAATGAGTCTCTTCTGTTGGCATCACACACTTGATGAACACAGTCCTGAGAGATTGCTCCTCCTGAGCAGCAGACAGCCTGGATTACCTCAACACATTAATGGCTCTATAATTTGATTTTCCCTGGATTGTAATGCGTTAGCGACTCCAGCAGGGAGGAATGGTCTGATTCAGCCCCACTGCGCAGTGGCATTAGCTAATCACATCTGCATGCTAAAGAGACCACTGGGCTATGGGGAAACAAAGGCTGCACAGAGGGAGAAAAGGGAATGGTTTTCTGGGAAGCAATCTGCAGAAAAGAGCAACAGAACAGGTGAGGCTCAAGGTTCAACGAAACAAGGTCTCCAGGTTGCTCCTCACGACTACTTTCTGAGTAGATTAAATGGAAGTTTAGATTCAGACCAGTCAACTGTCTAAAGTTATGAAAACTGTCTAAATTAAGCATGAGGCTTTGACAAAGTTAAATCAATGGTCACATTTTTTGCAGGTAAATGAAATCCAACACGTTTACCAAGTGTGGCAGGACAAACTTTCAGGTGTCCTTGAATGTCAACATCAGCATACCTGTGTTGATCCAGAGCATATGATGGTTTGACCTGACACAGCACAACTTTACTACATTTATTAAGATCAATTTACTGCAATCCATTGTGCTGGGTTATAACTAAAAGGCGGTCGATTAACCAGAGCTACCACCCTGGCTAATTGTGGATGGCTTCATTACAGCTCAGACAGGGACTTTTGACCTATTGAGAACAAAACGACCAGCCTCTGTTTAACAGATAAGTAATTCTGTTACTGATGCTAGGGCACTTTGAATATCACATTCACAAATCATAAACAATGTGCCTCTTAAAAAGTCAAAGTTAAATCCATGCTGTGGTGTCTTTTTTATTTACATTTTAGTCCTTCATTTTGAAACAATGTCCCACCATTGCTTTGTTTGAGCAAATTGGCTCGCCCATCAGGGAAGACTGGGCACACATGGGAAAGGGGGCCTTAAAGAGTCAGGGGCACTATCAGCACCTTACACCAGGGGTGTCCAAACTATGGCCAGGGGGTCAAATGCGTCCCGCTGTCCATTTTGAAATAGCCCCTGAAACAGTTGAATGAATACAGACATTTCGATTACAGCAGCAAACACCAAGAATTATGCACATTTTCTACTGTATTTACTTTGTCACAAGGTCTCATTAACAAAGTATATTGCATATTCATCTTCAAGCACCAACATTCTGGCAGTTTACTCTTGTTTTGTGTCTGACAGTGAAGATAAGCCGTCACTGTCTCCCATCTCTGCTGCTCAGAAGGTCATTCTCTCTCTGACTAGGTGTGAATCCATAGCCCAGGGTTACAAGGGCCCCTAGACAGGTGATAACCCACCCCTTAACCCTAAAACTTTAACTTGAATGCACTAAAAGTGAGGTGCAGCAAGTAGCTCAGTCATCCATGTATTCGTCTTTTTGCGGCCTTCGATGTAAAAAATTTGGACACCCCTTTGACAGCGAGAGAATACAGCACTCTCAGAGCTGATCATTATATATGAACTAGAAGGTTTTTAGAACATTAGTGATCTTGAATATACTCTAGTAGTCATCAAAAATGAATAAATGCAAACCTGATTTAATGCAAAATATGACCTCCTTCATGGTTGCTGCGTTGATGCCAAGATACTCTCCACCTTGGATAAAACCAAAGAGCATGGAATAAACATTACGTAACAATGACTGCATCAATTACTTCTTGTAGGGACAGCATCATTGGTAGTATCATGATCTAGAAAATGGAGATTAATTAGTGAGCACTGTCAGGTTACATTCAAGAATAACCTTTGACCACAGAACTGTTAACACATTCAGTGCATGTTTGATTGGAAAGAGGACAGGGCCACTGGTCATTATCACTGCTAACAATCCAAAAGCTGGCCACACTCTTTCAATTTTACCACTTCACATTGTTTATGTTATTCTGCTGACTGTTTGATACTGTATTAGATCAATTTTGCTCAGTGTGGATCTATGCGTTTTGTTGACTTTAGACTGGTCAGCTAAACACAAAACCATAAAGCATTTAGCCAGAATTGAATTAATAGCCCAGAAACATCCCTAGTCTGAACTAAACTGTTAAAAAAAAAGGAAGCTGCAGACAGAGCACTCTGGGAAGCCACTTGTCCCTGTTAGGGTGCTTGTTGAGTCTGTGATCAGCCTGCAAACATTGGCCAGGTGTTTCTGGCAATAACCACCAGCTCCATCAGAATACAGACACAAACCTAAACACAGACACAAAAGTAAATCTCCTGAAGCTGAACTGACACCTACGTTCTCCCCCGAAGTGCCAAATCTAAGCTGCTCACCTTGCTACACAAAAACATGCTTCACAGCACTGCACAAGCTCAGACTTTCATTTTGTGAAATAAAAGTCTGAGCCTAACAAAATAAAAGCCTTATATTGACAGTCCTTCTATGAGCTGTATTGTTCAACAGACTGCAAACACTGGAGACAATGATATTATTAAGAACTTATGTTGTGTTTTGCTGGTTCACAGTGCTAATAAAAGTCATAATGGTAGCTCCACCACTTCACGGGTCCCAATGGCGTGTAATTAAACTGTCTCATCAGAGAACCTGCGGCCTAATGAGCATCTCACATTTCAACAAGTAAACTGCTGCAGAACCGTTGAGGCTCAGGCAACCATTACCATCCATTCTCTGGGGTAATCTCTATGAATGAAAGTTTTGCAATTTACTTGCAAATAATTCTGCTCCTCCAAAGCCTGATTCATTCCTTTGTATGTGTGCCAATGTGTGTTCTGTATGACTGATAGCCCAGCCAAGCAGTGATTGACACTGACTGACAGCCAATCAGGGAGGCAGCTCCCCCTGTCCAGGAAGTCCCATCGGTGCTGACAGTGCAGATCAGATCAGCTCCTGCTCAGGATGGAGGTTTGCAAACTGCCCACGTAGCGATGCACTCAAAGACGATGGCATTTCAACACCTAAAGACGGGTAAGCCTTGCAGGGTGGCGGTGCTCATTATGTAACAACAACAGTATCCTGTGAAAGTATTCACTACGTACATTCTTACTAAAGTGAGTAAAAAGCTTTTGTTCCCAGAACAACCAAAATGATCATGACGCAGGAGGTTAAGTTCATCACTTTGACCGTGTTGTTTGGGGTATCAGTGACTAAATTTCTAAATTCACAAGGCTGTTCTTTGTTCTGCTCAAGCTTGTGAGTGTCAAATAGACATAAGTTGTCTTCATAAAACATACAGGGATCACTGTATTCACTATGAGGTACCAAAATGTGAACTACATTTGGACAATTTTTTAAGCCGGAACCATTTTTAGGGTCCCCTAACTTCTAAATGAAGACTTTTGTAGAGTCAGGTTCCCTCCTGCAGACAGTCATTTCCTCAGATTGAAGGAATCAAGCAACAGTAGCCTGTTGTAAATGACTGTTGGCTGACACTGGCCACCTGAAAATGGATTTTTCCATTTTGCACATAAAATATTCACCACTTTGGAGACCAATAACTCAGAAACTAGAATAAAAGGGCATTTTCTGATAACAGAATCTAAATGCCTGAGCCAACATTACGCAAGAAAGTGAAGTTCAGGCAGAAATCTTTGCTTGTTTCAGAGATACTGACATACAAATTTGGCTACACAGGAACATATGCAATTTGTCCCCATTCATTTTACAGCACTCTAAGAATTTCTCTCCTTTTCTTTTGTCACAGAACACATTTTAAATGGAAAAGCAATATACAAATGGGTATTTAACCTAATGGAGTACTGATTAAATTGAAAACATTGATGAAAAAGTAGTAATGTGTCGTCTGAATGAGCCACCTCATAGGCATGCACAAGGTTTTCTCTGAGTCCTCAGCATGTGAGTTGGCTTTTTCAGACGACATTACTACTTTTTTATCAATGTTTGTACTAAGTTTAGTTCTCTTTTCAAACACAAGGTTTATGTGCTGGTTTGTATATTGCTTTGTGATAGAGTGCTGTAAAATGAGCAGCGGCAACTTGCCCACAAGTTAAGAGACTACTTAGCTTGAGGTCAATTTGCCCCTACTCATTTAACTTTACAGCCCATAGCATACAGGGATACTTGACAATTGAAGGCCATTAATATGTAAACTTCATTTTTTAGGGTTAAATACTTTTTAAAAAGTTTTTAACCTCAAACTGACCAGACAAATATTCAAAGAATATTACCAGTGTGATCTGAGGTCCACATCTTTGCAGCAATTTCATGCTAAAAAAACCTCTTTCACACACTTGAACATGATGGGGAAATCTAAAACCGCCTGCTCCCACCAAAGTCTATCATATCTGTCAGTGGAACAGTCGATATCAATGAGAAGCTCAGGTGTTATCCTCAAGTCCTCTATCAGTCAGTGATCAGCGGGCCTCTTTATCCTGGCACACAGTGTGCTCTGGGGAGACCTCTGGTGACAGACTCCCTGTTCTGGGATTCACAACACTGAATTGTGGCCATTTGATCTCTGCATACTCCCTGAGGCACAAAACAGCTCTAGCATTTACAGACTGGGGGAGCCGTGGTGCACTGTAACAGGGGTCAGGGTGTCAGGATGGAGCTAAGCCACCACTGCAAACCTCAGAACTACTCCAGATACAACAGAGGCAGAAAAGAAAAGGAGAGGGTGAGAATGAGGCTGCCTCCAGAGCTCCGGTAGACATGAAAGGAAAGAGCAGTACTCAGGGGCTTCGCTGGGAAATGTTCAGAGTAGAGCAGCAAGAAAGTGCATGTAGTAGCTCACGGTTTGGCATGTGTCAGTCGGTCCATGTGCTTCTTTATTTTTTTTGAGAAATCACTTTTACCAATATTTAGTAAGATTAATTAAAGCATAAAAACACATTATAAACTGCATTATTTGATGTGGCAGCCAGTTGGGGATAGCACAACAAGCTGCACCAAACATGCAATTATTCTCTTATTTAGCTAATATTTTAGGAAATAGTAACTTTTGTAACAATCCACTGGTAAGCTTTGACTGCTGCTAACTGTTACTTTAAGTGACAATATAGAAAGGGATGTGGGCAAATTGCTTCTTGTTTCAACAAAATAGAGAACTGAAGGGCTAACTGTGAAGGTTACTGCTGAGTGATGTGATTATTCTCTATTTGTTGTTTTGTTGTTATGAAGCCACAAATGATACGGTGGTGCAACAGTCCAGGGTGTCAAACAATAAAACATGCTGTGCGTAGTAAAACTCACTATAATGCAGTATCAGAGGGAGCCAAGGGTTTTATTTTTGAAAATAAATACAGAGACATTCACGAGGACTCTGTTTTTATCAACCTAACCACATACCAGGCAGTGATGGGCAAGCTACTTGTATAATGCTGGAAGCTAAAGCTAGACCCTCATGAAAAGTAGCAAGCTACGTTACAGCAACACGAGAAAAGTAACTAGCTACATCCAGGCTATTTTCATCTATATTACAGATATAATAATTGTTACTATTGTTATTATTACCACGATTATTTTTATCACTATTGTTATTGTTTTTGTGCCGTTAGTAATGGATACAACCAATGCTTTCTGCATATTTGTTGGACTGTTATGTTAATTTAACTTATTTATATGTGCTTTGTTTTTATTCTGTAGCATCTCTTTAATTTGCCTTTTCAAATTTTTATGTTACTTTGCAGTTTGCTCCTGGAAGGTTCTGTATTATAAACTTCATTACTTATTTAAATTCTTACATTCAGATTGATTTTTTTCTTTAAATCAGATACAAGAACTCAACCTTATGATGAAAATAATGACACAAATGTTTAATCATCCTTATTCAGTCTGGTTGAATATGCTTGTTACTCAATAAAGTCCTTCTGAAATAATTTTCAAACAGCTAAATTCATGTTTTGTGGGTAAGCAGCCTGAAAAACAGTTCATACACTTTCAAATCAATACAAAATAAGCTCAAAAATGTGCCTAATAGCAACATGAGGTTGCTTCACTTCATTGGCTCACCTTGTTCCTGTCTCCAATAAATCAGCTTCAGTACTGTTTCCTCAGGAGCTCTTCATCCATTCTTTATGCTCAGTACTTAGTGACCAAATGATTGTCACTGATCTTTACAGATTACACTGGTGATTGTAAACTTAATACTTGTTTTGCGGTTACTTTCATGAATCACCTGCGTAGATGTGCCCCCTCATCTATCCCTGCGTTCAACTCATGATTTTACAATTACAGTTAAATACTCCTTAGTAGATGGACCTCTGAGCGTTTATTTGCTGGGTGGTTGTAAGAAAAATCCACGAGAAGCACTTGAACTGCAATAGAATTTGTATGAAATGAGCTATATATAATATTGACTGATTGATTAGTTCAGCTGCATCACGGACACTGAAGGTATAAAGAATTACGTAGTGGTGCAACTGTCGTGTAGACACACTTTCCTTGACAACTACACGCCCGCATGTTCGCTCACGTCAGTTCCTCAGTGTAGATTGTTAAGACGTTACTGTGCTGCTTGATGAATAAAATAAGTTATCTCTGAAAAGCTATTTGACCCAGAAAACATTGACACTACTACAAAGCTACTGGAAAAAGTAATTAAGCTACTGACGTCACGATTAGTAGTGACATAACTGCCCATCACTGTTAAAAGGTGATCAATGAACAGTATCGGCCACAGAAAGCCTGATTGGGGCATGCTTGAGGGAAATTATCAGACAATACAGCACAGTGGCTGGCAATACATTCTATGAAATTACATTTGCTGAGTACAGCAAAACTCAATAAAGCATAAACATCTTGTTAATTCTATCTTTATATTGTCCCACATTCTTTTAAGATTTACAGCAGCGTCTTAATAAACATATTTAACAGAATAGCCTTATAGATAAACTCCTGACCACTCTGAAGTAAATCTTACAGTAGAGTTACCAAAACCCAAATCAAATAAAGATTTCTAATAATAAACAGAGTCCTTCTGCTTACATTTAGAACTCAACATCGTCCAATAAAATATTGCTTCATTAAAACTAGCAGCCCAGTTGTGTTATTACACCAAAGTGAGAACAATGTAGTCTTCATTGAAAAAGATTTGTTTTAGAAGCTCTCAGAGGACAGGAAGAAACCTACAGATCTCAGAAGCAATAAAAAGGTTCTTAAGGAGATCACCATAGAAAAGCAAAGGCTCTTTGTTTTAAATCAGCAGACGAGGAAATGAATCAGAACATCGGTCTGTCTGACACTTTGGCAGACTCACCGTCTTGAGGTGAAACTACCTCTGGGACTGATATTAATGCTCAACTGCGGTACTTGGCAGGAAAATCCACAATTAAAAAACTCAGCGCATCCCTGAAATTTGTAGTGTCGACATTAGCATGGCCCTCGTTCTGATTTTTGACCCTGGAGGACGAGGAGCTTATACGTCATGTGAAGACTCCATGAAGACACCTTGTATCCAAACATGAGAGAGAAAGCAGAAAGAGAGCATATTACTCTTGCTAAGCTTCCAGGAGAATTGGACTGTCGGAAATGCATTACTGCATCATCTCAGTGAAAGCAGCGTGATGAATATCTCCCCAATATGTGAGGGAAGAGAACTTCTATTAGCAAGCTGCTCGGATAACACAGTGTAGAAAAAACACATCCAGCTGACTGAGAGGAGCTCCTGTTCCTCCTGCTCCCTCTCCCCTCTGACGTGCACACCTAAATCAGACTCCATTAGGAAATTATATGTTATCTCTTCTGACTGGATCGATGAATTATCATTTAACAAGATGTTGGACCTTGATTTGCATTAGTGGTCCTGACAGCATGTAACAAACTAATTATTTTTTGAGGGACCATTTTGCTCTGCATGTGAGAATGCGGGAAATGGAGTGGAGAAATTTCCATGACTTGTAAATGACCACACTGCTGAGGCACGAAAATCAAAAGCAGTGACAAAATTACTTTAAAAACACTCTTCAAGTAGACAAAGAGCAAAAAAACTAAAATAAATACAGTCTTTAAAAAACACAATCATTTTTTTCCTTCTACAGTCTCAGACCATTCCATCGGCTTAAAGAAAACTGACTATATTAATGATCATTGTGCACTTTTATTCCCTTTTTATGTTTTCAATGCATAAGCCAACTGTTTTTTCTAATGTCTTGAAATGAGTATCTTAACATATTTTCATTGCAGTTTAACTGTACGCCTGAGGGCTTTTTTGATACAGAGTTGAACACTGGAAGTGACAGTGCTTGAAATGTTATTTGGTGTAAGGTAATGTCCTGAATATGCAGCAAATGTGCAGCCCTGAAATTGAAAGAGAAAAAAGTCACCATGGCAACAGCTAACATATTGTCCCTGCATGGCGTGCCTGTCTGGGGCAATCAGTGACAAATGTGTCACTGTTGGACGTGTTGGTGTGCCAAATATAAATAGGATCTTTAATGAGGCACAGGGAACTGGAACTTGTTTAAAAAGGTCATCCTTTACAAAAGATAATTAATCTACATTAGTGATGAGAAGATTAGCCGATACATATCGATACGCTAAAAGACATCTTTGTGTTCGTAGTTCATGAAAGAAATCATTTCAGCTGCTCACTGTTAAGCCTTCTTTCTGCTAAATGAGTGCAAATTGCTCTCTCTCTCTCTCTCTCTCTCAATATATATGTATGTATGTATGTACATATATATATATATATATATATATATATACACACATACATATATGTATACATATACACTATATGTATACTATATACTATATATATATATATATATATATATATACATATATGTATACACACACACACACATACATATATGTATATACACACACACACATACATATATGTATATAATGCACTTATATTTTCTTGTTTATCTTGAGGATACTTAAATATGTTGTGTTTGAAAATAGCACTGCACTGTAAACTTAAAATAGGCACTCAGGCTCTAACAGAAAAGAGATAAGTCTTGGTTTTACTTGGTAAAAAAATAATCAAACTCATTTAATTGCACAGCATCCTCTTTTACATCACCACATGAGCTTTGTCTAATTAGATTGTGCTGAATTGCGCTGCCTCATGATTTGGGTATGAATCTTATCGTATTGTATCGTAAAATGCCACACATGTATCTTTAATGTATCGGATCTCAGACGTTGTATAGAGATGTGTATTGGCATTATACTCTAGATGCCCAACCCTAATCTACATACTTTTGTTTGGAGAGTTTTGAATGTGTCACTGAAGTGACAAATAAGAGCTCTGTGACTTCCACTTCAACATGCATTAAAACTGAAAATTAGTTCTTTGTGCTACTGTAAATGTAAACAGTTGTGTTTTCTAAACATTTTTTTAATTTCCTTTAAAAATCTGTTATCATTCAGTTTTTCTGTCAGTTACGCAGCCTGAAATGTAGACAGAAAACAGCACTTGCTCACCATGACAATCCAAATTTTCCTCTTTTTTAATACCTACCCTCACACATGACCATCACAACCAAATCAGCATCATCACCTCCAAAAGACTCAGGCTGCGTATATGCAAGCTGAAGGTAGTGACAATCGATACAACCTTTTGCCACTAAATCTACCCCACTAAAAACTTACTGATACCCAGTAGCCCAGTATTACCAATTAAAATATAAAACTACATAAAAAACAATTTACATATAAGAAGACACACATTCACACCCACACATACACTCTATATTTAAAGGAAATCAGTGCTTTTCTCTAGTTTAGTTTTGGGTCCCAATCAGCATTCTTCCTCCTCAAATCCACTGCTTTGTCTTTAGTGCTTCATCTATTACCTTTACCGTCTTTCACAGACCCTGTCGTCCCCACACAACCAACTTTTAAAGTAATGAGACTGCTGATCTTGCTATGAAACCTCGACACCCCACCTCCACAGGGCAAAGCCTTACTTCTCATCCTCACTGTTCAGCTTTTTCCCTCCAGATCTGCATATCTAAACTGTTCCTGTCATAAGCTCCCTCAACGGAGTCTTCCCAGGGAACTGATAAAACAATCTGCTGCCTTGCGGGCCATAACACTGTGTCTGGCCTCAACTTTGTGCAAACACCACATTATCAGTTTGCACAGCTTTGTGTCCATGCTAGGTTTTAGCACCATCTGAAGGAACACACCGTCTCCCATTGAGTCTGCTTTTAAAGAAGAGTGAGGCAGAGGGGAATACAGATCAGAGCAGCTTGATCACAGAAAAAATATGTTAATAAAAATATAACATACAAACAGCCCTTGTCTGTGATTGGCTGGCTTGAAAATGATTTGCTTCACAATTTGATTTGATAAAAATGTAGTGAGGATTAACAGTCTACATAATGTTTTATTTTGTACCTCACTGGACTCTTGGTGTGTTCCAAACAGAACAGTGAGCTGCCCTGAAAATGAGCCCTTACTCAGACACAAGTCGCATTTTAAAGCACCCAGAGGTGGGTTTAGGCTTGACTAAAACTCACCCCTTAAAGACTGAAGACTCCACTCGGTCACAAGCTTTGAGACGTGCACCCAGCCATTTTAGTTTGTATTTCTAGCTCACAAAAAATGCACTGTATTAAACTCATGTTTGGAAGAAGCCAGTCATACTATGTAACAGAAAATAAAATACATCTCTCCACTCTCCTCGACTTCACTGCTTTCTTTTCATGTGCTTCTTGTTCAGCCTTGTGTTCATTACGCACAGCCTTCATATAAAAGAGGGGCTCTTAATAGAACAGGAAGGAACAAAGATCAATGCATTAACTTTTAAATCTTCTTTCTTTTTTTAATCAAGGTTGATTTATAACATGCTGTACTTTTGTCTTCATAGATATTGGGCCTCTGTTATTTAGTGGATAAGCTTATTCACGTTAGAGCAAAACAAATGTATGCTGTTGGGAATTTAATAGCAGGCGCTCAGATAGACAGACAGCTATGTTTGATGGAGTGAGAAAGATGAAGTAGAGACAGGGACAGTAAAGAGTTGAAAATTTGCAACTCCACATTGCCTATACTTTGAGATGTGTCCCAAAAGTCTATTTCATGGAGGAAACAACACCACTATATCACTATAGGCATAACTCTACTACTTCAACTACCACCACAACTATTTGAACATCTTGTAGCATATATGATCATTACAGCAATACTTTCAGATGGAGACCAAAGTCTAGCTTCAGTATTGAGTCAGTGAGGGAGACCAGGGGCACCTGCTACCCAAGGCCGGTTTAACATTCACATACTCCCCTACATGAGCTTCAGTGATCACAACACGCGTGCAAATTCTCAGTGCACTTATGTTTCAAATTATTTGAGTTTTGAGAGTAAATGTACATGCTAACATTATTAAACAGAGAGATACCCAATAAGTAATAATACCTAGATCATTAAAAGCATCCAAAGGCATGTTTAGAAAACAACTTTACTATTGACTTTGAAACATAGATTTTACAAGCTCATTAGATAACAATTCTGAGAGGCTCGAGAGGTGGGATATAGTATCATTGAAAAATAACATACTCTTATACTTAGTATTATATATCCAATAATGGTGGCATTATTTTACTTCTAAACCAAGCAACATTATTGTGTATCTATTCCAGCGACTTACAGTACTAATCAAGGGACTTGAGAGACTTGTGGCTGTCCCCTAGAGACTTGAGACTTGGACTTGCAATAATCAATAAATTAATTATTTGCCAAAGGTAACTTGTTCTTAGATCTGTCTCCAGCAGAGCAGCACTGACTGGCACTTTGGCGTGTGCCGGAGACAGATTAGGACACAGAACATGAACTCAGACTGGCTAGCTTTGGAGTGATTTGCTCAGGTGTGAGTGGTGTGGCCTGGCATGGTGCAACTCAGGTCAAAACATGTTTTCAGTGTGTCAAATTTAAAATAATACATTTTTCATTATTATGAGAATGTTAATATTTTCTTCTTTTTTTTTTTAAAGGGGATGGTCAATATGTTCCTTTGCAAAGATAATTAACATAAATGTTTTGAATTCAAGCAACTCCCAAATCTTGAGTGATTTGATGAAATCACATTTTATCATGTCTGATCCTGCATGATTTGAACAGCCAATCAATGCTCTTTCTTTTCTTTAATAAAAAAAAATGAATAAACAGAAAAAGTCCATATACTTTAAATAAACTAAAACCAGAAAATATTTTGAAATAACTGAATTATTTGTGTTGAACTAATTGAAGAAAAACTTGAGAACTGAAAACACTTTGTGTTCAAACTGAATTATTTTGTGGTTTTGAAAAATATTTTGAGTTGCTCACATTTTATTTTCCTTTTAATTTTCAATATAATGTATTGTGTTGACCTATAATTTCAAGTCTTTTGAGTTTGTTAGCTTGTAACCTTTAACACAATCAATTTGTCAAGCCAATAATCTGAGGAACATTCTACTTAAAGGAGGACCCATAGACTCTCTTAACATCCTGTGAGGAAAAATGATGAAGTCTAAAACAAAACTGTTTAGAATCTCTGTTGGACCCTGATTCCTTTCCTATTGGCCTTTGCTGTGCTCTGCTTTGTTAATATGCAAACTCTAAACTCCAGAATATTGAGTTGCAGTTCTATATATACTACCGTCAGTTTTTAGGAGTCCATGATGATTTACACCGAGTCCACAATGTGCAGTTTTTGTGCAACAATGTCATTTTTTAAGTCTGTATTTGTTTTGTTTGCTTGCACATCTACTACATTCATTACCAAGACTGAGCTAAAGGCATGAGAAGTTCAGAACCACAGTCCCTGAGAGTTCTGCTGCTCGATTCTGATTGTTCTTTAACTCACGTTTTTTAAAGCAAATGAGTGCTGAACACTTTTTTTTGTTCATTTAGTTTATAATATACCAGCATTTTATTAAATTGCTACATCATTACTCGATGAGGCATTAAAAGCAGTTAAAAAAGTGGAAAAAAAACAGCTCTGTCTGTGTCACTTTGTTTCCTTTACAGCAGTAGTGCTGTCATTCGCAATCAGATACAGTAAAAGAAAATGAGAGGAAGCATTTTAATAGCAACAGGCTTCCTTTAATGTTTCATTGTCTTGGCTGCACTTTCATGATGCTGCATGTCTCTGCATTTTATACAGCTAAAGTGGTCTATAAGCCACATCAAACAGTTTTTGAAGGAGGAATAGACATTAAAAAGCAGCTCTTCCATGGGATTTGTTCATGCAAAAAAAGACATTTCTATTCCTGAGTAGTATACTGATAACTGGGATATAACAAACCAAATATCTAAAGTCATCATTACTCTTAATCCCCCAACCAATGAATTTGTTGTAAAAAAAAAAAAATCAGATATCTGACACCAAAAACAAAACAACAAACAAGAAATCCTTCAAAATAATCCTAAAGGGCGATATTACTGGAGGCAGTCAGGTGTATCTTAGACCCCTGCAAATCCCACATGACATTCATTGATCTGCACGGTTCAGTGGAAATAATGACAAATGCCCTTGGCTGCAGTGATCATCCATGCAGTGTGAGCTGGATGTGTATCAGGGGCAAATGACTGTACGTAGATGGAAGGTCAGCATCTTTTTTTGGAGGGTATATAGTGACCACTTAGGGAGAGTTAAGGCTGACGAACAGGCAGTGTGGTGAGAAGATTGAGAAGGAGAAGAGGGTTTGGAAGATATATAGGAGTGGATTTTTGTGAGGCTGCCAGAGGCCGGAAGGGGCTGAGATATTAGAGGGAGAGAAAAGAAAACCTATGAGCAATAGGTATAAAGTGTGTGTCCTTATAAAGTCAGTGAGTGGTAGAAGGACGCAGAAGACGGGGGGAGGGGGGGATAAAGGAAGGGATTGAAAAATGAAACAGAGAGGTAAAGAAGAAGGGGGTGGATGTCAGAGAGTTTGAGGCGTTGAGAAAAGACGGTGGGATTGGCTGCTTGAGTAAAGGGAGCTTTGGTCCCTATAAAGTCACATTACTGCGGGCTCATAACACGGGGAAGCTGCTGCCTCCACAGATATGAGCGGTGGCTTTGGTACATGAATAATTCAGCCCGAGAGGAGGACACAAGGATTCTGGGATGTGGCGGTGTACGGAGAGGCCCTTGCAAACACCCCGCGAGACACAAGAACGCAAGTTAATCCACATAGCTGGGAGATCTGACCTTACACACCAATGAAATCCAAAGCAAAAGACCATCTATCCTTGTACTATTTTTTTGCGCTCCATATAGGACTCAGGCCTCATTAGGCAGTGAGAAAAGTGCATCATGTTTTACAAGAGGTTTGTTAGCATGGAAATGCATGCAAAGCCTCGCTGTGGGACGGAGGCTTTTATTAATCCAGCGAGGAGAGAGTTAAAGAGAGCATTCCTCAGCATGCAATAGATAGCGGCTGTGCTAATGGGAGGCTGGGCTGCTAGGAACCTGGTCGACAGGGATTAGATAGAGAAGTGATCACAGGGAAGACTTCATCGGAAATGCTGAGGCACCAGGCAGCTCATTACGACTGAGGCAGCAGCCCAGCAGTCATGCTCTGTGCTCTGCAGCAACACGCACTGAAGCACAGAAGTAGAGGCAGCCTGGAAGTACAGTACGAGAGCAAACACAAAAACAGCAAGAGCATACTGTACATGTGAGCATTGTTCGCAGTTCTCATGGTCGAAGCGTCATGTTGTACATGATGGCTTTGACTCTTGTCTTCCTGGAGTGTGAAAGCTACATCTATGTGCTCTGATATTAGCTATAAAAAGATCTGAGGAATACATGAATCGCCACAATGTAGACTTCAAACACACACGATTCATATTTTATGCTGAGAGACATGGATGCTGCGCTGCAAATCAGAACAAAAGGAATTACATAATTTGAAAAACATCAAAACAAATGTTGAATAAGGATCAAGGACACAGCATCCTCTGGACCAAACTAACTTTAACAACTCTGTTGTTAGTGCAGGATGCTGTGACCTCTCATTTCAGGCTATTTTACACGAGTATGATGAGAGTTTCTTGGACAATGCTCGTGGCTAGCAAAAGCTTTTTATCTTCCTCTCAGTTTTGGTTCCCTGTTGCCTCATCAGAAGAACCCAACTCATCCACACTTGCATCAGCTTTCAATACAGTATGAATTAAGTATTTAGAGCTTCAGTTGGAGGGCTCTACCTTTTCTTAAAAAATAGATCTCTTTTTTCACAAATTTTACATCTTTGTAACTATCCTAGTGTGTAAAGGAACACTCCAACAGTTTTCTTGTTTTCGTATTTTGCCTCACTCCAGAGTCCATGACAAGCACGTAGACACCATTCTTTTGATTGTGCGTCAGTAACAAGTAAAAGAGGGACAAAGATCCCCAACCGCTAGCTTAGCTTAGCTCAAACGGCAGGAGTATATGGGTACTCTAGTCTGCCTCTGTCTACAGACATCAGATAAACTCTAGACGGTCCTGTGTGCTTGTTATATTTTTTATTGATCCTGTGATGTTATTTTATCTATTTTTAGACTAAGATCAGCATTTTATTCAATTTTTGAAAGAAATCCTTATGAAACTAAGCTGCAGGGTGCATGAGCAAACCGCTGCCAAAGTGCTTCCCAGCATGTCAACAAACCAAAGCCTCTGTTTATGAGTAGAAGTAGATTGCTACTAAGGATTATGGCCGACTTTATGAGAGAGGACGAGGATGATTTCTTTGAACTGACGAAGATCCACAACCTTATGTATTTGAACCAGAATATACAGAGGAGGAACTACATGTTCTGAAAGCTAAGGGTGCAGGAAGAGAAGCCGAGGCAGTGGAACAGCCTGGGGCTTAGGGGAGGGTCCGATCCAGCACGGACTGTGGCTAAACATTTCCATTTTCAACCTTACAAATCATCACCAGAATGATGAGTCAAACTAATTATCAATATTTTGTGCCATAAATGGAGGTCAAATGTTGTGTCCAAACTTCAGTGCAATCCATTTTCTCCCACTGGCTATACAGATGCCCTCCATAGTTCCGTAATAGCTCAATAGTAGCTTTTACTCTCACTGATTGTGTTTAAAGGGAGTCATCACCTGGAAAACACATTTTTCCTCATGCTTACATGTATATTGTAGTTGGACCTCTGTTGGAACTTGCTTGAAAATGTTAAGGTTAATAGCTGCCTTGTTTTTCTGTTTGGCATCTTTGTTTAAACCACAAGGCGATCTCTTTCAATACACGAGATTTCATGCAGCCTCCTCAGCTGACGTAATCACGGGAGGCTCTTTGCATACGCCTGCCCGACTACCGATGACATGAAGACTGGCACTTGAAAGCCAAACCCACCACTTCCAGCTCAGCTTGCGAGCCAGAGGGGCATAACACACAGTAGCCCATTGACGCCAACATGCAAATTATTTGGTTGATTGCAACAATCAGCACAAAAGTCTCTTTGCCGTCTTTACCATTCTTGGTGGCAAAAACTATTAAGGACCAGTGGATAAATTTTACCAGTTTAAAAATTTCTTTCAAATTTTGATAAATTTGTTCACATTCAACATGAAGGAACGACTTCCATGAGCGGCAGCTTTGTCTGTCGATGCATCAGCCATGATGGACTGCTGTTGTTTCAGTTTTGGTCACAAGCCCCTTCCTGTCGCTGTCCTTCCTGTGGCCAATCAGCGCGCGCCTCATTGTCTTAATTTAAATGAGCATCCAGGCTGGTCAAAACCTCGTGTATTCTCATGAGACAAAGTCATGTTATAATGAAAGCCACTCAAAGCTCAGTGTTTGTTAATATACATTTTATGCATTATAAAAATCCATTTAAAGACATTTTAAAAGAGATAGAATATATAAGAATACCACGTGATGAGGCCTTTAAAGCCTAAAAGCGTGTGTAAGTGTGTTTGAGAAGATTATCATAATTTACAAAATGTGTATGTTTTCTAAATTTTTGTTCACTGCAAAACTTATTATCAGCGGTGATCTAAGAACAGTGGCAAAATCCGATAGGCTTTTAGTCAAGCAAACCAGCACCATGCTAACTTTCTGGTTTGCCTACAAAAATACCTCATCCCTGAACCACTTTTTACGTCATACATTAAGAGCCCTATTTATTGGAGGTGTAGTTTGTCTTAACATTTATTGTAAAAAAAGAGGTGTGTTAACCATCTCTTTATAGTCAGTGTTGTCAACGTCAGTGTTTCCCACAATTCTTTGGCACTCAACTCAGGCATTTAAACAGCTACCCAAGTATACAACGTCATCTGAGCTAGACATGCTATAATTTTACCAACCACATGCAACCTAACATCTCGTGACGAAAATTAAGCTTCATAAAATGTTGTTCTATTTTTTCTAAGTTCTTGCTGTCAAAATGATCCTGAACTCCTGCGATGACAGTTTAACAAAAAAAAAATAAGCCTTAACACATTCTGCTCTGTTGCTGTGATTAAAAAAAATATTAAGTAAAGCATTTAGAAATGCACATGAAGTTAATAGTGTCTTTATAAAAGGTTCTGCTTAGAAACACAGTCAAAGAGCTGAATAAACTTGGGCAGAATGACCCAACATTATCTCCCCAAGAACAGTATCACTGTGTGAAACCAACAAACTTCAGCACTGTGTATCTATTTAAATGTAAACTTCGGTAACCATGAGCAAACAAAGCTTGGTTCAGTTGCTGCTAGTAAAAACTTTGGAAGGAACAAAATCAGATTTGCCCTGGATATACAAAAATCTCTTCCATTATAAAGATACTAATTTGTTTTCTATGTGACAAAACACCAGTATGAATACCTCTGAAAGTCCTAAAGCTAGAGAAACGCTTTCGTCTGCATGGTGTGACAATAAGTTCATGTCAGCAACCAGCCACCTCCATCTCAAAAGACTAAATGATTGCCAAAGAGAAGAGTTAGCTGGGGTTGTGTGTAGTGTGAGTGGGTTCACAAGAGAAACGCAGCACAGCAGATGTTGCAGAGGGGGATTGGCAAAGACAGTTTGCGGCGGAGATGAGGGATGTTTTCTGCTGCCGTGTTGACAGACTTTCATATTCTGCCAGGCTTCTCCATTAGGCAAGCCAATGAGAACAAATGTGTTAGAATTTATCATACACAAATACACAGCAAAGCACAGCAAACAGAGAGAAGACATTAGCCACTGTGCTCGTCACAACTTAGCCAGACAGATTGTGGGTAGAAAACGATCAATCTGTGAGAGATCCAGACGGAGAAATCAGTCACACTGGTGTTGTAAATAAAGACAGATGGTTCAGACAAGTGAGACAATTATTAACTTTGGATGAGCAGCAGGAATAAATGGACAACCAAGCTACATACAGTACTCCTTGGATGCTTTAGGACATTCAGAGTCACTCATGCAAATCTGAACATCCCAAATGTACCAGTGTCATCCCGATACTACACAAGACCATGTATTTGTCTAAAGGACAGTTACTCCATTAGTTTAAGTCAGGTGAAATGACTTGGGTGGATTGGATACAACTTCACTTTAGTATTCATGACCTTCAGATGATGTATCCATGTGCTCTTGATGAGTCCTTGGTATTTTAAAAATTAAATCTCTCAAAAGTCTACCATTAAAGTGCCCTTATTATACTTGAAGTTTCATATGTTTTGTATGTCCCGTTAACCAAAGGATTGTAATGGAGTTGAAAGGCTTTGTGACAGAAAGGCAAGTGAATAGTTGTGTGTTGGGATTGAGATTTACTGCCAAATTACTACAAACAACCAAGATCAAGAGAGAATACCAAGACTAAATGGTTTAAAGAGGTCCTATAAAGCTTTATCAAGTCATTCATTTCCTTTAGAGTACCTTACATATTTCCCCCACTTGATGGAGCACTTTTATGCTGGCTCAGACTGGAGACCTAAGTGCAAAGCATAGACTGCAGAAAGAATGTGGAGCCTTTGAAAACATGGCACTGAACTGACTAACAACCACAGAGTACGGCAGTCAGCCAATCAGAACAGACTTAGAGTGACATACTGACACATGACATCTTGAACTTGTTTTGACATTTATCATTATTTTAAGGTACTTGTATCTTCTTCATTTATATGTTTATTCATTGCTTGTTTCTTGAATGTTCAGTTATAATGTCAGGGGTGTTTGAATTCAATGATTGCATGTGGTTCATCTTGTAAAATCAGCATGTACTTGTGTTTTATAAGATGAACCACAATTACATAATTATTATTTTAGCCATAAAGCTGCCGTATCTGTGGCTGTATGGTGTTTCTTGGAGGGACTACCATGACAAATTAAAATAAAGGGAATTATTAGCAAGAAATAGGTAAGTAACTCTTGTTAGCTTTTAGCATAAAGTTAACATATCAAAGACAAACAAGTACAGAATAGAGCTGCAATATAGTCCATTTCCACGGTTCCTGCACAATGGTATGGCTGTGATCGCCTGACCTATCACAGTAACCAACATAAAACAAAAAACCTCCTGTAGTCTGATTTCAGCATAAATTTGCTTCAAGCTCTCCTATCAACCCATTTAAAATGGCTCTGCAGTTCAGCCTGAACTGGCTTGATGTGCTGATGAAAAAACAACCAGACTTCCAAACAGCAGGAAGGCAACTACTAGCAAGAGTTACAGAGGAGCATGACCAAAACCCTCTTAGCTCAACATGAACTCAGAATTGATCTTGGAAAAGACCAAACTGCCTCTCTTCCCTTAACTCCCCAAGACAGAAAAAAAGCATCCAGACTGGAAATCAGAAAACCATGCTTTTATTTGATTTAATGTAAGAATGTTTTTTTTTTCTTCTAATGTGACAAAGAGTCCAAAACACCAGCTGATTTTTACAATGTAAACTACCAGCTGTGTCTATACAAAGGACCACTTTGATATGCAAGAAAGCACAGATGTTGACATTGAGGTTGCATGTGATTTCATTAAGTAAACACAAAGAACCTTGCATGCATAACTAGATGTTGACAATGGCTATCAGCTAAATTAGAGACTGCTGAAAGAAAATATACCTGTCATCTTTAGATAGCTGTGAAAAGAAGTTGATCTCCTAAACAAGAAAGTGCTTGAAAGATGCTGACAAGAACAGACACAGACCTTTACACTTCGTTCTTGGCATTATTGACATAATTGCTTTAAAAATGTATTTCTGCTATGTGTTTACATGTGTCTACTGCTTGATGAATGTAAGATGAAAATGAAACTGACAAGCTAAATACACATTTTAAGTGCTTGTGCTTTTATGGAGGGAGTGTGGGGCGGAGTGTTTCCATCGATGAAACTGAAGGAAGTAATGCAAAATGGATACAAACAAAAATGTTACACAAGAACACTGAATCAGGCACTGTACAATCCACTATTAAAAACTCTGCAGGTGCTAAATCTAAATTTTAGTTGACTACTAGTGATGCAACTGTGCTGTGCTGCTTTCCTTTCATGCAAACGAAATACTGTTCAGATGTATGCCTGAAAAAATCTTATAACGCTTCGATTTATCATCAGTGGAAAAAAAACAACAACTCTAAAATCTCACAAGTAAAACAAAACATAAAGGCCCCAAAGTAACTACATTTAATTTGAACATCAATTGTGGTTTTTTCCTCTCCTTTGCATGTAATGATATCTGGTTTTAGATTATCTATGGCCCATCTGTTCCAGAGTATCCATGATAACCGAGCTGATATTGCTGTTTTTTCAGGAGTAATTATATGTCTTTATATGCTGATACCGTTGTACAAAAGTGTTTGTACAAGGATTTTTGCATTTTTGTATTTACAATATACCTTCCCCTTGCTAACACTGTGTTGGACTCACTTCTGCCTTCATAACTGCCATATGTATTTGTGACATAGACTCAAAAAGGGGCTGGAAACATTCCTCAAAGACTTTGACAGCATTATGCAGTTGCAGCAGATTTGCTGGCTGCAAACAGCAGATGCAACATGGTGAGTGACTGTCTGCATTTATCAGCAAACTAACACATTATTTAACATTGTTAATTTTTTATTATTATTTTTATTTTATGTATTTATTCATTTTCTTGCTTTTATCCATATTCTATCTACCCTCTTCTTTTCCATCTTCCTGATGTGATGTCGTCAGCTACCAACTCTCATCAATTTATCTATGTATCTAAAAATCTATTATCTATTTACTGTCTTATCGTCTCCTCATCATTATATATAAATGAAAATACCTTCTTTACTAATGTTCTATATATGTACGTGCTGACATTGTAAGCTGTACTAATTTAGTATATTCCAAAATTACTTCAGCTGTTTCCAGCTCACCAGTTTACCATTTTCTTTCCTTTTGTTGCTTTAATTAACATGAACCTCTGTGCCTTTTCCTTTGACTCTCTTGGTCTCTGTTGACCTGATTGTTGATTTTATTGTACCCAGAGTTCTGCCTTTTTCTGCCTTTGTTTTGTCTGTTAAAACATCTGTTTTAAAAGGTGCTATATAAATAAAGTTGTTAATATTATTAGTGCGAACAAAAGGAAAGTGCTCTACAGTGAGTCTGTTTGCAGTCTTCCCTTTTGCCCCTCCACCTTCCTTTGTCATCATCAGTTGTTACATTCAGTCGGTTTTAGTGGTGAAGTCCATCATGCTGCCTGAATTTATGAATCTGTGGTTGCCTAGTCTGAAATATAGACTGTGGCTACCGCCGAAAAAAATTGTGTAGTCCGACCTTGGCATTACTGTTGCCTGTCTATCACCTTAAACTCATCTGGCCGTTCTTCTTTGACCTCCGACATCAACAAGGAATTTTAGTCCACACAACTGCCTCCCTCACTGGATATTTTCTCTGTTTGAACTATTCACTTTAAACCCTTGATATGCTTGTGAGTGAAAATACCACTGGATCAACAGTAGTCAGCTGAAACACTAAGACCAACTTGTCTTGCACCAACACCCATGCTACATTTAAAGTCAATAAAATTTCACTCCCATTCTGATGCTCAGTTTGAACTTCAGCAGGTTCTGAGCTCATCTCCATTGAAATGCATTGAACTGCTGCTCTGTCATGCAAAAATGTGAGCTATTTGCATTAAAGCAGTTAAACAGGTGTGATTAAGAAAGTGGCCTGTGAGTGCATATTTTTACTGTGTATACTTCCCTTCTCTAGCTGGTTTTGTGAAGATATCGTAATATCACCAATAACCAGGGATAATGCTCATATATATGAATTGGGTGTAATTTGGAAGAACAGGTCTAAAACATGTAAACAAATTGGACTTAGAGAATCTAAGTTGTTGTTCCATAATCTAATAGTCCATGGTTTTAGGTTTATATTTTGGCCAATACTTTTGGCTTCTTTTGCTGTAATTTCAAAGTCTTCCTGTGCCAAAAAAAAAACCCTCAAACTCTGAGGCCATTATTCAGTGTTATGCACAAAACTAGGGATGGTCATTGGACACCAACAGATATGGTGCAGAGGGTATCTAATGATAAGTTCAGTAATCTTAAGATTGAGTTTAACACAGCTGTAAGACTCATATTACAAAACTGGAAAAAAAAACAAGAAGCCCCACAGCAAAGGAATGGATTGATGAAATGGTACAGATTACGTCTTATGAGCACATGCTTGGAGGACTGAATGCCGGAGGGAAGACAACTGAGATACAGTATGTGGTCATTTTGGCAACACGTGAAACTGAAACTACAGTAAATGACAAAATAATCATTCATATCCTAGGCTTTATTTTCTGTTTGTGAATGGATGTCACCGTATAATGTCTTGTGAAAAACATGTATCAGAATGCTGCACTATTTTAAGTTGTTTAAAATTGTTTAAAAATTAATAAAATTTGAAATACAAAAACTAGGAAATTGATTGAAAGATTTTATTGACACCACTGCTGGTAACAAGTCTTATTTGCGCTCAGATTCTTTAACTCATTGGCTACCATTGACGTCTATAGACGTCAATTATGTCTTTTTAGCGGTTGGGGGGCTGGGGAACGGTCTGGTGGAGCTTGTCCACGAATATCAGGCTTGTAAAGTAGTTACTGACAATCTGACCCCTGTAGATGGCAGCAGTGCTCTCTTTGGATGGGTGATCAGCATGTATGAGAGTGATCAGTACGAGAAGATGTGAAATGATGAGAGAGAAGATGGCGAAACGCTGGAAGTCAGACCAGTTCAGGCAGCTCACACTCAGAGTATGTGTTGCGGTAGTTTGTAGAGAGAGCGAGCGTTGTGATCGTGAGATAAGATGACAGAGATCATGGACAGGATCAGAGGATGGCGCTACGGAGACAAGCGCTATACTAAAGAACGGAAAAAGGTAGAAACAAACTTTTTTTCCTCACGAAAGAAGAGAGTCTACTTTTTCTTCTGGTAGTTTCGTGTTGACATAGTCATAGAACACAATATTCTGTGGGTCTTGAAAGATCGGTCAAAATCCTCTGAAAACGGCTGGCAGCCAATGATTCCCTTATTGATTCCTGTGGATTTTCTGTGTGGGCAAAAGTTGACCTATAGATTTTCAGTGGCAACAATAACACAAAAAACTCCTGATTCAATGTCATGTTGCATTTATAAATGCTTCTGCAAGTTGCTGATGTTTTCACTTAAAAGTTGTGCCGTAAGCACCTTTTCATTCTATAGTACGTCATAATTTTGACGACTTCTGTTCACTGTCAGTGGAAGAAACTGATAAGGGACCTGACATTGATTGCTTGAGGGTGTTGTTATCGATTCTCAGCTGGAATTGGTTTTTATTTTCCATCCCCACACAAAACATATTGAAACCAGAACAAACAAGTTTAAATTCTACTATTGTTGGGGGCAGATTACTGTCAATATCCCCCCTCAGCTTCTGTGTTGTATTGCATCATTACCTCTGTATAGGGTTGAGACACTTCAATGCAATGAAGGCCTGTCTTCTTTAAATAGTTTTTAAGATTCCTACCAACCTTAATATACAAATTGCAAGAAACTTGTTTTCTTCTCCAAATATATCAAACTCTAACCAAATTATTTTGACTGTGGGGTTGTGATCATCTTTAAACTTTATTAAGAAATAATTTATTGAAGAGGGAAATTTGTTCTGGGGTCTGATTATGAGGGTAATTGAAGATCCTGCACCTGATAAGAGGCAGAAATGAGAGAGAAGCTCACTGTGATCCTGAAAATGAGTTCATACAGTTGAATATTAAGTTGACACATCTCCCTTTCACTTCTAAAAAACAATCACATATTCTTATTTTCTTGTTCATTTTCTGATGTTTGCTACGTTCTGTGTCTGCAAATCCAAAGGGATGTCCTTGTAGCGTGACTGTGCTAAATAAAAAACTGAGGGCAACGTCTGTAGAGGGGTGGGCCACTATCAGCGTCTACTGCTTGATATTCAAAAGACGGAGGATGGGGGAGAATCTGGGGAAATTTAGCCAAACCAATCCCAATGACAAAGTCAGTGAATCATTAATGTATCATATTGCAGTTGAGACTGCTTTCCATTTCGATTTATTCTTCTTTCGACACCTTGTTTCATGCAAAAATAATCACAAAAATAACTGAAAACAGCAATAATCATATTCATACCCACAGGAGTGAAAGAGACTTAGGAAGGACCTGTGCTATAACATTGGACAGGCTGAAAGAAACAGTGTGCTCTGTCCTTGTATTGTGTTATGTTTCATTACTTCTTTGCTTTAATTCAATCCTATATCTTTACAACAAAGAAACCTTAACTATCACAGGTCATTTTAAAAAGAAACGCACAGCTTCAGGCCCCTTTTTGAAACGAGTTATACAAAGGGGCAGGAAATTCAGATGTTTGGCAATATTTAAGGGTTGAATCTGCAAGGCAACTGTGTTTGAAATGAGATTCAGGCTGCTACTTGATTCACATACTATTCATGAAAATATGGATTGAATCTGTATGATTTCATTTGCTTCAGCACAGCCAGTTTCATTCAAAAATATCTGAAAATGGGAAAACAGTGGTACGATTTTTATTTTCTAAAAAAGTTGCTTTTATTTTTAATTTTCTGAACATCAGGGGAGTTTGAAATCTTTATTCGAGTCTTTACTCATCTCCCTGTGTGTCTAACTTTAATGGTTAGTTGGAGGACAATGATTACAATTTGTTTTAAACTGGTGAAAGTGGTTTTCCTCTGTAATTTTCACTTCAGCTTTAAAAAAACGTCTTTAATTGCCCTTTGGGTCCAGCTTTAATTCCCTACGAGGCTGAAATTGAGGCTAATATGACAATTAAAAGAGATGTGTAAAACTCTGATAGAGCTCTGTGTGTCTACTGGAGCCGGTACAGTAGAACAAAGTTAAATAATAGCAGTAAAAACAACAAATATGTAGCTGTTTTAAAAATAAGTGTTCATTTTTTTTGGCAGAGTTTGTTTGGACACATGAGAAAACAACAATCAAACTCAGTTTTCTAACAAAACTACTGAGCTGAGATTGCCTTGCAGGGGTAGTTTTGGTTAACCTTTAGTCCAACACTTTGTGGTTTGTTTGCACTGAGAATGCAACAAACCCGGCAACTAGTAGAAGCATGTTAACGAGATAAGTCATCACACTGCAGCAGCATAAGCACAAGCAGGAGTGTTAAGAATAAAATGGCTTCCAGATAACGTGGATGACATCTGATAGCATAACATTAAGACTGATACAAACAATCTGCAATACAATGTGGTTGCTATCAGGGCTCAGGTATTGGTTAGCCTAAATAGCTCCATCTCCTCAGCAGATAATCACAGAACAAAACACTGACTGGTTGAAAAACTTGTTTTGCTCCTAGAATTTTGTCCTGCTTGTGGTAGCAGAGTATTTATCTTTTCCATTACTATGACCTCCACTTTTACAAAACTGGTCTCTACTTATCCATACCAGTTGTGCGCACACACATAGTAGGGAAAAGGAAAACAGGCAAGAGTCTTTGGGTTTATCAAAACGAAGTGCAGGGTTGAGCTGTCACGTACACCAGCGCACACCTACAGCTGATACATAAACAATAACAAAGATCTCATGCTATTAACAGGCTGTATACTCTGTCAGAGAATTAACAAGCAGCAGGGGCTAATAACATCTGGGAGACAATCACTCAAGACCCACCACACATAATGTGTGCATACAGTGTCTGCCTTGTGCATTATATCAGTGTGTCTCTGAACAGAGCAGCACTGCCATTGAACATACAACACACAAGGAATCGATATATTTGTTCTTAATGTTTTACAATTCCCTCATCACTTTTGTCCATACGGTGCATCCTGCATGCTTTGCAAATCGAGGACATCACGCTATTATCAGAGGCAGTCTTCACAAATAAAAACAAAGAAGTCAAAGATGTGATCATGGAAGACAGGAAACAGAAGTGGTTCAAACTGTGGCTTGATTTTACAAAAGTAAGAGAGGCATGGCTCAATCAGCATCCTTTTAGGCAGAAAGAAGTGGGAGCTGCATGACAGCAGCAGGAAATAACTGC
The DNA here is from genome assembly GCA_037902135.1 of Cetoscarus ocellatus. Classification (NCBI taxonomy): domain Eukaryota; kingdom Metazoa; phylum Chordata; class Actinopteri; order Labriformes; family Labridae; genus Cetoscarus; species Cetoscarus ocellatus. Next base: position 1,447,336 of record JBAMNC010000530.1, on the reverse strand, counting down.
GCCTACAGGGATAAGCATAGATGCTAACAGCTTCAGTAGCAGTTTGGATAGATCTGGACAGCAATTCTCTTTTAAATGAAAAACATACAACACTGAAACGATATTTTCCCTTTACTTCTGGCACATTTTTGTGAGAAATTGTTCCACAAAATGCTTCATGTTTTGTATTTTACACCGCCCTCTACATAATCTGATTGGCCTGTAATGAATGTGATTGATGGACTGATCATCCAGTTGCATGCCAGATATACTTTTGGAAAGGTCCCACCCCCCTTCAAACAATTAAGGTTGTTGTCCGGATAGACTGGTGGAACAGGCTATCTGGTGTGTGTGGTTACAGATCCAGGGTTCCACTGACCAATGCAGTGAGATCTCTGACATGAAAAATGGTTAATTAATGCAAATCAGCTGCTCTGTACACCTCTGTTAAGCTGACTTCTGCATGAACAAAACATCACGCTTCAACATGCTATCATCACACACTGTTGCATCTCATGGCTCAAGTCGTGCAAAACCGGTCCATTAAGTGTCGGCTAAAGCTCAAATAACTGCAGACTCACGTGCACACTCTGGGAATGATAGAGTGTAAAGTGACAGAAGGACAATGTCACTGTTTGCAGCTGTTCAAACATGTCATCTACTCTCTTGTTGGGGCTCCCCATGTAATTACACAGCTGCCACACTGTAATCACTCTAATCTCTGGTGAATCCCAAGGAAATAGAACAGGCCACTCACTCATTAAGAGCCTTACCTCCACTTTGTCTGCCACATGTCCGGTTTATAAACCTGGGGATAATCTCCTTGTCTGGGATGGAATGAGAAAAGATCCTCTCTTGCATCTGGAAAAGAAGAAATTATAAATACATCGATGCTGGGCTGACAGCTTGAGTGAGATCCCACACACTGAAAAACGAATGTTAGCGAGGGGATCAGCACTTCCAAGCAAGATGTCTGCTGGGGATTGTTAATCTTGAGAATTAACCTGTGGTCAGGTTGAGTTAGTGCAATGTCCACTTTATGATGGCTTAGAGGCTTCGCACAGTCGGAGCCTGGAAGAAGGGTGCTGTCAAGCTGTATTGATAAAGTGTCAGCTGATGTGACAAGTTCAAAGAGAGGGCAGTAAAATGAAGGTTGGCTGTCATATGCCTCAGTGTAAATTGACAACTTGCAAACCCTCTCATACTGATGTGCAAACACACGTTTAATGTGGAGCATTATGATTCAGGACTTCTTTCTTTAATAAGGTCATATTTGTATATATTGTACATGTATTTAAAGACGTTTTATTGATTTTCCTCTTGCCTCATTCATTTAATGGTGTAATGTCATAGGTCAAGTTTATCAGCATTGAGAAGAGTTGGATAAAATAAACTGAAATTTATATCAAAGCATCATTTGCTCTATATGCAGTAATAGTACTACATTTCAGTAGTGCAAAATCAAAAGGGAATCCTACATTTAAATCAACATTCAAGCACTACAGTCCCTTTAACAAACATTTTCTAAAAAGGTCCTTTTAAAAGCATGCTATCAACAGTTATCATCTATATAGAGTTACAGTGTTTACAGCTACTTCTTTGACCATGATCAGAGCTACAGCCAGCATTTCTTAAGACAGGCATACACTGTGAAAATCCAAGCCGAACAACTGAATACTTTATGACGCGCTGTACGACCCAATGATCGGAAATGACCCAGGTGCTCACACTGTACTTGTGATGTATGAAAAAACAGTGACAGTAAGTTTGCCATATCAGCGACCACTGTTTTACAGCTCAAATACACACAGAGACAAAAAGTGGAACACAATGTTGCTGTTATTGCATAAATTAAACATGCAGGGCAAATGATTATCCAACCACCACTCACTTTAACTGCAGAGACTGACCCCCACCTTGACATAAAGGGGAAGCTGTCTAATTTGGCCAGCAAGCATGTTCACCTGACTCTGCTCTTTATATTAAAGTTTGAGAGTGCCAAGGACCTGACTTAATCTGAGCTGTTGTCTGGCCCAGTCTCAGCTCTATGCTACTTTCATTTACTGACTAGTAAGGCTGGTAAAGTATCTGTGTGTTCAGTTTTGCCTTGTGTTTACACTTGAGGCAAACATGTTTATATAAACTGACCATTTGCAGACATGTGACTAACAAGACATCACTCAGTTCTGTGGACAGTGGAAGAACCACTGTTGTCAGCAGACTATAACGCATTTTAGCCGATCATTACTGCAGAGATGTATTTTTGAGCCACTAGAGTAACAAAGTATAATTGATAGGGAACAAAAATGTCACTGAGTCTGTAAAATGAGTCTGGACACCTTAAGATGACTCAAGCTGAGAAACAAACATACCCCGGACTGAAATAGCCGATAATAGCCAAGATAATTTGGTGATCTTTCCAGGGATTATGTCCACTGCTTGTTTTGGGTACACACAGCATAAATGTCTGCTGATGGAGGCTTAGCAGGTTTGGATGATACATGGCTGAAACCTAGATGGGAACTGGAAGGCATGCGACCATCCAGGTTACCTGTTGATGCAGGTTTATAAGTTTTGGTCTTATGTTGTCGAATTCTGTGAAATATCACTGTGACTTGATAAAAACACTTCAGGATGTTTCAGGATCAGATGATACCAGCGGCTGATGTGTGTAAATCTGCAATCTGTGGCACTTGTCATGCATTTTCTCCCTGCTGTAATGAACATTTATACTTCTACCGACCCAAATGAAGGTTTTTCAAACTCCAAAGACAAACCAGAGGAGCTGAATTAGAATAGTCACCTACACAGCAGTAGATAATTCTGGTTGGATATGTAGGTTTAAGTTCACCACAGGGACATTTACATCTATTTTGCTTAAACATCCATTAGGCTTAACTATTAAAGGGGAAGACATATTACAGAGAACAGGATGGATACAAAAGAACACAGACCGTGGATTGCTTGTCAAAACAGTCATTGAACAATATAAGTGTCTCATTCAAAGCGTCGACAGTGTCCTGACTGTTGTTTGGAGCAGCTTTATAGTGAGAGGGCAACTGAATGTGTGTGTGATGATGTTAATAGCCAAATAAGCAAAACTGTAATCAGCAAAACTTTTGGAACTTTCACTGCAGCATACCCTTTATTCTCCTGTAAACAGGGGATTTTAGAACATTAAAAAAACAAACAAACAAACATTGGTTATGTTGCATAGCGCGACGTCACGCAGAGGAAATCAGTGGAAAATGTGACATTTTAGACCCAAAGCACTGTTTTTCCCGTGGACTCTGGCAGGAGTTTTCCTAAATACGTGTTTTCAGAGACCAAGTGTGCACACAAAAAAGCTGCGTTTTCAAAAAATACCCGCCTGTTGACATGGCCTCAGTATCTTTGATGGTGAGATAACAAGCCAGCACAAAAAGTTTATAAACTCATCTCACCTGTGTCAAATTAATGCCAATGAGCCACACACCCACACACACACACACACACACACTGGCACAGCACTAAGATGACTGCTTTTCCACACTCAGAGAGTGGCCCAAATGATTTCCTGTATAGGTACTGGCTTAATTGTTATTTCAATGTTGGTATCAGCACCGGCCCTGATTTTCACAATTGGTGCATCACTAGGTAATAAAACGAGTCGGATGCTAAAGTATTCCTCTTCTTCCAAGGAAGAGAAGAGTGTTGTTGACAGTGAGAAAAAACAGAAGGGCCACAGTTGAAGTGTTATTTTTGAGGGGTTTTATTAATAGGAGATAAAAATGTGAAATATGAGCTGACTTAATATGTCACAGTACAATTAAGTTTACTGTAATAAGGTTATATCTATTAAGTTAATCCTGATTTGATGAGATATCTTTAAATCATATTTTCTTACATAAATAAAAAGAATGAGTTTTCAGACTGAGTGAAAATACAAAAAAACAACTTTAATTCTGCTTCCTGTGAACTGAGATTGCAGATGGACTATGTGCCAAAGGCAATGCAGAGAATGAAGATATTTTTGATGGTCTTACTCCAGGATTTTTCCGCAGAAGAGAGGATTAAACGATGGTGAGGTTTTAAGGCCACATACCTTGAGGGTCTCTGAGAAGTTAATCAAATGTGTTGGGGGTAGTTTATTTATATGTGTAGCTGTGATGCATGCATTTGGAATGGCAATGCTGTCACTCTAAACAACCCATGACTGTATGAGCGTAGGTTACTTTTTACAGCCGGTATTCCCCATACATTTGTATAATTTCACTTCTCACCATAGAAAAAAGCACACTCTTCAAAGGGGGTTGTATAAATTGATTGGGTAAGAGCTCTTTCTATTCCCCACCACAGCAATGTGAACACCAGCACTATGCATCAGAAATAGACCTCCTTTTCAGAAGTATGGATGGAGGAAGCGGGGGGTAGAGAGGAGGAAAAAAAGTGCATGTATTCAAACTGGAGGCCTTGCTGAATTGATGGGCACCAGGCGTGGAGCTTTTTCTGCGGGGAAATCATTTGCATAATGGGAAAGTGGTTGGAGTTGGAGCTGAGAACTCTCCTCTTCTAGGGACAGTCAGTGATGTGGAAGGGGGGAGAGCTCCCGTCAGATAAAGGACCGAGGTGCACGCATAGGGAGATATTCGCCAGCGATATGCTCTTTTTGCCTCCTGTCACCTGCCAATTTCATCTGCAAAACAATTTACCAACAATCTCCCAGACATACGCAGCCAATATGTGCTCAGAAAATTTGCTTCTGAAAAGGCTGCTCTTCATTCTGCTGATGAATCTAGCACAATAGTTTCCAGTCATTTTGCAATGATAAAAAAAAGAAGCTGATTGATTTAGAAATTGAAATTCAGACAAATTTTCCAATGTCGCATCTGAGGAAAGTACATCAAGCTTGAGCTTCAATCAAACATGCAGGCTCGCTCTATTATCCTGTAAACCCTGCTCATGTTTCATGCTCATTCAACCATAGGTCTGAAAAGTGATCTATGGCCAAATACTGCAGCACCATATTGCTATATCATACGACTAATATTTGTGCACATACATTAGAGTGGTACTTATGAAAAATTGCTTGAGATATGAGGTAGGTACAAAAGGACAAAGGTGTACAGGCTGCAGCTCTAAAAGTGTGTCTTACTGCATGATTTATAGGTCTTTTCCTGTTTTATGCAATCTTATGATGTATGTGTGCACTTACCAAAGAAGAGGTATGTAGTGGAGGCTAGAAATCAAGGATCAACATGAATGATGCTTCAGTCATACATTTTTCAAAAGGTTTGGAAGTGTTTGGTGGTTTGCTGTTGCCTGAAATGAATATCAAAACCAGTTTTGCAGATGCAGGATGGAAAACTCTTCCTGGAAAAGTAACAATAAAGACTGTTGTCCACAATTTTTTCTCTCAGAGTGACTCACTTAATGCAAGTGTTTGGAGATTAAAATCTGAGACACGATGTCCACTTTTTGACTGATGGAATCCCTTATTAAATAATATTTGGCATTCAAGTGCTGACTACTGAATATTAATGAGGTAAAGCCTGCCAGCCAGCTCAGGCAGAAAGCTGGAGTGGAGCTGCATTCTGAAGCAGCTGATGCTTTAAGCAGAGCTTTACTGTCAACACCTACCGGACAGTCTGTTCACATTTGATATTCATTGTGTGCAGATGCTTTTCCTTCTGCTCCTGCACTCTCTCTGCATGTCACAGTTACATCAGGTCACAAAACCATGGCAGGATATTTCCTATGAGTACATGCAACTTGGAAATATTTTTGCAAAATGCCTGAGAAAAAAAAAAGCACATTTTCAGGGATGAGGATAATATTTGGAGCGCTGTGATCAGGGACCCAGTGCTATGTGCATTAATTTGATCTAAATATAGAAGAAAAGGAATATTACAGAATACTTTTAATAATTGTAAATTTAAATAGAGAATTCAAACAAATGTCCTTATTTATCTGGACTGGGCAGTGTGGGCCAAAATCAAGAAGAGATGAAGGGAAAATTCTGAACAACTTCATGAGTAGCATCAGTAACTAAACAACTTGCCCACAAACCCCTTCAGAATAAAGCATTGAATACAAAGGCAGTTTATCTCATCATTGGATGCAACAGAGAAGTTAGAACACAAAAGTTTCAATCTCTCATGTTAAAACCCAGGATGCACTGGCAGGCGGGGAGCACACCTTCACTGACTGAGCACTGCAACACATAGTTTGAAATTCTGCATCTCTAGAGGCGCACACACTTATTTAATGTAGAGTGAACTACACTCACGTTACTTCAATGACTAAAAAATTAGTCAGTTTTATCCACCTTTCATCAAAAATATGAGCGTGTTTATTCAGTGTGCTCAGGATCAACTCTGCTAAGTAGATGAGCAGCAATGTGAAAGGCAGAGGAAGGCTGATAGTACAGCATGTGGCACTGTGATTGTCTAATGGTGATCATTCTGTTTTTATGATCATAGAGGGTCAAAATAGTACTGTGAATGTAACTTAATCAATTCCTCAGCACAACAGTAACACCTTACAAATCCGACTTGTTTATTTATTTATTTTTTCAGATAAATATACTGCCAGGGCGGCATGGTGGCGCAGCAAGTACCGCACGTGCCTCACAGCAAGAAGGTCACCAGTTCGATCCCCGGGTCAGGCAGGGCCTTTCTGTGTGAAGTTTGCATGTTCTTCCCGTGCATGCGTGGGTTCTCTGCGGGCACTCCGCCTTCCTCCCTCAGGTTGATTGGTGACTCTAAATTGCCCTTAGGTATGAGTGTGAGCATGAATGGTTGCCTGTCTTTCTACGTGGCCCTGCAATCGACTGGCAACCGGTTCAGGGTGTACCCCGCCTCTCGCCTAATGACAGCTGGGATAGGCTCCAGCCCCCCGCGACCCCGAAAGGGATAAGCTGTATAGAAATTGAATGAATGAATGAATATACTGCTGAACCATGCCAGTCCTTAGAAATACCACCAGTGCCATTAGTTGCTTGCATAGAGTCCAGTCAGAGTCCTTTGTTCACGTCCAGGCTTGATGGAGCAGCAAGACAGTCGCCATTGAAGGGCGCTACAATGGTTGTGTACTTACGCCATGGTGAGTGGCTGTGTTTAGGTTTGGACAGAGCATTTGACTAGGATTTTGAGCCTGCATTTATGAATAGCAAAAATAATTGCTGATCCTCAAAGTCAGAGCCAGCTATTGCATTATTCATATGTTGCATCTAGACAGCTAAATAGTTTAATACAATATTAAAAATACCAATGTTTATACAAATATGATAATTGTTATAATAACTGTCTAGCCGTGTACATCCCTTATTGATACCAATGCCTGTATCACTTCCTCACAGTTCTTTTCCTCATCAATACGTGTGGATTTTTTGTGTTGATATCTAATGCTGAGCTGTGTTGACAAATGGTTTAGCAGAGTGCTGGAGTTTCCACCCTTGCTTGAAATCACACAGACATACAAGCATTGCATTCTACACTGTTTGTGTCTTTAATTACTGAAACATAATGTTTCAGGTGAACAATTGTACTGCAAATGTTTTTTGGGTGGAAAAAGTCATCAATCAGGTAAAGGTGAGAGAGCCTTGGTCACTGTAGCGGCAGGACATAATCAACAGCACATAATTTTTTTTTTTTCCACTGCTAAAAGTCTAAAAGCCATCACAAAAGAAACTGAAAAATAGGACAGTGTTCAGTTTTGGTGCAACAGTGTCCTCTACACCTGCTCCAGCTCGCAGCCACTGGAACAGATCAAGAGCAGGAATATCGACCTCTGCTAGCCCTAGCACAATGGAAACAGAAAGTTAGTGGAACTCAAACAGTGTGTTGGCAAAGACTCAATTGTATTGAACATTGTAACATCCATTCCAGTCTGTATAGAGACCACTCATGCAGCTCTTAGCAACTCAATGATGTGACCGATTGCCTTACTGAGGATTTTCATTTGAAAGAGAAGGGCAAAAGGCCCTGTAGCCTGAGCTCTTTATTTGATTTCATGATGTCTGTTTTAATCTAGTGTTGGATGAGTAATTCTTTGTAATTTCAAATCTTTTTTTTTTCTTTATAAGAGCACATTTGCACTGACATTCAAAAAGAGTGATTGGACTATAATTTTCACAGTTTAAGAGGTCAGATTTTTTGCCTCCTAAGTAGATGAAGTACAACTGATCAAGATTTGTATTAACTGCACCGGCAGCTAGTTTCAAATATATCCCCTTTTGCAACATTTGTAACAGCATTTTAACCATATTCTCCAAAAAAGTTGAATAATAAACTAAGAATCAACTAAGTGGCACAAGGAAACATTGGTTCATAAACTAATATCTTGATTTTTTGTTGTTGCTTGTCTGTCACAGCAGAGCTTAGTAACTTGTTGCACAAAGAAATGGTGTAGTATTCATCCATATCCATGGCTGAAATTTTCTTTTTGCTTTAAGCACAAAGGCATGCATGGTATTTAGCCCACAGTAAGATGCTCACTGACACACCTATGAGTCAACCACTCATTGTTAAAAAGCAATTCATGTCTTTTTCTTCACCGCTGTATAAAAGTACATGATCTACTATTCACAAGGGGAAACACAGGGCAAATATTTAGATACTTAATCAAATGCAGTTTGGACCACAGGAGACATGTTATCAGATGGTAGTGTTGAGATAGGACACATAGTTGATAGTTCTGTTGAAAGAGAGGGCTCTTGCAACCTGCTGGAGTTTGTAGAACCTGGGAAAAATGTATTGTTAATCACTACTGCTCTCTCTCCCTGCCTGTTACACAAGCTTGTGGCAGTACACAGTTTTCGTTCTTTAATGACTGATATTATTAGTTACACTTGAACTTAAAAATAACATATGTATTGTTTAAACCATGCATTATCAACAGACACAAATCATTTCAAGCAAATAGTACACAAGTATCAAAATTCTGAAAACTTTCGGCTTCACTGTTGTGTTTGATCACATAAATCTAGAGGTGTTTAGCATTCAAAACACAAGCTTTGCAGGTCTGTGAAAACTGAGAGCAATACTTTAGCAGGTATTTTGACAAATGAGACCAGTGCCTTTTTACAAAATGAGCATGTTTTGCATGTCTGTGTGCACCAAATGAACACTAATCTCAGAATTAGTATTTATGCCTACCTTTAAAGAAACAAAGTTTTCCATGGAGGCTCAGTATAATAGAATTTAAGGACCATTTCACAGCTCTTCGGGGATGGTCCATCACCTCCCATGGTTTAAGCTGCACAATCCTTATCAAGTGTCACAACAGAATATGTCACATCGCCTGACATATACATAGACGCAGCAGATGCTGTGTTTACGTATGTGTAGATCTTTGTTTCAGAAGGAAATGTTAAATCGTAATGGATGTATCAGCCTTCAGCATTCATCGGCTCACTTTTTTGCCTAAAGAGCAACATGCTTTATTTGTATGTCAGTTAGAGTAGTGTAGGGTAGTGTAAATGTTTCAGAAGGATATCTTTAAGAGAAACTAATTGAATTTGGTGTAAGGAGGAAACATACCCCAATTCATCTTGTGGGATATATCTAATAAAAACATAATATTTCTCATTTCTATTTGACTTCTCCCTACAAATGCTTGTTTCACCCTCTCACTTGCACAGTTGTGTCATTGTAAGCCTTGTTTGCTGCAGGCACTCAACTGCAGAATTAAAATGACCCATGGATTTCTCTCAAAGTGTGTGATGTTAAAAACATAATCAATAAAGTGTGCTGCATTAAAGGCAAAACATTTCTGGCCTATTTTCATAGAAGTGTACTAAAAATCAGTTTTTTTTAATCTAAGCACACCAAGCCTCTGAAACATGATTCATAGGAACCCTGTCCAGCACTGTGGTGGACTGATTTTGTATTCCACCTGCTGTTGCTCTCCTACACAGCTTCCCACATGGAGGCCAGAGGTCACACATTGCCTTACAACTGCATCCTTGTATCAGGTACAGAAAATTATGTTGGAGAAAAACACTGGAAAGAGAAAGTACAGGCCAGAAATGAACAAAGTAAGTTTTTCATTTCTATAAAATCCCACTGGACTAGAATATAGTTAAAAAATACATTAACTCTTAATGTTGTGTCTCATACATCTTTCACTTTCATTTACTCTTCCTTCAGTTTGCTCTCTGCAGACTTGTACGAAAACAAAAGAGGTGAGGACGATATATATTCTGAGAAGAACATGACCATAGCAGCTAAGAATTAATTCACCACTTACTTCCCTCAACAGCCACATCAGGACTTTGGAGTCAAATGGTTTCTGCTGCGGCAGAATAATGGGATCTTTCTTCACGCCACCCTTTGAAGTCAAAGAGCCAGATCGTCGGGGTAAAGACTGCCACTTATGATGTGCCTTAGGTACAAATGAGAGGCATTAGATGGCAGAACTCTCACATGAATATCAATGTAACTGGCCTTTGCTGTGTAAGTCACTTCACATTCCCCACTTATGGACTGAGAGTTTTCATTCAAAAACTAAGAAGTTCTGTTTTCGTTATGTTTGGTTACAAGGACTGTTTCATTCACGTTTTCACCATTTAACAGCATTTGACTCCATATCCAATAATCTCCCCTCTGACCAAACTTCAACTTTGATTCGCCAAGCATTCTAATACTGCAGGAGGTTTTATTTCATGACCTTTTTCTTCAAAGTCTGAAGAACTCAGTTAACAAGTAGTCAAAAAACAGTTTGTTCTGTTCAGTTGAAAAAGACATGCCTTTACATCCCTTGGTGCAAATCTGTTGACTGTCTGCTATTGTTAAGCATTATGTGGCTTTATAATGACACCTGTCTAACTTTATGCTTCGCCTGTACTCTTATTGGCTATGGCTATGCTTGTTTCCTGCTTCAGCCAGCTTGCACCCTGATTGGCTTTGCTCTGGTCCATGTGACAAAACACACAGGACGTGCTTGGCTGTCCTCAGTGCATTCCACACATCAGGACTTCTGGTTGTAAATACTGAACATGTTCAAGTCAGGGTGGCCCCGGTCCCCTTCCAAGAGAATAAAATAACTCAAACACCTCACACCAGATGTAAAATAATCTTTAGGACGTCCAGATAATCTGGCCATTGCTGGGTTTGATTGGAAGCAGAGATCTGAGGTGAAAATCAGACTGTTGTGTTGTGTACCTCAATGAAACCATGAATTTTGTTTAATTATTTCTCCTGAGAGTGAAGGTTGTATTCATTCTAACAACTCAGGTTCAACAGATTTTCTCAAAAACAGAAACTCTGTTTTTCTAACCAAGCTGGCATCAGTGACGCACCAACAGATATTTTTTTCTTCTTTCCAGAGTGCCAGGTAACCCAGAAATTCACCTGGAAGTTCAACAAAAATAAATCCTACAGCCATAAGAACACAACCACTGAATTTTCTGCGTAGGTTAATGTCATACAGCAATCCAGTGCATCTGGCTGTTTAATGAGATGTAATTATGTGTGCTCAAGGCTAACTCAGAGTGACTACACATCTCATATGTAAGAGTACAGAGAGGCATAAACAAGTTTTCAGATGCTAACAGTGACAGCATATTTTACTTTATTTTTTCCCTGTGTAATTTAACAGCCTGTTTCTGTCCTCAAGTACAACAGCAGCGTTTTTACCAGATGAACTTCTGTGTTTTCATAATGTCCTCTCATTTTTTTTACCCCGAAGGAATCAGATTGCTGTCAGTCAGTCCTTGTTTGTGGAACAAAAGTGTCAGATGATGCACAAAACACCCACTTTCATGCAAGTGCGCACACAGCTTTAAGTAGAAAGCTTGGGTTAACAGTAACTTCATAAGTAGCTTCATGGTACCATGTACATGTACTAAGTACAGTCTAAACATTTGTCGAGTCAGTGTACTTGAAGGAAGACTTGGTATGTTATGCTGCGTTTCATTAACCTCGGAACTGGGAAGAGGGAAGTGGGGATAACATCATCTCTGAGTTATCAGCGTTCCAGTTACAAAGTTGGAAAAAATGTGCCGATCTACCAGGCTATTGTTAGCCGTTGTTAGCACGCCCTGTGTTGTAGTTCACAAATACCACATGAAGAATGTACATAACACTATGGCAGCATTTCCATAAATATAAGTTGAACAATACTATGTATACGGCTGATTTAGTCAGACAAACTCTAGTCAGAAGTGCTAATAAACGTTCCCAGTAGGAAACTCCGACCTCGGGGGGCGTTCCAGTTTAAATTTCCCATCAGGAGCTCAGAAATCCCGACTTCCCAGTACAACTGGAATGCAGCATTAAGCTTGATCATGGTCAGATTATTCCAATGGATATGGGAACAAACATATATAAGTTGTTAAAATATTTTAAATCCAAAACCTAACAATACATGAAGGACTGATATATCTGATGATGCCACATAAAAGTCAGGGTCAGTCTAAAAACTGTCAAAATAAACTTTAATTCTTCCATCTTACAAAGCCAGAACTGAGCTCAAAAAATGTCAAAACACATATTTCACATAAATATTGCCTGTCAGTGTCCAGTCCAAAAAGTGGTGATACATTGATAGAATTTTCTCAAACATTTTTGTGTTGTTTATGGATCATGATGATTTTGAAAATTCATCATGGCATTTCCACATTCTGACTGCAAATATCCTCCTAAAACAATGGAAAGTTTTCTAACATCCTTCAAGATTGTATTTCTACACTTTTGTAAAAACAAAACAAAAAAAAAAGACAATGCGGCTCATCTGTAAGAGGCCTCATTCATCATATCTCCACATGACAGTGTGCACCGAAGTGTGGAGCCCTGCTACAAGAGACAAACAGAGTGTATCCTTGCACATTCTGTTTCCAAAGCTGTTATTTATTACTCACAGCAACCAGGGAATGGAGGCTCATTTCTACAATATCTTACACTGAATCTGCATAATATTATCCATGATACATGATTGATGCTTGGTAGAAAAAGCATGTTTGAGCTGGCAGTCATCATGAACTGCACATGGGACAGATGATAAACAAATTTGTCCAGTACTCTAAGCCCATTTCAGAGCTCTCCATAATAAGCTCATTTGAGCAAGTTAGCCCGTAATTATCTGAACAAGAAGACTACTTTCCTGTTTTAGCCTTACAAAAAATTATGCTAATATTTATTTAATGTCATAAGCGTGTCGCCCTTTTGTTTGCCCTCCCCACAGGCAGGTCAGAGCAAGGGGCACTGCAGCTACTGAATTTGTTCTGCGTTACATAAAAGACACCTGAGCTTTAACCCAATTTTTTGTACTTGCTCAACAACTCTAGCACACAACAATTTTAGACCCTTTTCTAATGTTGGTCTCCTACAATGATGTTACAGTGAGAAAGAGCTCAAAAGACAGATGGGATTGGACGTAACAGTTGTGAGGTTGATTTGAACAGATGAGGCTGGGGGCTTGAGCTTTGTGTGCACCTGGATACCTCCCACTATAGAGAAATTTGGTCATAGTTTTTTAGTTTGCGTTAAAGCACACATGTGTAACAAAAACATTTGGGGCAAAATCTAGATTTATATTAGGAAACTAGGGATATGGAAAGCTTGTGATAATGACAAGTCACAATTCTCCCTGAAAACTGCCTCACAATATCAGTATACTATATTTAAACCCCAATTTCAAAAAAGAGCATAAAGAAAAAAGTGATTTGTAAATTCTTTCAGTCTGTTTTTACCTGAACACCTCAACGATTACCTGAACGATTTTAAGGAAAATATCTTATTGTGATTTTTCTGGCAGATATTACCATTTCAATTCGATTCACGATTTTCATTAAATTAAGCTTCAGTGCAATATTCACTATGATTACAGTATATGTAACAGTAAGGAAATCAGTGTTTTAAAGCACATAACATATTATTCATCATCTAATATTGATGATAAATAATCTGTTTTCAATATTTAAGGGGTACTCAAAATTGTTCTCCTAAACAGCAGCTTTGTACTGCTGACCTATTTACCAGCACTTCCAAAAAGGCAAATTGCCTTCAAATTTGTAAAACAGTACGTGTAAAATAGTTGACACAGCAGATCCTGGGTCAGTCAGGAGTGTTGCAAAAACTGCAGCTTTGGCGATCACATGATTGCATTGTCTGAAATTGTCATTTGTAAAGATGTTAAAATCTTATATTCATTATTTTACTGATCAGACTTAACTGAATAAATGCCATGTCTGTAACATTCTTTGCAGGCCAATCAGATGTTGTTGTAGGCAGGCACTACTGTCATAAAATAAATTAAAGACTGCTAACCAGCTGATTAATCAAAGTCCTGCCAAAACCAATTGGGAGAAGACTTGTTCTTTGCTCTTTTTAACGGTAATTGTCTGCTCTGGAATATGTTATTCAGCTTGGAGTTTTGAAAGACAGATCCATGTGTTGACAGACATGGTATATGGTCAATTATTCATTTTGCTGAGGTTAAGATAAATTTGCAACATGGTGTGAATAAAATGCCACTAACGCCCTGTGCCATATTTAATGTGCCTGCCCATTAAATATGGTTCCTGCATGTGAAACCTATCAGACACTTGACACCAGTAACAGTGCTGGTTGTTGTACAATAGCTGTAAACGTGGCAAACTAAATCCTTTGTATTTGATAAATTAACGCCTCTTATAAAAGGTAAAAAAAAAAACACTGTTAACAAGATGATCTGCTTTTTATATCACAGACTGTAATTTTTGTTTCGTGGTTTTTTTTTATATAAAAAGTTTACTGGTTGTATTATTGCTGTAGCTGTAGCAATAAATATTCATAGAAGGGGAAAGTGTAGATGTAATTTCTAATCAAGATGCCTTTTAGTTTGAAGTGTTGTTAAAATGCACAGTCTGAGTCATGGTTAGAGTAGATAAGCAGTCATGTCCTTTTAAAGGGCAGTATCAGTTAAAACATTTACAAATTCTCTGCAATGTTTGTTTTTTATAACTCTTAAGCAATAAAGAGACTTTATTTGACATTATTGCATTTTGTCAAAGTTGTTTTTAAAATCTTATATCATGTTTCATTAACCCAGTACTTTGCATTCTGAATGTGTCACCACAATTCTAACAGTAACAGACTGAAAGCCCCAAAACAACTGTGAGAAAGCAGCAATTTTCTGTTTTATAATAGAAGTGTTGAACTGGATTATATCTTGGGTTGATTGAATAAAAGTATGAGAAAGCCAAAGCCTCGCTGCAATCCCTCCCTCCCATAAGTCTTCAGTCCACTAGCATTAATTTAATGCTTCGTCTATCTAATATTGTAATCCTATAAAAATTTCTACTATTGTAATTTTGGCCATCATCACCTCTGAGCTGAGGCGCAGACCCATGAGTCTATGTTCCCTCTGACTGAAACTATCAGACTACACACTCTCTGTTTGGGTTTATAAGACCACAAACTTTGCTCCAGGGTGTGTGTGAGTGTGTGTTTGTGTGTATGTTGTGGGAACAGCAGGCAGGTTGGGGTTCAGTGTGTTGCGAATGATGCATGATTCCATCCCTGGAGATGTGCAAGGTGAAGTCGAATGTGCACAAGCGCACAGC
This sequence comes from Cetoscarus ocellatus, assembly GCA_037902135.1. NCBI lineage: Eukaryota > Metazoa > Chordata > Actinopteri > Labriformes > Labridae > Cetoscarus > Cetoscarus ocellatus. The sequence continues at coordinate 1,431,831 of JBAMNC010000530.1, read as the reverse complement.
CAGGAAACGCACACACACACGAACATACAACATTTCCTCTGGCAGCACCTATGGCCCCCCTGGGAAGTGAGAAAAAGTGAGTATGGAAGTGTTCTTGTGTGTTTGTGTATGCTGGGAGGTTAAGGCTGAAACAGAGCTGTTCGACAGAAGGATAACCAAAGCACAAGCTTTAACTAATTCAGGTGTGACAGGGTACAGCGGGAAATGACTACATCACAGAGCTGGACACTCCTGGTTTTCCAGCTGGTTGAATTAACTAGAATCTGGCTTTTATATGGAAAATAGGTCGCAAATTACCACCTGAGATGAGCCTTGAGCCACTGAGCTAGGATACAGCCTTTCAACTTTTAATATGCATTAGATAACCTGATTCTGACATTTTATTAATAGGGAAACTGTCAGCGCAGGGATGCAGAATTCTTTATTTAATCAGTGTTACATTACTGTGGTGATTGTGCATCAAATGAAAAAATGACACAATAATCTAATTTGTGTGTCAGTGGCATATTAGTGTATGTCAGAGGGAGAAGCTATTATTCTAGTGTTTATACTCTGCTGGTGGGTTTTTATGTGGCTGTGCTGTCCTTGAGGGAATCGATTGCATGAAATTGATATTCCTGCAGTAAAGAACAAAATCAAAACAACTAGGGGATAGACTTCCCTCAGCAACAGATACAAAGCTGTCATCAGTAATGTTTTGGTTAATTAACAAGTGTTGAAAATGGCTTATAAATGTGACTGAGTTGTCCCCCAGATGATTATAGAACATTAAAAATTTTCCAATAAAGCTCACAAGCATTAAAAATAAACATTATTGTATCATTAAATGACAATCTGTCCCTAACACACAACAACCAAAACAAACCCTACAAGCACAAACACTGACTGACAGCTTCTACAAGGAGATCTTGTGGAAGGTGCACCCTGTTGCCGAGACATGTAATGCTAGAGAGAGAATCACTCGGATCAATCTCCTGCAACAGTAAACATTTTTATCGAAAAGGTAAAACGCCAAGGATAGTACAATGTAGGGGATGGAAATCACCACTAGCCTGATTCAGTTTTACAGCGATTCTTAATGTGTTATGATATGCTGAGTATTGTGATGCTTTACATTGCCATATATTGTGATTTTTAACCTCTTATTGGCTGCATTTAAATCCAAAAAGGAAAAAGACAATATTCTGTTGAATGTGATAAAAACATTTCTCAGAATATCCACATCATTTAAGTCAGTGTTAGTAAAAACAGAAGTAAAATTTTCAGACTGACGTCCATGCGTCAAAAATGAATGCAACCTATTTCTGACTAATCAATATAATTTACCCACCAGTTTTTTGATGGCTACCTAAGGTAATCCTACAGATTGCAAGAGTTGTGCCTTCCGCTGTAATTTAGAGCATAAAAAGGCTGCACAGCCAGTACTGAAGGATGCTCTTATACCCTAAACCACCCATGGTGCTGCCCACTGCTATAACACTAAATGGTGAGCTTTTTGTTGGCGCAGAAACCGTTTCTTCCCAACGTGGTAATTTCAGTTCCCCCACAGTGATGATGACTTTTGTAAGGGGCTCACTCTCGAGACTGCAAAGACCAAGGCAGTCAAAAAAAAAAAAAAAAACCTAAGTGGCCTTGAGTCACATCTCTACCTGCTAAGGCTGTTTTCTTTGTCTTTAGTATGTTTCTAAAAATCCATGTAGTAAGATGCAATTAAATAATTTGTTTTTCACAGATCAAGCTGGCAGCAGCTTTTCTCATTGTTGGTCATCGAAAGTCTTACTCTTAAGAAATTACACCTTGTTCTAAGCTGACACGCCAGGCAGACAGTTTCAAATATCCACCCCGGAAATATTTCACTAGTCCATCTGGGAAAGAGCCATTTGAAAATATCTTCAGAGACGAAACCTTCAAAAACAACAGCAGCTGGTGATTGGACGATCGTTCGGCTTGTCACACTCATCACAGACCAATCCACATCAAGCCACAGTATGACGCAGCAGCTCGACCCTGTTGTTAGCCGTTAGCTTAAACTATGTTTCAGTCCTCAGACTATTGTCTTACATTAAATTATACAACACAGATGTATCATTTACTTTTTATATGTGACATGAACCTCATCAAAGACTATCCCCACCAAGTTCTCCTGGTAAACTTCTGAGGAGAGCATATTTCGCCAAGTACCACTGAATAACCATAATGACCATACACTCACCGGCATGTCCGTGGAGGATTTCCACATTCCCTCCCAGTTCCCCATAAGTGATCTCCGGTCGGGAGAAGAGCAAAAACATGACTTGACGTAAGAAAAGCTCTAAGTGGCATCCTTTGCTCCTGTTTTAAAGAAATAATTGAGTCCATTTCTGATTAAAACTGCAGATATTGCTTCAGACGCTGCCATTATTTTCAAACATGCAGTCACTTCCTGTTGTTGTCACGTCCGCAGCTCCCGCCTCTCTACCCTGATAGGGCAGTTAAGCATTTCGCCAAGTGAAGTTGTTGGACAATGGAAGTTGGCAAGACGGACATGCAGGATTTCAGACAATGAACCAGGCAGGTCCGTCTGCTCTGCAAGGCTAACCTTGCTCCACTTGAAAAAGAAATCCTTGTTTAAAAAACAGGTGACAAGTCATTGTTCCCTTGCAGAAGTGAACAGACTGTCAACTCTATATGCTGTTGTGGGGGGCTGGAGCCTATGCCTGCTGTTAAAAATGTGAGGCAGGTCATACCCCAGACTAGTCTCCAGCCAATCACAGGTTTGATACAAAGATACATACAACTATTTACATACACAAGCCTAAGTGCAATTTAGAGTCACCAATTAACACAACTAGTTTATACTTTTTGGCAGAAAACTGGAGAACCCAGAGAAAGCCCAGGCATGCATGGGGGTAACATGCATACTCTACTCAGGAAGGCCTGGTCTGACCAGGGGGTTAGTCCAGCAAACTTTTGCTACAAGAGCACAAGTTGCTGCTCGCCTGTGCAGCCCGAGCTGTGGCTTATGATGAATGAATGAAATCATTTTAAGAGAGACAGATTTGCGTTTTCTTGCTGTTAAAAACGTACAAGCTTTCTAAAGAATTATCAGCCCTTTAGTTAATATGTAGTTTTGTTTTCAGTGCCAAATTTACCAGTCAGAGTGTCTTATGTTAGTCAACCAAGTGTTACTTCGGGTGACTACAAACCTAGAAGAAGACAGCAGAGTGTTACATAAAATCAGAAAGCAACATATTCTATTTGGTGTGTAAATTAAGCATTTCTTAAAGTGTTACTCTCAGAATGAGATGAGGGACATGCATTGTAAATGGTCCATGGTCTGGGTGGCCTACAGCAAATTTGAGTCTGGGTGAAAAGTCTAAAGCCGGAAACTATTTCCACAGCATTTCATTTCGTGATCACTTCTGTCTGCCTCACCAGCAAATTAGCTCAACAACATCATCCTGAGGACATGAAAAAGTACATTATTTTTTATTATGCAACCGAAAGCTTTATTAAATGTTGGAAATCAATACAATAAAAATATCTACACTTGACAGCCATTAACCAATATATCATTTCCACTCCAAATATCACAGTACTATGGTGTACTGATTTCTCCCCCCACCCCTACAAGGCATGCAGACTGTTGAGATGGGCAGACAATCCTTTTATTCCCAAAAACTATGTTGGCCTCAAAAAGGAAATGACCCATGGCCCACTGGTTGGGATAACGGGTATAAAAGAACACGTGCCAGAGATGTTTTTGCCTCCTCTGCAGAAAAAGTTATTCTTTACAGTCGGTTGGTTTGTAGTTTAATATTCTATGAAACAAGCTTGTGTGCATTGGATTGCAACAACAGATGTGATTAGGATTCAGGTGCTCCCCTCTACTGCCACAAACAAAACACACACTCAAATACACACCGACACACACGCAGAGAACACAAAGTCACTCTAGCATGCAGCCAGCCCTTGCTCTCTCCTTGTTTCCAATTCAAATGGGGGCTGTGTGTTGAGTCTCTGCCAGCAGCAGAGGCTTCATTAATGCTTGTTGATGACACTCTCTGATATCAATAATCAATCATGAAACCTCATGCTACGATCTAGTCTGTTAAGCACTGCTACAAATCAATACAATGATGAAGTGGCGTGTTCCTGGGGCTCGCCCTCCTGCTTACTCTGCTCTGTGGAGACTCTCCTTTGCTGGACATTAATCCCATTGGGCTCCTCAGCTGGTCACTCTCTCAAAACTACTTCCATGTCTCTCCAGCTGCAGCGTTAAACTCGGCACACAGCGGGAAGTTTCTGCAACATCCGACAACCTCTTCAGAATCAAAATAACGGCTTTGTGAAAAGAAAACCACTGATGGAGGATAAACATGGAGGCGATAGACTGGATACTGTAATGCTGCTAGTCTCAAGTTCACATTCAGTTCAGCTGAGGCTTAAGGCTGTCATAACATATTTCACACTTTTTTCCAACCACATCAGGCTTTTCAAGAGCTGCCCAAGTGTACACGTTGCCTGTACACTTCTGCACACTCCTTGCATACATGATTAAACAAAAAGAGATGTGCAGTTGCTCTACAGAAGTGACCCCCAGTTTTGGTTGAAAAAGGTGGACTTTTCATGTTTTGTGTTAAGGACATGATTTTAAGAATATGTCTCTCTGAATAATGCATCTAGTGTGTGTGATTGCACAGTTGCTTTTTGAATACACACTGCTGCAAGCATCTGAGAGTGTGTGTGCATCCTTGTGTTACGTTTTAGGCAAAGAGGGAGCTGCCCAAGGTCAGTAGCTTCACAGTGGTCCAGCTGTGGGATCTGGCTCAGGTACACACAAATCGGGTATGACCTTGATGTTTAGTAGGCACGAGTCTGTGTATGTGTTTACCTGCTTTATACGTGTGTGCGTGTGTGTGTGTGTGTGTGTGTGTGTGTGTGTGTGTGTGTGTGTGAAAGGATGTGTATTTAATGCCTTTCTACTGAAATCTAAGACACATGTTGTATTTCCATGGTATCGACCAATCCAGTAAGAAGACAGAGTTAAAGTTCAGTATTTAAATTAAAGAAATGCTGAACTTTAATTCTGTTTACCCAGCTGAGAGATGAGGATCTGGCAGAAAAAACCCAAACATGAATCTTTAGAGTCCAGTTACACCTTTAAATCTCTATACCACTGAGCTAAAGAGCTCAACTTCAGAATAGTCCGACAAAAAGACAGTACTGTGTTTTTGTTGGTTTCTGAATTTGTTTTATCTTGTAACTCTGGCACAACCCAAAAGCAATGAATCACTTCACAGGTGATACTTAAAAGCACAGTCACCTTCGACCTAAATATGCTGGCAGTGAAGCAGCATGCGCAACATGGGGTCATGAGTCTGAGGCAGTCCAACAGAAAAAAAATAAATTATAGCTGCCTGTATACAAGTTTGTTTTGAACATCAAAACATATTCTGTGAAAAATATTTTTTCAAAAGGGAACGGTTGCTCAAATTGTTCCATGCAATAAGACATGAACCAATATCTGATCAGTGATAATGAGAATCACCAAACAGCAGACCTGTGATACTGATGTAAGGAAATGTGATGCATCCCAACACCCTATTCATTAACTAATATAAAAAGGATAGTGCGGTGCTGGCTGATATTCATTCACATGAATTCGATGTTCAGTATGTTTCAAGTCTCATCACTCATCATCTCCTAATGTGTATGCTTAATGCAGGATATGCGTACTGATAGGGATGGAGCCCTGTGTCTGTTTGGTGTTTATGCAGCCATATTGCTGTTCATTCTGTGGGAGCATAAAGATGATGACCAATACAGAACATTGCTATATCTTACAATAAACAAGGCAATACATCACTTTTTTTTCACAAAAAAGTTTTGTTCTTTCTCAAAGAATTGATAACCCACAATACTGTTTGCAAAAAAACAATTAGAAACCAAACAGTCCCTAATCAGTGTCACTTATATAATGAGTCTACCAATAATTGGGCCACTTTCTGGCTTACCAGAAATGTGAATGTCAGTTCAGGTGCATTTTACCTGTTCATAACAAGACATTGGCAAAGGTGCTACCGCTACCTGTGGCTGTGGATACAGAGGCTTATGTGGATGATAGATTGAAAACACTGAACACTGTGCATTTCTTCACATTTATGCTACATTCATGGATATACTTTGTCATGTAGTTTTTGTTGCATTGCCAATACAAAAAGGCTTCATGGCACGAGTTGTCATTATCTTTTAGTAAGGCTTAGTCAAACTTCCCACCTCTTAGGACCACCATGATATTTCTCAAAACTTGGGCTTATGCTTTAAGTCATCAATGACGTCATGTCATTTATGACTGCAGGTTCTAAACATGGAAATGGATGGCAGATTCATCTCTGAGGTTTAATCACTAAAAAGGATTCATGCCCCTGTTAGGAACTGAGTCGCCCGGGTTAACAAGGTCTGCATCACATGCTGAGGAACCAGGGCATTGTGATGACAAGAGGGCTTCTGGAACAACACAGAGAAGGCAATGGACACGAGATGAGAACAAGGCTCTGTTGGAATGCTACTACTCCAGTAACCCTAGCCAGTGGGGTTACATGAACAGACTGTGGGAGAAATGGTTACTACGATACCCACAGTCAATACTAACGGCGAAACAACTAGTAGCTCAGTGTTCCAACATCCACAAACGGCAGCTGCTATAATAAGCTGGCCAAAGGAGGAAATTCAGGCCACAGATGTTAGAACTCGGAAACTGCTCACCATGCATGGGGGGTTTCACCCCAAGTCCAGTATCCAGAGGCTATACACTAAGCGCAAAGAAGGAGGCAGAGGGTTAGTGAGCATCAGAGCCACTATCCAAGATGAAACATCCAAGCTCCATGACTACGTCAGGAAGATGGCCCCAAGAGATCAAGCGCTTAGTGAGTGTCTCAGACAGTGGAAACTGACAGGGAAGGAGGAACTAGAGGAACCATCATGGGAGGAGAAACCCCTGCATGGGATGTACCACCGACAGATAGCTGAAGTGGCTGATATGAACAAATCCTACCAATGGCTAGAGAGGGCTGGACTGAAGGACAGCACAGAGGCACTAATCATGGCTGCACAGGAACAGGCCTTGAGCACCAGAGCAATAGAGGCCCGGATCTACCACACCAGGCAAGATCCCAGGTGCAGGCTGTGCAAAGAGAGCCCTGAAACAGTCCAGCACCTAACAGCAGGGTGTAAGATGCTGGCAGGAAAAGCATACATGGAACGCCATAACCAAGTAGCCGGTATAGTGTACAGGAACATCTGTGCAGAATATGGACTGGAGCCCCCAAGGTCAAAATGGGAAGCACCTCCCAAGGTGACTGAGAATGACCAAGCCAAGATCCTGTGGGACTTCCAGATACAGACCGACAAAATGGTAATGGCCAACCAACCGGACATTGTAATCGTGGATAAGCAGCAGAGGAAAGCCATTGTGATTGATGTAGCCATCCCAAGTGATAGCAACATCAGGAAAAAGGAACACGAGAAACTAGAGAAATACCAAGGGCTCAAAGAAGAGCTAGAGAAAGCCTGGAAGGTGAAGGCAACAGTAGTGCCTGTGGTCATCGGGGCACTCGGGGCAGTGATCCCCCACACTGGAGAAGTGGCTCCAACAGATCCCTGGAGAAACATCAGACATCTCACTCCAGAAGAGTGCAGTCCTAGGAACAGCTAAGATACTGCGCAGGACCCTCAAGCTCCCAGGCCTCTGGTAGAGGACCCGAGCTGAAGAGGATGAACAGCCACCCACCCCACCGGGGAGAGGGGGTGGGTGAGAGAAGAGTTTTATATATATATATATATATATATATATACATAGAGAGAGAGAGAGAGAGAGATGTATGTATGTATGTATGTATGTATGTATATATATATATATATATATATATATATATACATACATACATATATATATATATATATATATATATATATATATATATATATATATATATATATATATATACATATATACAAATATATATATAAATGAATTATGGGGTCAGTGTTGAATAGTATAGCCAACAGTTCCATCCTTTCTCCCAAACAATAGAAACATTTTCTTCAAAATTGATGTACCCCTCTTACAATTCCCCACCAAACATTTTTCATGACTAGTAAGTAATTACATACGATTATTCTTGCATTCTGTATTTTGTGGGATATATCGTAACCTCCTGCACTTTTTCTTTCACTTTTTAAACTCATTTATTTTTGTTGCCTTTCATACTCCAGGCTTCTTTTCAAGTTAAGGCATGGGTTTGCTGGTAGGTATGTGGACTGAAATGGGGTGAGGGATGAGGTCATCAATACTTCATGTATCTTCTGTGCATTTTTTAACACAACATATGCTTAATTATGTAGTAGTTATACTGAGTTTAACCTGACACAGACAACAAACAACTCAATACACATTTATTTGGATCAAATTGCTGCCAAACCACACAATTCAAAGTCTTTTGTTTACGCAAGTTTTTGAGGGATGGATTTTCTCTTGCCAGCCACGGTGTTTTCTCCTCCCAAACTCTCATTGGCCTGACAGACAAAATTCTTGCAAATATGATTGTCATCAAGTATGAGATAATATAGCTAGGTGGGTAACTCCTTTAAACAACAAAACATAAAACCAGATAAACATCTTTGTTGTCTGCCTTGACAACTTGCCTGTTATTAGTGGTGCACCCTCTCCATTTCATTTCAATGGTGCTGTGCATTTGCTCTCTCTGGTTGAATAGGTTTAACTGTTCATATGTATTTTTTATTGCATCACTTTGATCCCATCTTTACCATGAAATGTTAAGAAATTGATCATGTATTGTTTAAAGCATGGGGTCTAAAATTTTATGAGTATCAGAAAACCTGACAACCTTACCAGCAATTAGAGAATCAAGTATCAAAATAGTTATTAGGAAAGATTACAAGGGCAGAACAACTGTGGGGGGGGGGTAACACTGTATTCTTGCTGAAGGGAAGCAGCAGGGGAAAGGTAAGCACATGATGCTCCTGCTAGTAATCATTTCCTTAAGTGCTAATCATGACTACACTGATTTACTATGTTGCTCAACGTGCTCTGTCTGCACTCCATCACACCAACTCAACACAATACAGTACGCAAGCTGTTAAGACAAACACCCCCAGTCCCCCTGCTAGTACAACAAGAGCTATTCATTAATTTATTTATCTGGGCACTCGCAGGAGCACGGCCATGGAGATACGGCGGAGGGAGCTTTTTAATCAACCCTGGGCTCCCAACCGGCAGACTGATGTGCAGCGACGCGTGTTTGTTTATCCAGAGCACAGCTGCCAGAGGGCAAGGTGATGAGGGAATTTCTCTTCCTTTCTGAGAACAGTTCTGTGAAACTGAATTTTAAAAAAGAGGCAAGGAGGATCTCTAACTTTTTCTAACGAGGTCTAAAGCACTGGGTGTAATTAGAAGCTTTCTGGATTGAGGACAATTAAGTGCGGTTTTGGTGTCCCCCGAGTTCTCTCGATGGGTCGAATTAGAAAACGGGTGCAAAAAGATTGATGAGTTCAATGTTTCCAAATGAGCAGCCTTATACACATAATTACACCACGGAAATGAATGGATCATCATGATACAAACTCGGGCGAGGGTATGCTAATTGCTCATCAAATGGGAAGGCTGCGGTGTCAGCTTTACAACTGCAGTATTCACAGTAAGAAAAAAAAAAGAGCTGGGGAGGAGCTCTGCTGCTCAGATTAATGTGATCCATCTTCCTTTTGTCTGTGTTCATTATTCTATATTCACACTGTAACCTCAGTTATCTAGTCCTGAGCTTCATGTCAGTCAGAGACACAAGGACGTTGCAGTGCTTCATAGTTCTGCAGCCAGTCTGACATTAAACTCTCCTCTGATGTGAATATAGTTTAACAGCTGAATTTTCTGAGATGTGGTGATGAGTGAAGACCGAAATTCAACACAATATTGTTTGTCATTTTAGTGTCCTTGTGTGGTACATCACCTAAAAGAGGTGTAATGATCCACTGGCTGCGTATTTGTTTAATCATCAACAATTATACTGTGTATCAGCGATAAAATCATAATATAATGTACCATGCAATCATTGTTCATTCACCTCAATACTGGTAAAAAGTGTTTCAAAAAGACATTTTCAGTGTATGTTTGGTAATTATTATGAAGTGGAGAGGACTGATGGTAGTCATAGTTACAGTAATATACAGTATGTGTGATAGTTGTAGAAACTACCAAGTACTTTTATTGATTATTGTGAAGATAATATGAGGAACTGTAATGATAATAGTATGGGCCTAAAGGAAAGGCCAAATATTTGAAATTGTAGTGGCTGAATATGTGCAGGTCCACAGCAGCAGGACGTCCACACCAACAGTGCAGAGCAGCCTACAAGACCAAAACCAGAGTTGAGTACACAAGCAAAAAATAGAGAAAAGGGAGAGAGAGAAAGAGTGTGTTGGAGAGATACAGGGGGAGAGGAAAGAGCTCTAAGTGCCAAGCCTCCCTGCAATTTAAGCCTCCTGCAGCTTAACTATGGGCTGGTCCAAGCCTGAGCCAGCAATAACTTAAAGCCTTATTAAAGAGAAAAGATTTTTTGTTTTCCCTTAAAAGGCAGATAGGGTGTCTGCCTCCTGAACCATGACTGGTAAATGATTCTAACAAGAGTATCTCAATGATTGAAGGCTCTACCTCCCATACTACTTTTAGAGACTGATGGTACCAATAGTAGACATGCATTTTGAGAGCATAACGTTCCAGAGGGATAATACAGCACTACAGGCTCTTGAAGATGTTGGTGTCCAACCATTGAGAGCTTTGCAGGTGAGAACAAAAATCAGAATCAGAATCAGAATCAGAATCATCTTTATTGGCCAAGTATGTTTGTGACATACAAGGAATTTGGCTTCAGCAGGTGGTATCGCTCACAGAATAACAGCAGCAAAAATAAACATAAACATACTAGAAAAATATATGTATACATATGTATATATATACACACCTAATTTGAATAGAGGAGAATATGTACACTCAGTAAAAAAAGAGAAAAATATGTGTATATGCTATATGTATGTACATTTGTGCAGAGAAATAAATATATGTACAATTGGTGCAGAGTACACATTGTAGTGCAATTGGATCAGAGGCCAGTGAAGGTGAATATATGACCATTTAGCAAATAATAATAAAAGGAAGAATTAAGCTAATACAGGAGTAATGTGATGTCCTCTCCTTGTTCTAGTCAGTACACATGCTGCAGCAGTTTGAACCAGCTGAAGAGTCTGAGGTCATTTTCACACCAGGATTGTTTGGGAGAGTTACTCCAAGTCAAGTGGGTGTTCCATGCTCGGCACGATTTGTTTGCATATATATATATATATATATATATATATATGAACGCAGCAATCAATATCTGTTTTGGCATAAAGTAGGTGGCCTTTGCTCAATTCCAATCGGCCCATGGAGCTGTTCATTTGCATCGAGTACACAGTTAATCCGGGAAGTGACACAAACAGGGTGATGAGTTAACTCAGTTAACTGCTGTAGTGGTTTAAGCGGTAGCAGCAGTAGTTAAAGTAACTGCATACTAGGGCTGTTACCTTATATTCGATATTCGAACAACAGTTCGAGCATGGGGATAAATATCAGTAACCGAAGAGTAAATAAATATTCAAATGTAAAATATTGAGTATAACAGCACATCGGGGCACTTGGAGCAGTAGACTGTTTCATCCAACAGAGAAGAAGAAGAAGAAGACATACTTTATTAATCCCTCACGGGAAATTCAGATTCTTTACACTCTGTTGTTGAGACATGCTTTTTCACACATAGGCTGAAATACACATGCACATGCACAAACAGGCCCTATGATCATGCACTAATGGAGAGATGTCAGAGTGATGGCTTGCTGCTCCTGAAGAAGCGCTTCCGGGGAGGGGCGGGGAGGTGCCCGAATATCTTCAGTTATTTGTGTGTATGTTTGAAAATTGTTTGCCTTTGATTTTGAGGAAAACTGACAGCCTTACTGCATACAGCTACAGGTAACAAAATGCTACTTAATTATGTTTTGATCCCACAGAGTCACGTTCTGTGCTCAGGCACAACATATCATGACAATATCAACAGGTTAACATTACATCTGCAGAGCAAATCATCGCAGGACTCAAAAGCGTGGCCTGGTTCAAAAACTTGTAAAGATTCCAAAACCGGATCAGTCAAGCTTGGTCAAGCAGGAGAATGAATCCTTCTGAAAGCTGCTATCAGGCTTTCTCTCATTACAGACAGTTTTCTTGTTGACACCTCTGCAGGTGTTATGTTGTAGCATGTTCCTGTGCTATCTGGTGTCCCCTACAGTCTGCTGGCAAGCGTTAAAAGTCCCTCTTGTTCGTGCACGGAGTTTTACATTTATGTTGTGAGGCATGTCCTACATTAATAATATACTCATGTGCATAACTTTTCATAGGACATTTAATATCAGCTTTTATCATAATTATATAGTTTTGTGGATAGTTTAACCTTTCTTCCCATAATGTGCAGCGTGACTCGAACTCATAGGAACGCTGGCTGTGATGTAATGACGTAAGGCTCTTCAAGCTGGACTCCTGCTTCAAAACTATGAACATAAATCGATCCAAGGGAAATATGTTAACTTGTAGCATTTCTTCAACCGAATCAGAACAAAACAACCGAGTTGCAGATGTGAAAATGACCTGAAGTGACTTGCAGCCTGATAAAGATAATTACAGTTGTAACAAAAGTATGGACTAGTTGTTCAGCATCACCCTAAGACAGAATATGCCTGATATTTGCTATGTCACAGAGATGAAAAAAGGCTGTCCTTGAAATGTGAGCACAATAATAATTCATAACATGTAAATCAATAAAAGAATCAGAATATAAGATTGTACAGAATGAAATAATTTGTGTTATCAGACAATGCATTCCCTTACACTGGTTGTAATGTTGTGTTATATTTTAGTTTTCATACTTGATTTTCTTCTTTGTTGTGTCATGTCTTCGTGTAAAGCATGTTGATTGCCTTTGTTCTCTTATCATGTCATAAGCAAAAAATTAAAGCACTTATATAATGCTGTTACAGAATAACATCTGTAATTTACACCCCCAGAGAAATGCACAACAAACAAGGTTTTACGCTTTAATAAAAGTGATGTCTGCGAATATTTAGATGCATACAAAATTAACATTCAGATGAACTCTCTCTGTGTTTGCAGTGACTCGGTCAGGCAGTGCATTCTGGGACATTTTGTCACTGAGTAGACATCAGTAAGTAAAATTTAGTGAAGTGATCTTGGGGATAATGACATGACTAATTTGAATAAATCCCCTCTCTTTGGTATGGGGGTTATAATTATCATCAGAGGTTATAGGACTTCAGAAGCAGCTGCCAAAGCGCCTGTTAAGTTGATGGAAGGAGTCCAAATGAGGCTTGGGTTTAAAGTGCGAGGACATTAAACCTTTGATCATTCTTTCCTGATTTACATTTTTCAAAATCCACAGTTTATTTCCCTCTGAAATTTGAATGTAGCTTACACAGAGGATGATATTTAGCATCATCTCTGCTGTGGTACTCACTTGACCCTGTGCAATTTACATAAAGGATGATGTTTCATTTTCTGGACCTGCGCGCCTTGAGCTTATGTTGTACTTGGGATCAAAATAAAACCTCTAAATGACCCATCAGTGAATTTACCGGTGTTATGCATGTCCCATCTTTAAAATCATCAATTCAGACACTATTGCCTGCTGCAGAGACATCCAAGCTAATTCTCACTGCTGTCAGACGTTTGATATGCTCATACTAAGCCTGAGGTGTCACTGTTACTGTGAACATGTTGTGAACGGCCTACTTATCAAACCCCTGGGAATGGAAAGCAAATTCTTTCCCCCTGAACTTATCCGATATGTGTCCTGCAAGCCTTTCTGCACACTCATCCTGCATTGCATTGAACCATATGGCTCTTGGCTCACCGCGCTGACATGTAGCCTTCCCCGAACATTCCCATATGAATAAATGAGAGAAGGAAAGCTTGTCTTCATCTCTTTACGTATCCTCGGAGATACCCAGTATTACCCTGTGAATAGAGCCCATTTAGGATAAGCAGGATTTACACTACTGTTGGTGTTTATGTAAAACTTCATGACAGTTTCTCAATATATTTAATGCATTTTTCTGTGGCTCAAAAGACAGGACACACAACTAAATATATGATCAATCAATCAATCAATCAATCTTTATTTGTATAGCGCCAATTCATAACAAGTGTTATCTCAAGACACTTTACAATAGAGCACAAAGCTCTTCATATTATGGATACACATATATGCATAGATACATATATACATATAAAATTACACATATACATATATATACAAATATATACATCCAACACCCAACATGAATCCATATAGCCAATCATGAATCCCTCCATCATGGCGGCAAGAAAAAACCTTCAGTTAAGCAGCAGGAAATCTTGAATGTGGACCCCAGTCTCATGATGAACAGCAAATCCACACGATGCTGTGTTGGGTGTGTGGGCAAAGGGAGGGAGGTAAGTGGAGACAAGTGGACTAAAGTAAGAACTAAAGCTAGTGACAGATCAATGGACCAGTCATAGACCTGTCGCCGTCAAATTTGTTTCTGCTGCAAATACATTTATTAGAGGAGGGTCCTCATGTCTGTGTGGTTGTGGTGAAAAATTTATAGAAGTATAATCAATAAAAGTCTTACTGGAAGTAAGAATTTATGGTAGTGACGAACTCATGGGTGCCCAGACCACAAGTGCATCCCTACCATATTTGTCTCCGTTAAGTAAAAATGTATTAATGGTAGACCTCTTGAGATGTGACACCTCATTTTCAAGAGGGATCTCATGTCCATGTGGAGCTAAAGATAGTTACTATAGATGTATCAACCATGGATAGAAAGATCATGTTAATATCAACATTAACAGCAATAATGATTATGAACTGGAATGAGATGGCCAAATATGTGTTATGTCTGTAATTCTAGTTATTGAGGCTTCGTGACTCCACAGCAGCAGGCAGTCTCCACCGAGGATCCCAGGCCACCTACAAGACAAGAGCCAGAGACGAGTACAGGAGCAAACAGAAAGGGGCAGAGGCATATATGGAGAGAGAGTGTGAGAGAGAGGGATAGAGCCCAGTGTGCCAGATCCCCCCAGCAGTCTAAGCCTATTGCATCTTAACTATGTGTCTAAACTATGGACTATGAGCTGGTCCCTAACTGAAAGCTTTTTATCAAAGAGGAATGTTTTAAGTCTAACCTTAAAGGTAGAGAGGGTGTCTGCCTCCCAAACCGTGGTCGGTAAATGGTTCCAGAGAAGAGGAGCCTGATAACTGAAGGCTCTACCTCCCATACTACTTCTAGAGACTGATGGAACCACGAGCAGGCCAGCATTTTGGGAGCGTAATGTTCTAGAGGGGTTGTACGGCACTACAAGCTCTTTGAGGTAAACTGGTGCCTGTCCACTGAGAGCTTTATAGGTGAGAAGAAGAATCTTGAATTCTATTCTGTATTTAATGGGAAGCCAATGCAGAGAGGCTAATACTGGAGTAATGTGGTCTCTTCTCCTAGTTCTAGTCAGTACACGTGCAGCAGCATTTTGAACCAGCTGAAGCGTCTTAAGCGACTTACTGGGATAGACAAAAATGCTTAATACAGTGATCACTTTGACAATTCAGCAAAATAGTCTCCTTTGCTGGGCAGTTCAATTGGTCATTTAAGATCCCTTTTCAATATGAATAAATAGTTAAAATGTTGGATAATATTTTGATGCAGCTAGGACCATAAAAGGATTCTTTTCAAAAGCGCAAAGGATCGATGAAAGACACATCTGTGAGCACAGACACTGGAATGCTTTCAATTCTAAATTTAGGTCACAGTCTGAATCACTGATGCTATGGATCACTTGATGTGAATGAATCAGAGTTAAACATGAACTGGATGCAGTGTTGCTACACACAAATACATTGACTACCACATAATGTAGCAACAATCAAATGTAAGCCTGGATGCTTTCAGAGCAGACATTACCAAGCAGCTGTTAACACAACGCCTGAGGGCAGTGAAAATAGCATGAGGAAGGGAAAACACTGGGATAGAGTTGTTCTAATACAACATTTTTACAGCTGTACTAAACTTATAGCTCAATAGACAATAATTAGCTGTCTGTTCCATTTCTAATACAGAGAATCTTTCTCAAAAATGCTCAAACCAAACTAATATAATTTAGAGGGGAAATACAAAGCAGCCTCTTAAGCTGTTTTCACACATGCATTCCTGAGAAATGATTTGACTTGCTGGTTCACATAAGTTCCTCATGGCTGAAAGGTTTCACAGTGAGTTAAGGAAAAGATGGGGAAGGGGGAAAAATACTGGCATATGAGAAACTCTGAAGGAGGAAAAAAAAATGCTGACTGCATTGACACATGCACCTGGCAGAAAAATGTGGGAAACTTCAAGTTTTGTGAGTAAAAAGGTGCCATTTCCTGGTGTGATTGACCATTTACATCCTGTCTTAGAGGTATATTATGCAAGGACTTGATTTAAGTTTGTAGAGGATCAGATGCAGCTCTTTTCCACTCTCCTTTGGAAACACAAGGAGGTGGGGTGGCTATGATAATCAGCTCTGTGCTGATTGGCTGACCAAACAATGTCTAATGGGAGGGGTCAGAGGCCGCAGAGTGAACATTCATTACAGTCATGGTGTTTGCCTATGATGATCAGGAAACACATATGTACTAGGTGGAGGCTGTATAGCTATGACAAAACAAACTTCAGGAAGCAAAAAACTGAGCATTTTGAGGGGTATTTTCTTTAAAGGGGAACAGTGCATTTCTGTGAGCTGAGTTTAGTAAAAGTGTCATGTTCGTCTGCTCCCAAGCCCCTTCTAACATTAAAAGTAAAGACATTTTAAATGCAAAGGTCCATAGTCCTGCAATATAATCACAAAACTGCTTTAATGTCTTTAGATTGTTAATTTTCACCAATCCAACCTTAGGCATAAAAACATCAGATCTGGAAGGTATATTGTAAGAACTCAGTCAAGGCATTTCTAACAAAAAAGAAAAAGAAAAAACATTCAAGCCAAGCCATATTATTTATAGTCTGATGATTTTGAGTTAAATACATTTTTTTCCCTTTTTAATAGCCTTATGTTTTACTTTGTAAGTCCATGTAGACACCCTATACTCTGGCCTACATTTACTGACAAGTTCATGAAAAGTAAATTAGATTGAAGCTAAGAAGTTTACATGAAAACTCAAAAATGTTGCTCAATAGTTGAAGTCAAACAAGTGAAGAGGGATGTGAAGAAGTCACTGAACCGACTTATTACTATTCATTACAAGATATGGTAAGTTTGCCAGTGTCAACCATGTCAATAGACTATTCCAGATAAGACCACTGAATTAGCAAAAAAATGTTCATTACAAGAAACATGTTTCCACAGTTATTTTCAAGTTAATATTTAACTGAAAAAAAGTGTAAGAGATGTTTTGGCCAGGTCGGTGCATAAATAATCCCTTTTACTCGGAGCATTTCAGTGAAAGTGTGACCCAGACTGAGGTCAGAAAGCAGCCTGGAGTTACAGAAGCAGAAAAACACACCGAGTCCTTTAAGGTGAATCATGGAGACACATTTATTCCCAGGAGTCATCCTTGACTTTTCTCCCAGCTGCCACATTCAGATGGTAGCCTTTGAATAATATTTGGAAATAAACTGCATTTCATTAATTTGTTGAAATGTGTTCTGTGTGTGGTTTAGACTAGGGTTGGGCTTGAGATCTCAATTACAATTTTCCAAGCTTTTGGTTCTACCAAATTGAATAATTTTGGTAGGAATAATAAAAAACAAACACAACATAGAAACACTTCTCTTCCCAGAGCGATGGCTTTATTTTCACTGTAAGTAGAAATACAGCAACAAAACTGCTTTATTACGGCTTCTTTTTAAGCAAAGGGAATAACAAAAATAAATAAAATTGTTATAGACACAGGATGCCATCATTGAGGAAAATCGAAGTCTTGAAGTAGTTTAGAGAACGACAGTTCTGGATTTTATGATTAAAGTATCTTGAGTTTGTTATTTCTTTAGCAATATTAGTTAGGGTTGTCACAATAATTGGAAATATGAAAACTTGAAAAACTGAGTTTACAGAGGTGCATGGCAGGTCACTGCAACTACAGCACATTATGTCACATCACCTCACTTTGAGTTCACCTAAACATACCAGCATACCTTGCCTAATGTACATCGTTTTTAAGATGAGTATCAGTTTAAGAAGATACACTGATGAGCTTTAAAATGATCTGACTGCACAGGAATGGTTTTACATGTGGACCTCTGATTTTTTGTCATAACTGTGAATGGTGTCTGTGTTTTTGAATTTGAGTGAAACAACTGTGTCTATAATGTATGTAAAATAAGGTTTCAGGGTAAAAAAACAAATATATTTCAGCACCTACACTAGTGGCTCTTATAATTACTTTGTTATATTAGATAGCCTTTAGATAACTGTGCGAAAGGGGAAACAACTGACTTGTCAGCTAATCAAACTAATATTTGATAATGAGTCAACAACAGAAATAATCATCGGGTGCATTCCTTCTGTAAGTAAAAGTTGAAGTATTTTAAATATTTACTTGCTCATCACTGTGGCTGGTAGATTAAGGGTGAATCCCAATTGTACCCCTTAGCCCTTCCCCTTTGTCTTACCCCTTCCCCTTATGCCCCAGTCACACATTCCTGGTGATTGTGCACGATTGCCATAACCCTGATGTAATGTGCTTTGGTCGTGGTGCATACACTACTTGATCTAGATCAGCATTGTATAGTCATGGACGAACACCGGGGATTGTTTTGAACTGTTGAAAACTGTCATAGAGAATCGCTGCTCTCAGTATAGCGGGGTGGAAGCGTAATGCAGTCCTAAGGCAAACGGTATTAGCGTGGCATGTACGGGACTCAATCAGGCTGATTGTGGCTCAATCCAGAAAGGTTTCTGAGGACAATTGACAGGGACGTATCCCATTGTGCCCCGACTGTAATGATAATGCCTGTGTTCATGACTTGTATTTATAGACCCACGGAATGTGTCATGTGATCCTTTCTGAATGTTGTTCTTACGTATCTCGTACGGGAAGTGAACGCGACAAAAACGCAAGCGACGGGGCTCAATTGGTGCTTACGTGATGCAAACTGAGCTCGAACGGGGCTGACGTCGTGTCAGTGGGATGGAAATTCAGGGAATCCTCGTTGTATATTTTGTATTGACTTAATTGAAGCGGGACGAACACCCCCGAAGCGCTGTAGAAGCGCTGTAGAAGTGTTACTGATGGTGTATGTACGGGGTGTGTCTGGGAGAGACGGTCATTTCTTCCTGTAACAAGCCAATCAAACCAGCCTTGCCAATCGTGTACAGTCGTGCACAGTCACCATGAGAAACGGGAATGTGTGACTGGGGCTTTAGCCCTCTATTTTAAAGGCCAAGGGGGAAGGGTGAAAACATGCCCCTAAGAAATGAGACGCCACTCGATTCCCGTTACGTCATCACCCAGAGCTGCTCGTTGGCTGTGTCGAAGGCAGATGCGACAAGAGCCGTAGCTACAGATGTGAAAGCTAGCTCGTTATATGAAGAAATTTTAAAATTAGACCAACAATTCAAAATATGGTTAATATTTACTTGATGATTTAATAATTACTTATAATTATGTGCTTCCTTTGGTCTCCACTCTGCGTTCTTGTCAGCAGGCGCGGTGTATTATGGGAAATTCTCATACCCCTTGCTTTCAAGTGAGGTCCCAGTCTGTCTTTGTTTCAAGGGCTGTGTAGCCCTTCGTCTTAGCCCTACAGAGAATTGGGACACCCCTTCACTAGACGTGAACGCGCAAAATCAAGGGGTAAGGGGTAGAATTAGGAAGTCTTGTAGCCATCAGTGTTGTGTCCGCTTGGCCCCCCTTAAGTCCAACAACATATTCCTTTTGTTTAAGCTGCATAAAAAAAAGCAGTAACCAGCAGTGATAGACAGGCCGTCTTGAAAAGGGATGGGAATCGAAAACCAAGTCCAGACAAGAATCAATAACAACTCCCTCAAAGAACTGATATCATCAGTTTTTTTGCTTATCAATTACTACCACTTCGTTCGGCATGATTTTCAGATCAAAGATGTTGCACTCTCATTAGAGGCAGTTCGCAGATATAATATCAAAGACATCAAAAATCATTGCAGGGGCAGAAGTATTCAAAATGTGTCTTAATTTAAAAAAAAAAAATGATGTTCTCATACAACTCTCAGTAAGTAGAAATACCAGCAACTTGCAGAAGCATTAATCTATGCAGCACAGTATCAAATAACAAAAGTGTCATGTGTTTGACGTTATTGTTACTGAAAACCTATCTCAGCAACTTTTTTTTTACACACACATCACCAGGAATTGACAGAGGAATCAGACCGATAAGCAGAATCATTAATGGAAAAGAGGCTTTCTGATCAAAAGACAGAGAAAAAAGGCTAAAAACAAAAGTACACCAGGGAGTTAGAGAAGCATTGTGTCAAATGGTTTGATAATGAAGGTGATTGTTAGTCAGCAGCATGGACAGCACCTCTGAGAAAATTCATGCCAAAAACTTGAAGCAAAAGCATAATTCATCCCTTTTAAAAAGGGGCTGCAACCAAATTTTATGCACAAAAGAGCTGGGAAATCACACTTGGGTCTTGGGAAATATCATTTGCAAGTGTATTTATGCGTGTCAGACATGCAGCTTTTCTGGGACCTTCAGCAAACCACAGTGAAATCCATTCCATGCAGGATTTCAACAAAAAGGGTTGTGACTAATAGTTTGGACACACGTAGCCCGGCCTGTGACAACTGAGCTCCCGTGTTAATTATGTCTGGGTTTCGGGATCAAATAAATAAACATGAGAGTTGTTTAATTATAGAAGAAAATTTTTTAGATTGGGAGAACATAAGCTGTCAGAAAGAGGATAATCTCTCACACCTGCAGGATGACACACTCTCTAAGTCCTTTTAACAAATAAGTTCAACGTAAAGCTCTTCACCTCCCTTCAAATAAGAGACTTTTCTGAGTGGAGGTATGAAAGTGGGCTGCTAAAATGTGTGGACTAAGAGGCACATAAACAGTAAAGACCAACACAAACAGGCTGGAAATGAAGTGTGCTCCACTTTCCAGCCTCCATGCTTGGAAGATTGTGCGTTGGTGGGGTTAACCTGTCGGCTGTCTCAAGGCAGCTCTTCAACTCAACGCCCAAATGCTGGTGTCTGCCTCTGAGCTTATCAGGCACTCCCAGATGGTGATTTGAGAGCATGGAGGGAGCAAGAGGAGCAAGCAGAGGGAAAAGAGGAGTGGAGAAGAGTGGAGGTGAGTTTACTAAGATGAAACAGAGTCTATACTTGAGGTCCAAATAATATGTGGCTTAATATTTCTACTCCTGCCAAGTGTTCTTCCCACACCCTCGTGGTACCTATATGTGTACATTTCTGCTGGAGCAGGTACATCCGTCTGAAAGACCAAGTTGGAGGTATGGCAGAAAAATGTGATGTTAATAATTCTGAAATACATAATTCAACAAAGATTAAATATTAGGTAGAAACTTGATATGGTAAGAACTCTGTAAAATGTTACTGTATACATTTCAGTTATGCAACAGTTAAAATAAAATGGTTTATGTAAAATGGATAGAATCACGAATTGATCGATTCACATTAAAGGGATATGCCAACTTTTATTTTCTTTCCGTGTCTTGCCTCAGTGCCAAGTCCATGACAAGCAGATAGACACCATTTTTTTCGACTGTGCATGCAGTAACAAGAAAGAGACAGGCAAAGCTCAACCGCCACTAATTAGTTTAGCTCAAACACTTGGAGTCAGTGGGGAGTGTTAACCTGCCTCCTGCCGCCTATAGTCATCAAATAAACTCTTCATCAACTCTTAACGGTCCTGTGTGCTGGTAGTGACTCGTTCTTTACCGCGTTATGTTACATTATCTATTTTTAGACTAAGATTAGCACTTTATGTAATTTTCGAAAGATCTACGAAATTAAACAACAGGGCACATGTGCAAACCACCACAGAAGTGCTTCTAAGTAGGACAACAAGTCTGAATCTTAGTCTGGAAAGAGATAATGTAACACAACCCTGTAAAAAATTAGTCATAACAGGCACACTGAACCATTTAGAGTAGCTGAAGAGTTTATCTGATGACTGTAGGCAGAGGCAGGCTAACACTTCCTACTGACTCCCAGTATTTGAGCTAAGCTTACTAGCGGTGGGTGAGCTCTGCCCATCTCTTTCTTATTACCGGACACAGAGTTGAAAGAATGGTGTCTATCTGCTTGTCATGGACTTGGGAGTGAGGCAAGACAGGAAAAGAAAAAAAGGGCATATCACACCTGTGGATACAGAGGGGATGAATAGGGTTTTTTTTTTCTTGCAAAGCTCAGCTACTAAAGTAAGTTTATTAAAATCTAAAGTTTAAAACAGAACCCTAACAACTACAGGGGTTTTATTTTGGAAATGAATTGTAAAATGTATAATTAAAACCAACAAAAATAATGATGATAATGATAATAAGAAAAAAAACAGTTTAAACTGTCTGTAATTTTGCTACAATGAAATAAAAACTTTCCCATAAGCTTAAACATCGAGTACAAGAGAAGAAACAGTTTCACTCAGATGTAATCATTAAAAAATGCCCCAACACTTTCAATGTGCCACTTTTTCCATTCCAGTGCTCATTAGATTTTTTAAATTACATGAAAATGATGTCCCATGTCATTAACGATCACATTGCCAGGAGCGATTAGTTGCTGTCTGACCCATCAGCTACACAGCATTAATCAACTTGCCTTAATGTTTATAATTTACCATCACATAATCCATTTCTCTAATTTGTTTACAGAATGTACAACATGTCTGGCCACAACAACAACAACCGCAAAACAGCAAATGTCATCAAGATCTGTGGGGGTTCAAGTGTTGTGTTACTCTATTCGCTGCTACAGGATGCATCCGTGCAAACTGGAGAGCTAATTGACTGTAATGTCATTTTATCTGCTTCAGCAGGTTATTGACAGCAACATCCCAGAAGCCTGTTCATCCTTCTGTCAACTCGTCAGCATGGGAGAAGCCATTACCATCTCATTACGGCTCACGCTTTCTTATAATCCTGACATTTCCTCTCCCTCTAGCTCTCTTTCTGAGCTTTGGGATCTGCCTCGCTTGTGGAGGTAATAGTGGGATGTTTTGAGAGTGTGTGCTTGGGGCGGTGGAGGATGAGAACGAGAGGTAATAAAGACAGTTTTAATTTCCTGGAGCCACTCAACAGACAGTCCTTTTCCATCTGCCTCCCCCATTTAAACAACCTACTCTAAATCTTGATGCTCTTGCACTTGAGAAAAAAAACTGAATGCTTTAAAAAAAGAACTGATAGCTGAATCCACAACAGCAATTTCAAGTAGAGGCTGTGTATTTGTGTAGCCTTGAATGATGCCATCTTATTTCTGAAATAACCGTTGTACAGTCAGAGAGGGAAAGGTCACCACAAGGCATGAGGGATGGGGAGTGTGTTAGGGCGATGGAAAACTCAAAGTGGTGGGTCTGGTATTAATCTTGTCTTCACAGAGTTACCTTGGGGAATGGGAAAACATGCTTCATGCTGAGAGGGGAAAAAAACTCACAGAACAACCACTGAGTCTGTGTTTGTGTCCTAAAAAGGGGTAGATAAATAAAAGCACCCATCTGAGTTTAGTGTTTGCTCATGTTCACAGCGATCATATGCTCTTTTTAAAAGGTGTACCAGGTCCACAGACGACCTTCTCTGTGAACCGTGTTTCTTTTCATCCGCTGTTTCCAGTGACCCACCGCTGCGCCCTTTATTAATCTTCTGTGTTGGAAAAAAAAGCTCAGTTTCAAGCAAGTGCCAGGTGCAAGGGGAAATCAGAGCAATTGATGCGAGGAGCCGCTGTAAAGGAAGCAGCAGCAGCAGCAGCAGGCCTCAGTGATGTGGGCGAAGGTGAGAATCTCAGTATGAATCCTACAATTTAGCCTGTAGAGGCTGTGGAGAACAGAGGGAGAGTTTCATATTTCCACTTCAGCAGCCATCAATAGCTCCTGGGCCGTCTCCCTGAGCACTGCTTCATGATTGCAGCTGTTAGAGGATGGTTAGGTGTTTGTCAGGTGAAACTGACGCCTACCCACATCAATGAGAACATAGGAAAACGCTATGAGGAAAGAAAGATGCTCTGGTTTCTTAAGAAACTGCGCTGTGATTTGACGGTTACCTCTATTTGAACTGGTTTTATATTTGACATTGCTTACTTTAGAGGAAAAATCATAAAAATGTAGTTTAAGCATAATGTGGGAATTACAAGCAGGGATGGGACCAGTATGGATTTTGAGGCCACAACTATGGTCAAAGAAATAATCCTGGCCGAACAATGATCTCAGTTATTTTGAAATATTTAACCTGACTGCAAATTCTTATATCATATTATGGAGTTCCTGTATTTTCCTTGTCTGTGAATATCATTGTAAAAATCTGTTTTTTAACAGATGATATCAAAATAGAATTTTTCACATTTTTTATGGATTTTACATTACTGAAGTGTGCAATGAAGGCCCCAATTACTTAAGAAATGTAATGATTTATCTATACTAATAAAAATAGCAGAGTGATTAAATAGTTCAGTTTCAAATAAAGGTTAACAAGAGCAATCACTGATTGAATACTTATCTAGTGCTGATATCTTATTAGTACTTTTTATCTTCTTACTTGTAATGCTGTGTGTGTGCTGCTCACTGACCGAGGGCAAAAAGATCACATTAAATGGTCACTGACTGAAGCCTAAGCTGGTGTAGCCTGTCTGTGGCTAAAGACGACAGACTGGCACACCTAGTGTCATATAGTTTACAGGCTGTATGTCGCCAAAGACAAGGTCCAGTCTGTGTTTTTAGGGTGAGCGAAACCAGAGGGAAAAACACCTTAAGATTAATTAACAGTGACTTTTTAATACTGCAGTTAACTGTGTGATTATCCCATCTCCACTTAACAGTATCTGAGGGGTCACTCCAGCACTTCATTCATTCACCTTTGTCTCCGAGTCAATATTGGTACATCTACAATGAGGATTGTTTCAATCAAGAGATCAAGTCCCCTTATCTCTATCATTAACCTTGTGCAGGAGATGGATCTGCGGGATTCTATGTCTGAAATCAGTCAGATCCATCTTGCCAAGCTCCAATCTACAGTTACTGTGAGCGGCCCAAAGTGGCACGGCCCAATCAGCGTCCTTTAGAGCAGGGAGAGGTGGGAGCAACAAGCGAGACGATAGCACAAAGTGGCGATTAGCAAGACATGTTTTGGTGAGTGTTTGTTCTACAAAGTTGTGTATGCTTTGTATTTTACACTGCGGCACTGGCGCCTGCCTACTACATCATCTGATTGGCCAGTAACGAATGTGACTGAAAGAACGATCATCCATCATCTACTAGATCTGCTTTAAAGGGTCTGCCCTTTCCCAAACACTTTCTATGGGCTGTTGCCCTGATGGGCTGATGGACTGTGGTCCCCTGGTCCTTCTGGTGTGTCAGGTTACTCATTTCTTCACTAAGAAAACTGGAACCACCACCTGACAGTTTTGTGCCTCCCTACAGTTTGCAAGAGCCAAACAGGAAAAATACAGCGCTGTGTCGAGAGCCAAGAACTGTCTTTGGTCAAAGTGTGCTTTGTAAAAATCCTCAGACCTGAATCTTTGAATTGTGACCTCCAAAGTCCACTTAGTTCCCCTTTCAGTCAGAGACAACATTCAACGTTGAGTCAAAGTAACGGTTTGGGTCAATCTTAAAGAAAAAAAGAGATATGTTGTTTACAAGAATCTGACATATGGATAGGCATTCAATAAATACTTTCTTCTACTTGTTTTTAGCAGATTTTATTGTTTCATGGTTTGGGGCTCACTTATGACTCTACCTTAAAGCGGTACCTGGGCATAATATTATAAAACAAGTGTTTTCCCTATTGTTATCACTTTAATGGCATATTGACTTCCCTGGTAAAATGTGATTACAGTCTTGTTTATTTTACAGGAACATAACCCATACTTTGGCTGTGTTTTATTGCAAAAACACAGTGCAGTCTTGGGATGACTGTTTATTGATGGAAAGTTGGCATTTCAGTCATAGATGAATCAGACAGAAGAGCAACAGCCGATGTGTGGGCACTGCCATTTTTTAGCATCTGCTGCTGCTTGGTGACTGTGACGGCAGCAAAGATGCTGATAAAGAACCCTAATCAGACAATCCAAAGTCATTAGAATATGAGACACAAAACATTAGCCTGAACATCCTGGTTTGGAGGAACAGAAAACAAAAGGACTGTCAGCCACAAAACGGTAATGAATTTCCCCTTTAATTCAAAAGTTACTATACTTGCTTATTAGCTTATTAACTTAACAGCTGCATTTGTTTATAACAAACTAGTAGTATTAGCAAATCACTTCCATAAAAATTCATTATGCATTTATTGTCGGATGCAGCTGGTCTGTTATAATTACACCCAGCTCTTGTTTGATCATGGAGCTAATTAACAGAAAAAAAACATGAGAATTTGTGATGAATAAAAAAACACAACTTTACACCCAGAGATTAAAATAATTTAACTTCACCGATTGTATCTGCTGCCAGACTGTGAATCTTTGTAGAGTAGGGATGCAACTAACGACTATTTCTATCATCGATTAGTCAGACTGCTAGGTTGAATAGTCGACAAGTCAGATGCTTTTTTTGTCCCCAGTTACTTAAGGGGTCTTACGACTACTTTGTGGTGTTAGTATTATGTGATATCAAGCAATGATGCAACATAATAAAAAAAAACAATTATCATTATTAGTACTATTATGATTATTATTTACCTCCTACATTTAACCATGCTCTTTCATACTAAAAATGTATATTTTTTTAATTGTAATAATAGCAAAACATTTCTCATGTTGTAAGCATAACTATCGTTACCTTAACATGGATTATACTGTTTTAATGTGCCGCAGATCTTGGAGGGAATATATTTTAAAGTGAAGGACTACAATGTAAGACAAAGAAAAACCACTGCATGCTTTAAGTTTGGCTAGTGAAGAGACAAACAGCTTATGATTTGTGAATATAATTCTCAAAGGCCCTTTTCCTTTAATGCTTGTGCAGCACTGGCATACTATAATACTAAAAGGCCCATAAATAAATACAAAAAAAGATAACTTTACACAAGACTGTTTGGCTGTAATCGAGTAAGAACAGAGTGGATATAACTGAGACTGAGTTTAAGTAATGTATAGACAGAGCGCCAACATGATCTTTGACAGGAAGGAATAGCAGAATAATGTTTAGTTTCAGCACTGCGAACAGCAGTCTGCCCTGTCTCCACGCTGCTGTATGTGAGGTAAGTGCTCATGTCTGCTCATGGCAGCTGTTGATGGAGATGAGGTGAGCAACAACTTTAGCCTGTAATTTCCGCAACTTCAGCCTTTGCTCAGAAAAATAGGTCTCCATAGTGCCTCTGGACATGGTGGAGACTGGCATAAGAGCGTTCAACTCCATTATCGTCAGTATAGAGAATGAAATATGCCAAGAGACAAAGGTTTAGGGCGCGTTGGCATAACTGCAGCGACCTCTGATAGGCTTTGTAGTTTTCCTGATGCTCTGCGGTCGCTGTTTGATGACACTGCTCCAACAAAGATAGGAAGAGGAGTAAGACAACTCACTACACTGAATAATCCACCCCGAAAACAATTTAATGTTCACACATTGCGCTTAAAACAAGGGATGATGTGACTTAACGACTATCTGGCTTTAAAATTCGTCATTGCTCATATGTGTCATGAAATTTTGTCGACTGCATTGACTATTCGTTGCATCACTAGTGTAGAGTGCCTGCTGTCATTCAGGTGGACACTAAACCAAGTATAGCGTTGTATGTTTTTCACTGCCTGTTTGCTTTCCAAAGAGGCCTGCACACATTCATCTTAAAGTACTTTACTTTGCTAAAGAGGAAAATGTTCACTTTTATGGGCTTATATTCAAACACACAAAGTGTCACTGAAGTAACTGCCTCTTGTTAACTTCCAGTTTCTCCTCCAGGATTTGAATATACAGTTCCAGTGTGTCCATGCTGCTCAGTATGTTAGAAAGTGTCTGTGTTTGCAGGTATACATTTCTAATGAATCAAGAAATAAAATAAACAGTAAGTGATGTTTTACAGCTGAGACACAAATCTATCCCATCCCCTACATCTCAGACACCACTCAGCTGACAGAAACAAACACAGTGGTTACTAAAGGCGTTTACACCTAACATGTTTGATCCCACCAAACAAACTCTGGTTTACTTTTTTATGGAAAGTTTGGTAGATTTGGGATGGTGTGATTGCTCACACAAACTCTAGTGGGGACCAAGGATCCACCTGAAAACAGGAGTCTCCGTTTGCTTTCAAGCGGATCAGGGTTCAATTTGTGGTGGGAGTAAAAGTCATCCTAAAAGAACAAGAACCAAACAAGGCATGCAAATTAAAAAAAAATAAATTCAGGCTTGAATTTGGCCCAATATGACAACAGTAAGCAAGCTAATGTGTTGTTAACTGACAAAATCAAACACAGTGTGGTGCAGCCTCCAGTTCTCTTGGCTGGGCAACAACAACAAGTCCATGTAGAAAATACACATCACTGCAGGAAATATACCATTTTCAACTGGGAAGCCTAAACATAACTGTTTATTTCCAGGTCATAGGGTAGCAATTCGTTAGATCACCGGAACAAAGACCACGGCTACAACCCTGACTAGATGGTGATATTATGCATCATTTGACGAGGTTTGGTGTGTTTGACAAAGTGCAGTGTGAAAGAAAACCTAACCAAATGAAAAATGCGTCAATGCTGCAACTTTGCCCCTGAACCAACCTGAACTGTGTCTGGTGAATTTAAAGTATATAAGCTACATAAAAGGTACCTAATGTATAAATGACATGAATGCAAAGCTGGAGTGATGAATGTGGTTTTTCTGATCAAATGAGATTCAGACATTTTATTGAAAATATGTTTTTTGGTGTGTTTTTTTTTTTCCACATATTTTTGGATCAGAATTATCCAATACTGTAATAATTTAGTAGTCCCACAGTGAATTTTATAGCTCATTAGACAAAAAAGCACTATGGTCAAATGCTTGATAAAATATTTCTGCAGTATTTCTGCATCCAGATTTTTTAGTTGTAAAAAATTGTAAAAATGACTACTATCCAACCTTCTTATTTGCTTGAATATTTTTTTAACCAATGACAATTTGCTTACAAAAAAGCAACAATAATATGCTTGACTTCAATGTTTATTATCATTGACCTGGAGCCATGTGAACAGACACACTGATACAGACAGCACCAGCCTTTAGAGAGGAACTATCACTCCTTGTGTCTGACAGTTGTGTGTTTCCTCTCTCGTGCTACTGCTGCAGCACGTTTCACTGATCTCTCAGCCTAACACTCCTTGCAGGATGGAAAGAACTAAGATGCAATCGCTATGCAAGAGATGGGATCACAGTGAAGACGGACTTGGCTTTGGGACACACTGGAATGATATGAGCATTAGAGCATGCACTGAGACGCTGATGACATTTTCAGATTGTTGTTGCAGTCGCCAGAATCACATTTCCATCTTTCCATTTGGGCTGCTTTAGCTCAGTTTAATGGCGAGATGCAAATTTTGTGATTATTTCAATTTGCCTGCTTGCACACAAGCATAGATTTTCCTTTTGGCAACATTACTGACATTGCAGACATCCCACATGTTAATGTGCACCCATTTATCTCAACCATGACCCATCAATGACCAATGGAAACATGGAAAAAATACAACATTAAGGTCTTTTCCAAAAGTACAACAGCTTGCCATATATCCACTCAGCCTCCATTGGACCAATTATTTTCCTCCTGTCATGAACACAGAACATTTCGTTGAGTCAGAGCCGATGCAGAACTGCTGTTGTTTTTTGCACTGCTATTCTAATGTGTCACCGCCGAGCTGCTGATCTGCCACACTGCTAGGGGAGCTCTGTTAGCCATCTCCGTCCTATCAGGAATACCAAGTACATGCTCAAACTGCTCAAAAGACATGGGTACAGATGCCTCTGTGTTCAGGCTCAGCATGCAGGCTGGAGGCAGAACACAGCCATATTACAAAAACAAAGCCTGATCATCTGACTGTGTCGCTCATCAGAGGAAACATGAGTCCTCTTGTTCTGCAGAGCTGAGGCCCACTGCAGCAGCACTGTGCCTTACACATATGTTTGAATGTAAAACAGTCTGTGCACAGACATGTATGGACACCAGCACACAGGGAGACAGACACACACACACAGACACAATGTGCAGTCATTACTGTGTTCCTTACGCAGGAGAGGGCAGTGTGCCCCGGCTGTCATACATGAGGGAACATGAGTGATATGGTCTCATGCCTCCAGGCCCGGCTTGTCACTCTGCTAAATTGTTGTAATTTTCTTCTGCTGGACTGGCCTGCAGTTGCGTAACTGTCTGCATTTCTCCTTGCCTTTGTCCTCAGGTCAGGGAGACACAGAAAGTTTTTTCCTTAGGACGGTCACAGAAATTGGCATTTAGAGGGAAAAGTGCTGAGAGTCGGAGGTGACTGCACTGCACAATTAATGAGTGATGAAACCAAGAAAAGGCGATCGAGGATGGACTTTGAACTGAATTATTTGTCTCCAGATCTGACTTTTAAACTTCCACCATTAATAAACTAGGGGTTAAAACAGTCAAAGGCTGTCGGTGTCCTCAAACTTCAGCTGAAAGTCTGGAGTCTTGTGCTCTTTACACATGAAGAGGTGAGAGTGTTTTTTTTCTCCTGTCATGTGTTGTTCTCAAGTACACATTGTTTCATTAACTTAATTAAATGGAGTGTTTCTAAAACTTTATCCTGAATGGCTACATTAACATGAGAGCTTTAATTCCACTTTACCTCAGAATAAAACTTAAATCCTCCTTAAAAAGATTGAAAATGACCTGGTAAACACGTAATTCTGACCTGTTTATTCTGAATAACCTTGTAATATTTGTTGTAATGTGTTGCGGTGATAGTTGTGTAGTTAGATTTCATGAAAGCAGATGACAAACAGCTACCGGTAAGTTGAATGCTGCTAACAGTTTAGCCGTCCGCTAATCGTTAGTAAAGAGTACGGTTGAAGCTTGACTCAGACATTACTCAGAATTGTGCTAAGTGGACCGGTGAATTCCAGCAGTGGCTTGATAGCGACTCTTGTCAAAAAAATACTGTGTGTGCGTGCTCGTCTGGTAGGAAGGGCTCAGGGCGGAGACAAACGAAACCTAACTCAGATGAGACTCAAAAATCAACCATTTTCTGGTTTTCTACCAACTGCAGCTTTAAGCGGAATTGAATAAAGGCAAATAAACGTGTTTTCCATGTAAACCTCAATTCAGAATTACTGTTTTCATGTAAACATGAAGGAGAATACTTTAATTCCAAATTATTTAATTCTGAATACTTAATGTCAAATTAAAAAAAAAACATCATGTAACCGTGCCAAACGATATGCACATGGGCAGCAGAAGAGGAGTTTTAAGAAAACAATCCCTCACAGAGCTCAATAATTTCACTTCTTAAGAAGCACTTGAATCGGCCAAGTTTTCAAAATACTAGGGTACATCTTGTAGCTAGATGAACATCTTTTATCTACTAGTTCAGTGATGATCATAAATGTTTAATTCAAGGATGACATAATTCATTTGAAAGCATGTGGACTTGAAAATATGTGGATTATTTGTGACGTATGGTCATCCAATAAAGAGACCTCATACTTGCAACATTATAATATTGATTTTTATTCATTGAGGAGTCAGGACTTAATGACAGATGTAGCGGTGACGATGTGCCTCACACACAAACCTGTCTGCTTAACGCTGACGAGGGGAGAGAGAGAGGTGCAGACTAAAATTACGACATGCTAAGCATGGAAATCAATGCATGGAAACAATTTAGAAGGTACAAAACATGTTAAATAGTACTGAGGTCCAGATCTCACTGCCATCATGACCTGCCTCTACAAAATAAAACAACTCCGGTTTGAAAGATTCACTCGAGACTCTGCTTTCACATCAGATAATCAGGAGAGATGGAGGGGCTCATCAGTGATTTTAACAACAATGACAGATAAAATAACAGAGGCTGTAACTATGAAACAACAGGATCACCTCTGCCAGCGGTGGGGTTTCTGTTTCCTAATATCTGCTGTGTTGCCATCGCACATTCAAACTTCTGAAACATCCAAAACAGTTTCATAACATGGCGGTACAGCACGTCTTATGGTCAAAATCTTAAGTTTCAGTATCGTTTTCAGTGTGAGACAAGAGGGGAAGCATAGATCTATAGCAGATAGAATACAAGATAAGAAGCTAAGATCCCTTCGCTGAAACAGTATACCTAACTACACCAGTTTTCCTCTAAAACAGCATTTTGTCATCAACTACATTCACAGTCATGTTTGTCTCTGTGCAGTCTTCCTAACATTTTTTTAAGATTTGGAAAATAGTAAAATTCATTTAACAGTTTGTGTTGAAAACATGAAAAAAATCAGACCAAATATCTTTTATGTGTGCATCAGCTGTAACACACAGTGTCTTGGCCTATCTGCTGCAATCTTATGTCAAATGTACTGTATATGCGACTCTGCTATTGTCTCTTCCAGATGTAAAGTCCATCTAAAAAGGACATTGATTTCTACCACTGGAATGGTACCAATGATGACTGACTGTATCACACTGTAACAGAAAGGTTTTCATACAGATGTCCACATGCAGCAGGTAAAATATACCCCCGCTAAGAGATAAATACTTGCTCCTCATACATTGTGTGACTTACCCTTAGTTGCAGTTCTTTCAGGCTTTTGTCATTGGTTTTTTATGGATGTTCATATCAAGGAGATGGTATCCCTATTCTGTTTGTAAGGTTAAGAGCTCTTGTATGGACACAACCAGGCCATACAATGACAGCAATAACAGAACATCCATACAGGCCCTAAGGTGTAGCACGAAGCTGTTCAAGGACTGCATTTTTATCATTGTACAAGGGTTACACTGCCTTTACTGAGACCCTCTTTAAGAGAGGGAAAATATCACTGCTTTACCATAATTCACCTACAGGAGGAACCAAAACAATTTTAGCACAGAGGAACTACCTTCCTTCCAGACTCAAACCCACCTGTTCAGGACGGCAGACTCTACTTAACTACCTGCACGTTTACATCCCAACATCTTGTCTATTTTTTGCTGATTTTATGGTTCTATTGTTGATTTTAATGTTGTTTTGATCTTTTGAACTTCGTACGGTGTCCTGCAAGGTGCTTCTAAACAAAATGCATTATCATCCCTTCATTTATTCCAAGCCTAAATACATTATCTTTCCTTCCTTGTAGTGAAAACTTTCACAAAGCAGAACACAGAGAAGCACATGAGCCTTACTGAGAATCATAAGGATTCATCTCAAACTGCTCTATATGCATTACTCTCCAGTTCCCTTCTGACCTGACTAGGAGGTGATGGAGTTGTCAGTTTCTCTAACCCAAAAGGTCTGATAGCATCTTTCTCAGGTTTGCTTATCTGTGCTTGCTGCAGAACACTTAACTGGGGTGAGCTGAGGTACAAAGCAGAGGCCTGATCTGCCTCTGCTTATTTTAGCTAGCTCTCAGACGTCTTGCAAGTAGTAGTGGGAGAAATATGGCCAATTTTGTAGCCCCAGGCATGACTCATTGGGAACACCTCAGCGCTAATAATAGGGCCTGGTATTTAATTGAGATTTTAAAAACAATTTTGTATTACGATGATATTAAAAATGAGAAAAGTGAGATTCAATGGTTAACATGCAGCACAGAGTTCTTGATTTGTCCAAGAGTTTTTGTCAAGTGTGTTGATGTTTAGTGTTACACATTGAACATAAAAATAAATCATTACTACCTTAGAAACAAATCCAAGTTTTTTTCTTTAATTTATGACTATTCTAATTTATACAGTAATCTTGTTCAATTCTCTGGGACAAACATTTCATTCTATTAGTAGTTACAAATGTCTTCTCCTTAAATAAAGACAATCAGTAGTGATAGACTGAAGGGTAATTTCTTCAGGCCCATTCACATAAACATATAGTTGCTGATGTTTATTAATGTTGAGAAATCAAGTTTTGGTGAAAGTAAAATGCTGGGCTCAAATTTGCAACCCAGGCTGACGTATCTAATAGGGGTGTTAATCACCAGTTTCATGATGATATGATATATCGATTCTTTGGACAACAATACCATATTTGCCGATGTCACAAAGTCTGCCATGATTCAATTTCAAATCGATACAATTCAGAGATCTTCGATTGATTTAAGACGATATTATGTACTCATTTAAGACAATCAACTACATTTCACCTAAAGCAAGAAAGAAGTACAAAGCAATTTCTAAGTTTTGACAGTTTTATTACTGAAATGTGAAACGATGTGCTGACCTTTGGGTATGATAGGTTATAGAGGATTATAACCATCTGTATGATCTAATCATTTTTAAAATTAAAATTGGGTTAATTAGTAGTCAGGTGTGTTTAGACTTTGCCTTCACTGTTTAATGGTAGGTGTGGAGGAAGAATAAGAATAAGCTCTCACTATTTTCCTTTCATAAAGTAAGTAATTTCATTAATCAGTGCGCTACAAGCTCAAATGATGAGATAACTTACTGTACTCGTGTGATTACTCCTGTCTAGTGTGTGCAGTATGCATCCTCTGCTGTCAGATCGACCGTATGTTACCCGGATACAGCAGCGCTATTTTCTGATTGGCTGACATGTCAAGCTCCCATTTAGCTCTGTGATGCTAAGAGTGTGTTGCTACACGTTAGCATATAACGGTGTTACTCGGTGGGCGCTACACAGTACATTTTAAAGCAGGAGAAATAGCGGGTGTGGTGTGTGAGAGAGCGACAAGGTGCGCGTCTCATACGCTGAATACGTGAGACTTGAGAGCCCTGTAAAGTTGAAACTTCAGAACGAGGCGCTACTGGGCAGAAGCGGTCAAACGGATATCCGGTCAGAATTTCATAATAAAGGCGTTGCAGATGAAGATGTTGATCGATGTTTTGAGTTTCCATCGATTTGATTTGATCATTGCTTAACCAATCAATGTATCGATCCAGATCAATGGATCATTACACCCCTAGTATCTAAGGCAGAGAGAAACGTTGTGCTGGTGTGCACGATGTATCCTGACAGCCCCCTGACTAATTGTAATATGGACTTTAAACTTTCACCCATGTAAATATAATGCATGGGTAGTGTGCCAAATTAGGGGAACTTTGGCCTAAAGTAGCTTGATGCTGCTGATTGTTGTACAAACGTATTGTGCCGTTACTTAACAAAGGTCATTTAAAGCAGACATATATGATATTTCACTGCATGCAGCTGCAGCTCTCCATATTCCAACACCATGCTTCGAGGAGGGAAGATCGCTGCCCTCAAAAGAGCGCCTCAAATCGTACAATAGGAGTTCAGTCCTGGAGGAAACAACTGGACCGAACAGAGCTGATGTGCTTTGAAATACAGGGCAGGCAGGCCCCAGCGTTCACCAACAGAGTTAAAACATTGCTGTGACTGAGGATAGCAAAGGTAAGCAGAGGTCAACTCTTGCTGGCATATAAAAGCAAGCTGGATCAGACATCGGAAATTTTTAGGCATGTGTAAAATGTTTAGACGTACCTGACGAACATTAGTGTTGCTCCAGTGACATAACTTGATGCAGCTTGAAGTTTCCCTCTAGTGTGTGAAAGGGGCTTGTGCACTTTTTTTTTTACACTTTAGTCAGGCTCTATCTTCCTTCATTAAAGCTACAAACAGCTTTGTAACAACCTGCTGACAGACAGTAAACTCTAAGGTACATAAAACAGAAAGAGGCTCTTAATGGGGCTTAAAACTTCCATTGCTCTTAATTGAACATGAGGCCTACAGGATTGTACTTTGAGAAAATCCTGCAATAAAGCCAAAAATTAATTCTTAAGTGCAGAAAAACTGAACGAGCTGCAGTTTGGACCCATTAGTTAAGACCTAGAAACATGTTCAACATGGTGGCGTAGCATGGCCACTCTTATGAATAATATATAGAAAAGATTCATTAGGGCTGGGTAATATATCTATTAAATCTATGTATCGTTTTTTTGTTGGAAAGGAATAAAAAAATATATAGACAGATTTTTTTCCTTGACCTGGTAGAGTTTGGTGTCTTGTTAATTTATGATCTGATCATCTTTATATAAAATGCATTGTTGTTAATGGTCATCGTATTTGACAGTTTAGGGAATGAGGCTGAAAACAAATGACTGAAATAGTGTTTGGTTCTGCTTAAGACTCCCAACATTTGAACATTTTACCAATAAATCAGCTTTAAGTAAATATTGACACACATTTTGTTCTCCACCAAAACAACAACTCAATTTCTGAGCCATTATCTCCAGATACTGACACTGCACATCATCATGTATCATTAGTTGTCCTGTTTTGAGTGTGTACTTGAGCTTATTTAGTACGTGCATGCAACTGTGTGTCAGTGTTTTCAGAGTCCATTTGTGCACAGGCCTGTACTCAGCTGCTGAGTGAGTCTCTCAGGTTGCCATTTGTCCGTTCCCTGATCCAGAGTGAGGCGAGGCAGCGAGAGAGACTCCCTGCAGCAGATGGCAGAGTTATGCTCTGCAGAGGTGAGAAACAGCCCATTAGTCTGACCAAAAAAATTACAGCCTGCCTCCTCTTTACTGCTCAGCCTCGAGTACACCTGACCAGATTGGGACTGTGTGTCTGGCGTGATCATCACTCTGCTGCTCTGTTGATAAAAGTCTGTTGTTAATTTGCTTTAGCCATCCCCGATCACACTGTTGGAGCAGTTTACTGAGAAGAGATCCTCTAGAAATAAAATATTATGAAGGATTGAAAGGGAAATGTTTGTGCATTAAAGCCTATTAATGTCTAAAGACTTCCCCATGGAGTCTTAAAATGCCTTCGGCTAAAATTAGGGGATGACAGCAGTAATGGCTCAGCATTCTTACTCTCAATAAACACTTTTCAAACAAGCAAAGAATGTGAAGAAATGTGTCAGCTATTCATGAGAGCATTATCTCAAAAATATCAAACACTAAATGGTTTATTTCTATTAAAAAACATAATCACTCGGTTTGAATAAAACCCCTTGAAGCTCCATTTACACTGATGACTTTTAGATGCAATTACAAATTGTACAAGACCCCTCTGTGCCTCATAAAATGAGTCAGCTATTGTCCAAACTATGTAATCAGTTGATGAGAAGCACTGATGAAGTCGTGAGAACGAGTAACCATCCTGTTCATTAGGGTTTCTTTAATATCAGGTGGTTTTATGAAGCCTCTTTATAAAATGTGATTCCTGCCAAATGACAAAAATACCATTTCTATTCATACTTTAGGCAAAGTCATCAGGGAGTAGCACAGTAGAATGGGGAACTTTGGAGACCTTAATGCGTTCCCATTCACGGAATAAGGTGAGACTGAATTAATGCGGCAGCTTTCCAAGCAAAAGACACAGCATTACAATGTGTGGACCTGACAGGCATGTAGGGATTAGCTTAAGTTACACTGGAACTAGACAATTTGAGAAAGCTGCTTCAGTAGGAATTAAAACAGTTGTAGATTAAAAATGCTCTGACATGGCTTTTGGCATTTATAGCAGGAACCTCTGACCATATAGAGGTCACCAAATCCGCACAACAAGCGAGGTGAAAACTGCACACAGCACCTAGTTTATCTGCTGATTATGATGTTTATTTTTGCAGGATAAAGGACTTAGACAGAGACAGCCTGGGGACACAAAGAGAGAGAAAAGGGACAGGGTAATGAAAGTTTTTCCTCGTAGAAGCTGAAAGTGTCAAATCCACTTGTATTAAAAGATTAAAAAGGCTATTTTGTTCAGCTTAACTTCCACCGTGAATTAAATTATGTTCAATTCATAAATAAATGTATGAGGTCACAAAGGCCAGCATCATTAATTTAAGAGATCATTAAAAAGTCAATTAGGGTCATGTAGGCAGGTTTTAAAAACTTAACAGAAAGTTTAAAAATCAATATCATATTCACTGCACTTTATGACAGAAAGCTGCAATCTCTTACCTTCATGAGTCGTTAACTCACTTTTAGTAAGAGAAAAACAAAGTGTTACATAAGGCTGCCCGACATGATGCTTGTTTTCCTGAGCAGCACTGTGAAGCCTCACGCTTGGCAGTGATTAGTGGACATGTCCGTTTGCTGATGATTCATTCGGCACTTAAACACAACAAAAGTAACACCAGGCTTGGATGTCAGAAAACCTGTTTCGCTTTAATTACAACTGCAGAGTTTGGTATTTATCTTCACATCTTTCACTACAATGATTTTTTATTATGACATATTCTTTATGAGTTGTTGAGCTATAGCAAGAAAATCTGTTATTTGTTGAGCACTGCCTGATTGTTGTGACTGATGCACAGTGTCATACACCAATCAAAAAGGCCTCATATTATACAAAACACATTTCTTAATGTATTTTTAACAATAAAACATCCCCTCTCTCCCTTTACTCCTCGCTTCACCCATCAGAAAAAGAGAGCCATACAATCCATTCAAAACATTTCCCTCATTAGGGGATAGGCTATATTTGCCAGATGTGAGACTCCCTGCAGGTGTTTTTTCAGGCCAACCATCCGCTCCCATGGAAGAAACATGTCTAGGAATGTCTGTGTGGCAACAGTAAACAACAGAGCACAGCACTTCACAAGAGGGGCGTAGTCAGACAAAGCTGATGAGCATTTACACTAAACAGCCTGTTCTGAGCAGGGATGAAGCAGAGGGGTTAATAGGCATGCCAACGTCCGATTGAGTGGAATTTTAAGCAAGACACTTTAAAATGTGCTCAAGCAACATCTAGAATCATTGGCAGTGTGTTGAAAATTGTAAAATATGAGGGATGTTTTATCTCCACATACAGTAATAAACAAGATCACCTCAAAGAACAATTTATTTCAGCTCTCAAAGACATTCACAAGGAATTATAAAGATTCAGTCAACCAAGCTGCATGACTACACAAGACCTATTTTGTCCATCATGATTGCTATTGTGCATTAAAGTGGTTGACAGGGTTATCATACAAATTTTAAAGTCAAATATAAGACTTTTGAAGACCCTCTTCAGAGAAATGTATAAAATCATAAGGAGAGGGGCAGAGATGGGAACTCAGAGATACCTCTGACAGCCTGTGTCACAATTCCAACACTTCTTCTTGGACATTTCATGGCTGCCGTCATCTGCAGAGTTGTATTGCACCCACCTTTAGTTGCCATTCTCATTTCATATCATTAGCTTAGGTCCAAGAATGACTGCACTGTTCTGAGCCTGAAAGTAAACTCTCATTACTGCTTAAACTCTGCACACCTGAGACAGATCAGCCAATCAATCACACACACCTGCACTGCAGTGGGAGGATTACCTCTTACTCCAAGTGACAGACGGCTTTAGGGGTGTGTGTGTGTGAGGGGGGTGTAAGAGGATGAAAGTAACACAGTAGTTTGTGACAAACTGAAAATAATAAATTAAATAAAGAAAATAAATACTAATATTACATTTACCTACAAAATAACCTATTTTTGTATTGTTACAAAAAAAAAAACCTATTCTTATTACTGAATAAGCAAATACAGAAAAAGACAAAGCAAATTCTTGTACCAATATTTGATTGCACAATATCAACATCTTAGTCAAAAATTTCAAGAAATTTTGGAAACTCCATCAGGTTCCTCCATTGTTTCTGTCACAAGGACATACAACAAAGTTTATCTATTTTGCAGGGACCATGGTTTATACAAAATAATACTGGTAAGAAACTGTATTTCTTGCATATGAAATTTTAAGTTATAAATACAAAAAAATTAAAAAGTTGATTATTGATTTATCTGTTAGGAAAATGTGACATATTGCTCTTCTTACAGTATCAGTATCACAATTAATGATACAATATTACCCCTGCATTGCGACACAGGGGTGATGGACATTAAGACTCTGTCTGGGACACCTCACAGTGGCCTGAAAGAGTCTAGTATGTATGATGTGTGTCCTGCATCATATGATCAATGGCAACTCAATCAATGGAGGCACTGTTTCAGCAAAAAGAAAAAAAATCACAGAAACGAATATTAAACAGACTGTTGCCAAGATCGAAAACGGATAATTATTCTTTAATCACTGATAGAAAAGAAACTATTAGGCTGAAACAATAGGCTCCAATCTTTGTGAAGTCCATGGAGAGAGTTTATGTTTAAGGGCAACAATTACTTAAGCTAAATGTCTGAAAGAAATCTAGCACTAAGAGAAAAGGCAAAGCAACTAGAAAAAGTTGAAATTATAAGAAAAAGTCAAAATTCAAAGAACTGTATTGATATAGGCCTACAGTTCTATGACATCTATAAATGTCTACAATAAATTTGAAATATAATATCTTATCTGTTCAATATTAGTCTACATTTACATTTTGACTTTATACACAAAATTGCATTTGTAAAAGTTTGCTTTTGTTTTCATATTTCAACTTGGTTTTCAACATCGCATTTCATTATCATAACTGACTTCTTTTATTACTGCATCCATATTCGAATCATTTAGATTCTGGTTTTAACAGCTTGTCTTTATTCTTATCTTTGAAACAATATTTTTCCTAACTGCATCATGTAAAAATCACCTTCCTCCCCTAATGTTGTTTCTTTATTCGTACCCTTATATTCTTCCTTGATAAAGAAACTTGATTTTGTGCAGTTTTAGCGCATTTTAACTTTCATAATCATTAAAAAGAGAACCAGGATTTTCTTAGAATAGGCAGTGCAGATAGCAGCTGGCACCTTGTTATTTCAATATTTAATCATCAATTCATTCAAGCAGTATTTGCAGACTTATTTGTCTCATTAAAAGATTTGTTATTTAAAAAGCAACAGATGGAAGTCTAGCAGAGTCTTGCTTTAACAGTTGTAAGTCTACCACAAACACATTTTTCATTGCTTTTATAAAAACATTGCTAGGTCAATCTATCTTGCATCAGATGCTAAGGCATCTATTTAGAGCTTAGCAATGCATTATGTACAACCAAACTTCACATCTAATTTCACTATACCTTTAATGTTGACTAAGAAATCCTAGCATTCCTCTGAACATCAAACTCATTTAAAGTTCTTTTTATGTAAAAAAAAAAAAAAAAAAAATCACCATCTTCAATGTCTTTGACTGTGTGTGCTTTGATGATTTTCAATACAACTTAATGCAAGCACATCAAAGAAAAATGAACAGTAATAATAAATCACATGGATGTTTTGTGGTTTTCTCAAAGCTGACGAAACATATTAAGAAAAACTTTATGAATAAAAGTGTGTGAAGCTATTGACGATATCATGAATTCAAAACAACCTATAGTTTCCAATTGCAGCAGAATGAGGGAGGGAAAAAAGCATTAACCTACAATTGAGTACAAAAAGAATATATAGCTGAGGGAAAAAGTAATATGTGCAGTGAGATTTCCCCTGGGCTGAGTTCCTGTGCTGTGCCAAACTGCGCTGCTGGAAGGCTTTGACTATTAAGCAGCAGCAGGAAGTGTTAGGATTAACATTGCAAGGAAGTAATGGACTTTCATTAAAGCTGTGAAAAAGCTCAAATGAAAGGAGCCAAGGCTGTTATCTGAAAGATGAATTAAACAACTAGAAATTCCACCTGTAGCTTAACGCCTTTCAAACATACAATGCACAAGGGCTAGACAGTAAAGAACAGAGGTAGGTCAAGATCAGGGTGAGTTTAGTGGAAGTGTGATATGTAGACATCTTGTAAGTTAGGGCCCATAGAAATTGATTTATGAAGTACAAATCTGTTAAGTTCTCCAGTAAAGAATCAACTTGTGGCTTCATGACTTTGAGCTTTTATTGCTGACTGTGAAAAAATGGAAGAAGTGCTCCTTTAATAAGAGTGAACACATGTCAAAAGTCTTAAAAAAAATCCCTTAAAGACCCCAGAGTCACGGTCAGAAGCTCCCTCTGTTGTACAATCCCTTGCGGCAGAAGGGAAGGTTAATAAGTTGAAGAGGTCTATGTCACTAATAAGCAAAGAAAGTTAATTGTGTGCACTGTGACATGTGCTTTCTGGCACAGAACGAATAAAACAATTTATCAATTTTTATTTAGAAAAATAGAAACATATTTATACAACTACTTGTACATACGCTTTAAGATATGTAACATATGAAATTATATTATTGTGTATAGGGCTGTCATCATATCATGACACTAATAATCTTGATTAAGTATCATTTTAAAAGCCATGCTAAATTTTTACCTCCGCCAAGGAGGTTATGTTTTTGGTAGGGTTTGTTTGTCTGTCTGTTAGTTAGTTAGCAACATTACTCAAAAAGTTATGGACGGATATTGATGAAATTTTCAGGGAATGTCCGGATTGAGATAAGGAACAAATTATAAGATTTTGGAAGCGATCCGGAACTCTGTCTGGATCCAGGAATTTTTTAAAGGATTCATTAACATTGGGAGATAGGGCCATTTTCGACATTTCTGCATATAACTCCACAAATGATGGTCAGGGCACTTGGGAAAAAAATACGGGACAAGTTTCTATCATGCTCTACAGTATATCAAAGACTAATCCGGATAAAGGAATAATTCCAGATACTATGATCCAGAATATGAAAAAATTGGGGACCTTTGGAATTTTCATCATAGGAAGAGAACAAATGAAGCCATAAACACGCAACAAACACCATCAAATAGCCAAGGCATTGTGGAATCTGGAATATGCCAACGGATTTGTTGTATCTTCAAAAGCTGTGGAACTAGATCCAGAAGAAAACCGCCATTACGGAAAATGTGATTTTCGCAAATTACTGCTGAACTAATGTTGATATCATTATGAATTCAGTTGTCAGTGGTATGTTTTCATGGTCAAGGAATCTAAAAATGTAGTCAAAATAAATGTGGGACTAATATTTATGGTGCAAATGACAAATAGGGGGAACTGTGGCGCTTGGCGGAGGTCTGCACTCTCCGAGTGCTTTCTAGTTTACAGATATTTTTATACCATGACAAATCTTCTTGTGTATCTGTTGTGATTTGAATGACAGCTGATACTGTGATTTTGTTACACGTTGTAGATTATCTCCAGTTAACTAACTATTAGTATATATTGTGTATATACTTTGTCAGAGTGATCAATACATTTGTTTACAAGAAATCAAACAAAATAGAGGTGTCACTGAGATGTAGCATTCACAAGCAGGGGTTAAATATATGTGACCCAGTGACCTGGACTTTTGACTTAAATTAAATTAGTAAATGCATCAGTCAAAGGACATTTAAGATTTAAAGAAAACACCATATAGCAATAAGTAGAAATATGTAAGGTCCCATGACCTTGATCTTGACCTTGAAATATCTTAAAACTTCATCCTTGAGTCAGAGTGGAAATCTATGTTAGGTCAAAGAACCATTTGCTTTTGAGATGTCAGTTTCACAAAGAATGATTATGAGGCCTTATGGCTTTGACCTTTGACCCCCCAACATATGACCTCTTCATTATTCAGTCAGATTAATCTTTGGTAAAATGTTCAAATTAAATCCCTCAAAGAGTTCTTGAGATATTGGATACATAAGCAGGGGGAACATGAAGAGCCACAGTGCTGAGCTTTTAATTTATAATTACTGAAGTCTAAGCAAGTCATGCTTAAGTCAGAGTGGGCATTTGAGCAAAGTTTAATGAATATCCTCTGAGGAGTGCTTGAGGGATTGGGTTCACAACAATAGGACAAAACAGATGGACAACTTGAAGTGTAATACCTCAGGTCTTGGTTGTTGCTGGCGTTTAGGTATAAAATATAAAGAATATAACTATGGTTTTAGACAACAGCAGCATACACATATGCACACACACACACAATCACCCACACCCACACACACACACTGCTTGTAACGCCTCACAAAGTCAGTCTTTTAAATGTCACAGTCTCACGCTTTCTGTCTCCCGCATGGCCACACACCGGGGCCTGTCAGTTAGCCGTGATGTCATTACAGCTCAGACATCATCGCACCGTGGCTCTGCTCACAAGCAGAACATAAACAGGACAGAGAAATCACCTGCTGAGAATGTGAAATGAAAGCACAGTTTGGCCCTGACAGCACTTTGCTAAAGTGTTTCCTCTGTGCCGTCCGAATGGAAACACAATGTATGTGATTAAGTGTGGCATATACAAAGAGTGCAAAGAAGTACTGGCTGTGCTCTAAGTCTTCAGAGGCATACATGAGGCTGTACATAACTGTGGGCGATAACAGAATACTACAC
This sequence comes from Cetoscarus ocellatus, assembly GCA_037902135.1. Classification (NCBI taxonomy): domain Eukaryota; kingdom Metazoa; phylum Chordata; class Actinopteri; order Labriformes; family Labridae; genus Cetoscarus; species Cetoscarus ocellatus. Next base: position 1,387,300 of record JBAMNC010000530.1, on the reverse strand, counting down.
CATGTTCACCAGATGGAAATAAAGTGAAATCATGATAATCTGCAGCTGAAAATCAGGTAGAGAAGTTAACTGTGCACATGTAAATTCAACCCTCAGATGCAGAACATGACTCATGCATAAATATGCATGAAAAGGGACTTCTCAGTAGTGCAAGAAATGCTGTGTATCCAGTGTCCCAGTAGGAAGAATTAAACTGATGATCACAATTTCTGACATGTAACGTGGCTGGCTTGATGCAAAACTGTGAATGCTCTGTGGGACTGTGCCATATCTGTGCTATTTTCATTGTTTTGCAGATGATGGGATATTCAACAAAGGCTCCGAGTTTTCTTGTCAAAAATTCTGACATCTGTTAGATCCCTGATGGTTTCCATTTTTAAATGAAAGAGCCGACGGCATCTGGCAATTTTCCCCCCGCTGTAATGAAAATGTACCAACTCCTACACTGTGATGTGTTATCCGTTTGCCACTTTACTAGTGTGTTCATTTTGTGCTCTTTTCCTCTGAGAACAATGCTTCATTCCTACATTAAATGATGTAGCAGCACTATGGGTATGTGTTTGTTTTGTAGCTTTTCTGCTGAGTACAAAACTGATGGTGACAGGAGAAATGTTTCATTTTAAGCACTGAGCAGATGTTCTGAAGAAATGAACACACTTGACTTTAGGAACAAACTTCCCACACAGCTCGCCGAGCAATGTCAATCAAAATGTCACGCCCCCATGTGCAGGTGGGTTTGTAACCTTTCACAGAGTTTTTGAAGAACATTTGCGTTCAAACTCCCTATTGGCTTAGAATTTTAACATTTCCATGCCCTTTTCTACTGAAAATTTATTTTCTGCCATGTAGACTGGAAAAGGTGTCATTTAAAAAAAAAAGAAAAAAAGAGGAGTAAACAGTGTGGGCAGGCAGAGCTGACAGCATGTCACTCATAATAGTTTGTCATTGTTTTTGTTGAGAGCTCTTTGGTGTTGTATTTTTACATGCTATGCATTTGAGAAGAATAGGGATGAATAATAAATTGCAACCATGATTGTCACAGCATGGGAAAAATGCAAGACAGCCCAGGGCCTTGATAGAGGTATGGGCTCTTACTGACTCTGTTGTTGAACTTTAAAAAATTGCAACTTGTACAAAGAGAATTTTTAGCATCTTTTAGATGCTTATAGGGCACACACTGGACTTCGTAAAAAGAAGCCACATATGTCCAAGATGTCCTCAGAACATATTTTGAACTTTTGACTTGAAAATCCACTCAGATATTGAATTTTTAGCATGCTTATCAACTCCTCTGTTGCAACCCTGAGCAGAACAGGCTGTTTTAGTGTAAATTCTCTAAGATGTGTCTGACCACACACCTCTACGGAAGTGGATGTAACCTTGGATTTTAGCACCATGCTCTAATGCTTGCTGTAGCTGCACTGTAATGGCTGGATATTTTTCTACTGGGGCCACCTGTGAGCCAAAAAAACACCTGACTCAGGGAGTGACTTACATCTGTGGGAGGTGGATTTCCCTGACATCACCAGGGCACCTTTTTCAAACAGACATTTGAGCACATATTTTCCAAAAGGTGGAATAAACAGCAGAGAGAGAGGAGGTATTTTTTGCATGTCAGGATGGTTGTAGGGGACGGCCACATTTTTGTATAATGACAATGATAAAAAGTGTATTTGGCTTTAACATGACCTCAAAGGAATTAAATTGTTGATTTCAATTGTTAAACACAAAGTTATAGATATATAAAGTTGTCAGGATATCAGAAATTCTAACTTTTATGTAGAAAAAAGGATATTGATACTTGACTGCACTGCTACAAAAATTAATATCAAAGCACCCAACCAGAGATAACTCCAGGTTATGAATTACCAAGAAAAAAGCAGGCAGACAAATAATTTAAAGATTGAAAAGCACTTTGATTTGCTAGAGTCCATATACATGGCCAAGCATATCCATTTTGCAAAGCTCCAAGCTAAAACCAACAGTTTTTTCCCAGTCAGAAAATGACAGGGCTTTTCAGCATCCACTTAAAGACAAAGAAGCTGTAGCTGCAAGTAAATGGTAAACTAAATTGAACTTATAAAGTGGTTTTCTAGTCTCTTTGACTACTTAAAGCAGCTGCGGGTCACCTCGACCCATTCACACCCCTTCACCCTCACAGTCATTCATTGACGGTCAGAGTTTCTATGTCAGTTGTCCATCACTATCAACTAACACATTTACGCCTTTTCATACCCATTTACACGCCACTAACGCAGCAGTAGGAGCAACTTGGGGTTAAGTGTCTTGCCCGAGGACACATTGCCATGTGACAACCTGGGCTTGAACCTGCAACCTTCCAAGACCAATTGCATCAGACTGCTCCACCTGTGCAATAAAAAGACCTTCAGACAGTTTGAATTCTTGGTACGTTGAGCAAGCCCATTTGTGAAGTGAAGGTTTGGCCATAGCAATATTAGTGTTGGCTGACAGAGGAACATCTTATATTATAGTCTTTTTTTACTCAACCAGTTATTTGCACTTTTACACAAGGACATACACGCACACTCACTTAAACATGCCCATCACTTTAAAGGTGCAGTGTGTAAAAACTGGCATTTCAGCGACATCTAGCGTTCAGATTTTGGAATGAGCCCATCCGTTACTAGGGGTGTAAATCACCAGTTTCATGGCGATACGATACGATATCGATTCTTTGGACAACGATACGATATTTGCCGATGTCAAAGAAACAAAGTCTGCCACGATTCGATTTCGAGTCGGTACGATTCAGGGGCCTTCGATCAATCTAAGACGATATTATGTACTCATTTAAGACAATCAACTACATTTCACCTAAAGCAAGAAAGAAATACAAAGCAATTTCTAAGTTTTGACAATTTTTTTACTGAAATGTGAAATGATGTGCTGACCTTTGGGTATGATAGGTTATAGAGGATTATAACCATCTGTATGATCTAATCATGTTTTCTGTTTGCTATTTTCTGATTGGCTGACATGTCAAGCTCCCGTTTAGCTCTGTGATGCTAAGAGCGTGTTGCTACACGTTAGCATATAACAGTGTTACTAGGTGGGCGCTACACAGTACATTTTAAAGCAGGAGAAATACCGGGTGTGGTGTGTGAGAGAGCGAAAAGGTGCGCGTCTCATACGCTGAATGCGTGAGACTTGAGAGCCCTGTAAAGTTGAAACTTCAGAACGAGGCGCTATTGGGCGGAAGCGGTGAAACGGATATCCAGTCAGAATTTCAAAATAAAGGTGTTGAAGATGAAGATGTTGATCGATGTTTTGAGTTTCCATTGATTTGATTGAATAATTGTTTAACCAATCGATGTATCGATCCAGATCGATGGATCATTGCACCCCTATCCGTTACTAAAACATCACGTCACTAACCGACGAGAGCCAGTGAACACCAAAAAAGATCATGAACAGTGCATCATTTACAACAGTTAGGAGGTGAGGGTTTTTTCATTCATACTTATAACTATTATTTACAGATTATAGGTCAGTTAAGATGATGATTATAGGTTTTGTAAACTTTTGTAGACTCGTATTCAAAAATCGTGTTTCGCTCTTTTTGTCCCCAAAACCCACCAGTAGACAAAATGGTGGATCGTTATGTCAGACTCCACCAAGGGGAGACCAGCGGTATATAAATATAAAAAGCTTTTTCTAACTAAATAAAAAGAAAACAAAAGTTCTATGGGGATGATTGTACACCTATTTCCATGGACTTTACATACAAATGGAAACATTACATCCTATATTCACCGTTTCTGTTTGGCTAAATGCTGCCAACTTCTACACACTACACCTTTAAGCTCTGAGGCTTATGTCATATACATCATGCAATAAAACAAGGCTGAGATGCCTTGAGGGAACTGTGCAGAGACAATATTGGCTGGGTAGTCAGTATTTACATCCGTTTCCTCACTTCATTTGGATGCAAAGAGTGTGGACAAACATCAGAATCAATTCTAGGTGCTGCTCTAGTTCAAAATCCCCTTGGCAATTTATCCGCGCTTTATGTGCCAGCTTCGAAAACAAAGGCATTACCTTAAAGTACCTCTGTGTGCATGCAGACACATATATCAATGTGCTTACTTGTGGCTGTGTCAGCATAAGCATGCTCTTGTAAGCCACAGATAAAAGATGATAAAGCTAACATGCAAGATTCACACATGTATGAAATAAGAGTCTCTCTTAAAAACCTGCAGAAATGCTAAAAAAATCAGATAACTTTGCATTCTTATTAAAATGGATTATCAAGCTAAAATGATCAAGGCCAGAAAGTATTTAAAAAAAGCTCACTTTCCATGTTTCTTTCTCAAAAAGTCTCAACTCCGGAGTCTCACTCACAGTCATTCATACATGCGTTTCATCTCATTTCTTTTGCCTTACAGTTTCAGTTTCCTAGCTGCAGTCACTCCAGAAGTACAGTCCTCTCCCTTGAAGCAGTCAAATTAGATGTCCGACCTGAAAGAGACTTGAGATATATCATGAATCGGTTTCTTCTTTAATGAGTTACTTCCATGTCCTCAGGTTCTAACAAGACTTTTTAAACAGACATCAGTTTGAACTCCTCTTTCAGCATTTTCTATGACATGTAGCTCTTTGAAAGCGTCCCTGCTGATGTTGTTACTGCAGCTCAGTGTGCTTTGATTTGATGCCTGTATGGAAGTCCAGTCTAAAAAGAATTCACATTTTCTTATTCTCTTCACTAAGAAATGGGATGGAGGCATCATTTAGGGCTCCAAAGCCAAAAACCCAAAACATGCATGTCAATTACATGATCATTCTCTTTGCATGCTATAATTTTGCATATTTTTTCGAAACAGATGTCCCCCTTACTATTTTATATATCTTTCCTCAATTTTGCCCCAAACTGTCTTGAATATTGCTTTGTCTCTTGGTAACAGTAATCTTAACTGTGCTTTATCTCTATAAACCTTCTAGATAGGGATCACATTTAGTTAAAGGCAGGCCTGCTTTGTTTTTAAAAAATATGCAGCACATGGACTATTATTAAGAAAGTGTAACATTTAAACCCTGATATCTCAGTGGAAGTCTATTTTTTAGTCTTTTTTATTTATGTGTTTGTGCAAAAGGCAGGGGATTAAAACAATAGAAGGATACAAGGACATATAGGATTCACAGGTGGGACAAAAGAAATCCTTAAAGGCTTGTGAAAGGACCCATCTAACTGTAAAAAAACAAAATACAAAGAACAATGGCCTTTTTACCAAATGTCATATAAAGTCTGCTGGCAGAAAGAAATAGCAATTTTCATTTTTTACTGTATCATACTGCAACAAATACTGCTGTATAACGACAAAAACGCTTGTCTAAGATCTTTTTAAAACACAATAATAGATGAGAGGTTGCGTAGAAAAGCAGAAAAACTGTTCCACATGACTGGACTTCTGTACCTTCTGTAAAACTGTCCAAGTCTGGTTCTGTAAAACTGACTATGTTGAAGATCAACACATCTGGTGTAATAATTGTGGATTTGAGACCTTGTTGTAAAAAAGCTGTTGAAGGACTGAGGGGATGATCAAAGATGTTCAATATTTGCAAGCTTTGGAAAAAAGGAGCAGCATGATCATTCCAGTCTGAATAAGTACCACTAACTCAACTGATGATTTTCCTGGAGGTAACACTGATGTTGGATTACCTAATGTGTGTTTAGTTTTTACACTCCTCATTTGCATCAGTTTACATTTCAATCATTGCTCATCTTAAATTGTGTTTCACTTGTTTTTGTTTGGAACTTGTGCGATTTCTTTCCTTCCAAACAAGTAGGCCAGTTGCTGTATATATTTATGCCTCAGTGCCTGCTATAGCCAGGGGCCTTATGTCATTCGCTTGTCAGTCCATCCTTCCATCAGTCATCTGTCCCTCCAAGCTATTCTTTTCAATAAGATATCATAAGAACGCTTTGAGAAATATTTGCACAAATGCCAGAACTGGTACATGGATGAAATTTTTGAGGTCAAAGGTTACAGTGAGCCCAATGTTTTAAGAATGCCTTTAGGGATTTTTGTCAAATGTGCCATAAACCTAAAAACTTAAACTTAAAGGTGAAGTGATTAGAATTTGAGGGTCAAAGGTCATTGTTGTACTCCAATGTCTCAAACTGGCTCTGCCATTCAAAATGTTATTCATATGCACATAAATCAATAAAGAGATAAGAGCAAACTTCTGACTAGAAGAGCTTCGAGAGCACAAACCTCAGCCAAGGCATTTTAAACATTTTGGGGCTAGTTATTGTGAAAAATGAGGAAAATTGCTCACAGTGTTAAGAAACCATATACAAAAACTCTTGGATTGGCATCTGGATCACTACTAAATCTTATCACTTCTTCTTTGTGCCATGACTCACATTCTGTGAAAATGTCACAAAAATCTGTTCAGAAATTACTGAGTTATTAGCAGCCTTCGCACAATGTTAAGCAGGTGTTTAAAAAATGACTTGATACGGATCTGGATTTGGATCTTAATCAAAATCTACTCACATCTTCCTTGTGCTGTGACTAACATTCCCTGAAAATATTATCAAAATCCTTTCATGTGTTCTTTAGTTATGTTCACAGTCTAACAAACAAGCTAAAAAAATGCCTTAATACATTGTGCCTTACTGCACTTTATGGGACATTATCATATATTTTAACCCACTACAAGTAAACCTAAGCTTAATTTGCTGAATGATTTTAAAGTTAAGCTGAGGCCTATAGCGGCTATGTTCTTTGCACATAGAGAGTTGAGCAGCACCATTACAGTGGGCCAGTTAATCCTGGATGAATATAAACCTGGACTTACAGTAATCAGCTTGGTTCCAGGGTACAAACAGGCTTGCACAATAGAAATGTTAATGTCCCCCTGCAGTTAAACACCACCAACAACACTAACAGTAAAGTCGTGCTGTGCCTCTGTTATGCTGGGTCTCCTCTGAGTGCACCTAATAATCAATCACACACTCAATTGGTCACATTAAGCCTGTGCCCATTTACTTTAGAAATGAGTATCTGCTGTGTTCATCTGCTCCGCACTCCATCTATTGATTAGTTGTCCATCAATCCAGCATTTGTCTGTCTTTCCCTCACACACACACATACATACATATAGTCCACTAAATTCAACTCACCACAGTAAGGTGTGTGAGATTGGACACAACTTCAGGATTTCTTCTAAAACTGAAATGACAGTCAAAAAACTCAGAAGTCAGTACTGTGCAAAATTGAATGTGCAGAAACAAACCACAGAAATATAAACATACCATTTGTCCTGCAGTTCATCTGTTGATAAGGTTGATTTACCAATAAGCTTCTATCTCCCACAATCACACAAACTTTGCTTTCTAACCGCTTACTGTTTTACCCAGCAGACGGTGCCACCATCCAGGAGTGCTGCCAGGAGGTGTGGTATGGAGTTAAAATCATGACAAAACCTCGCAAACACAAAACATGCTGTACTCACACCCGACGATTCACGGACGAACTCAGTGTGGTTTGCAAATACAAAACATCATTCACAAACTAATGCATTTTGTTTTTCAAACAAGAAACATACCCATCAAACAAATACATCATGCTTCAGAAACAAATAAAAAAGTACAAAAAATGTTTTTCAAGTACAAAAAAATATTCTTCAAGCACAAAAACAATTCTACAACTACGAAAAACTGTCACGTGACTTTTGGCACAATCTTACTGCTGTAACGTGACTTTTGGCAGTAATTTTCCGGCTTGCAGATCCACACGCAAAAGCACTCTGATCCACACACACATGCTAGTAAAGTTTCTAAGCGATGTCCTGTAATTCACACTCCACAGCAGCAGGTGTCACTGTTGATTCAATTTAAGGCTGCCGATTAGGCTAACTTAACTTTTCATTCTGTTTCTAACTTAATGAAATTAAACTATGACCACACAAACATTAATAACTTGATGCGTCTTGGTCTTAAGATGGAATTTTGAGGTGAAGACAACCTCAGTCCACACACAATTCCACAGGCAATGCAGTTATTTTTCCTAATAACCTTTTTACAAATTACAGCTCCTTAGCTTCATTTCAGTGTTATATAGATATTCAGATGTAGCCTCCAGTGAAATATATAAGCAAAAAAATCCTTTTAAAAGAGCCACTACCACGCTTTTTTGAGTTCTGTATGTCCTCTGATATGATTGCATGCCTCCTATCTGAAAGAGAACTTCTATGCATATGACAAAAAGTTTGCCACTTCAAGACTGTTCCCTCTCCTCCTGTTTTCCTGCAGCTGCCTGAAACCACCCATTACCTCTGGTCCCACAGTAGACCTACCAGTGTGACACCCTACCATTGTCTCATCAGCAGTTTAAGCCCATTGGCTCAGGGTATCAAGCCCAGTGCAGAGGAGAGACAGAAGAATGAATTCAGAGTTGTTGACAATAGTGCCAAGCAGCGCTCAACCAATCAATGACCAAAAAGTAGACCAGTCAACCAATCAGGCCATGAAAATAAGATTGTGAAAATAAGATTTTCTGTACATTGATGATTGTGAACATTCTCAGTCACTTGAATTGACTATAAGAACCTCAGTTACGGCAAAATGTGGGCTGTTTGAGGGCATATTTTACAGTCTAAATAATTTAATAATATATTCTTTTTTCTGGTTAGATTTTGCACAAGTTAATGAATAACAACAAATATAACAGCAGATTCATTGATTCTTTGATCAAAGTGGAAAGAGTTCACATTAGAAGTGCTATCAAATGTTAATTTTTGGGTCATAGAAAGCAAGGAAAGATAAATAATTGGGGATTTTTATTGTAAAGTGAAAAAAGTTAAAAAAGACAAAAGTCATTTTTATATTTTCTGGGGCCTCTGTCAGTCATAGGCCTGAAGGACTGTCCTAATTTTTCAGCCCATACTGCACCCATGCAACATCTGTCATTTAATTGGAGAAAGAAAAATGTATAATTCATCAGCAACGTGAATTGAAGCGTCCAGTCTCTCAGGCTTTATCCCCTCTAAGCAAAGTCTCAATTTAATATAGATAATGGGAAAACATGGGAAATCATTTTGTTTTTACAAGCACTGCATATAAAATAATTTCAGTTCTTTATCAGTTTTTATTGCAGATGCTGAATTATGATTTTGCTTTCGCTTAAATGAGAGAAAGTTATGAAGATGCATTAAGTAGTAGATCCCATAGCCCCTATTAGAGCAGAACTTATCTTATTAACTGTGCAGCTCCACTGTATCCTCTTAAAATCCATCTGCTTCTGTCCATGTCTCCACACTGCCCTCCTAAGGGCTGCATAGCACTGCTGCTAAAGCTGAATGTAGTTACACAAGCACCAGTCTTGGAGATCTCTCTGTGTGTAGATCATGAGTCTGTGTTTAAAGCGGTTTTGTTATTAGCAGCAGATGTCATTTCAGCTCTAAACCAGCCCAGTCTCATTAAAGCTGAGGATATAGAGCCTTTTTTTTTACACATGCAGTTGCCCTTGTTTGCTCGATAGTGCCTGCAGGATTTTCACCAACGCCACTTGTTTTTTCCCTTTCGCTCAATACATGTATCCACAGGGAGTTAAGTATGGCAAGTATATTTGTGTATGCCAACTGTGCTGCAGTACAACAGTGAGAAACACAGAGCAAGCAGCAAACTTTGAAATCCATACAGCCATGTCAGGCACACTGAGTTTTATCCTCAGTGTAATCATACAAACATCTTACAGTCTGATAGACATTGGCAGGGTTTAACTCCAGAGCTGTGGCAGATTAACATATAAATAACATGGATAAAACCTGTTTGAATATGATCTAACACAGCATTTCATTGACATAGTAGTGTGCAATATTTTTTGCCCTGATCTAAATGCTACCTAATTCCAGTCAGAAACCCACCACACGTCAAAACAGAAGCCATGGTACATGTGCGTGCAGTAACTAATTTTTACTCTGTTTATAGTGACTACATATGAATTATGAATCATATGAAATGATCTACAGAAATCCAGACATTGCCATGGATGACTAGATCTTTTATCCCAAAGTGAGTATTCCAGGAAAAAACAGTAAAATAAAATAAGTAAATATGATTTAGGGTAAGCCACAGTGACACAGATCAGCTCTGCATCTGTACAGAAAGAGCCGAGCTAGCGCTATATATTGTACTGCTAATGGGGCCATCAACTGCATAATTGAAAGAGTTGTACTGAACAAATTTGCAACAACTTACTTTCCTCTTCAGAGCCCCTTTGTTTTGGCACTACCTCAGTACATGGCATAGCAAAGTTGTTCTTCTGCCAGCAGGGTGCTTGGCAGCTACAATCTGCAGGCTTCATAAGAGGAAACAACCATGGCCAAACAAGATAAATGGAAAATTTTTGCAGCAAATATGTCAACCGTTTACTTTGGAATACTTCTGTAAATGGAGAGTTAACAGGTCTGAATGAAAAACTGAGGAAACTACTTTGGAACTGGATGACCAGAGAAACCCATGTTACTTGTGTGATACAGGTGTGTAAATCCTGAGCTTATGTTGACAAACTGGCTTGTTTGTTGGTTAAAGTACTGTGTTACTACTTTTTTACTGGTTAATGTAACAGAAAGACTACGAAAAACGTGCTTTGGGATTTTTCAGGATCAGAGGATACCAGTGGCCTTTATATGTGCCTCTGCAGTATGCAGCTCTCATCATGCAGAGCCTCCCCACTGTGATGAACAAATACTTTTACAGACCAGTTCACTGTTTAACAAATTATTAGGAAAACCAGATGAGCTGAAGTAAAGTTTACCTTCAAAGTAAATATTCAACTCATTAGGGGTGGGAATCCCCAGTGGCCCCAGGATATGAAATTGTCACGATACTTGAGTCCCAATTTGATTTTATTGTGAAACTTGATATTTAACAATTTGCTAAATATTGCGATGCTTATCAATATATTGCAATAGATTTTGCACTTCTTAACCCTTGATTGACTGTATTAACATCAAAACAGCAAAAAATGAACAAATCTGTAAAATGTAATGAGAACCATATAATTTAAGTTTATTAAAACAGGAGTCAAACTCACAGACTGACGTCCACACATAGCCAGTTAATGCAACCTGCTCTGTTGTGCTCAGTCTCTCCTTGACTTCCAGCTTCAGTTTACATGCAGGAAAAACAAAATCTGTGCACCATGATCTGTTCTCTGAGTGGGCAGATAGATAGATAGATAGATAGATAGATAGATAGATAGATAGACTTTATTGTTCTTTGCAGAAAATTTGTCTTCGACTGCAGCGCTACTGGCTAAGGGCACCATATACATAAAAACCACTAGATGACATAAAAAATGTACTTAAGCAAGAGGTTGGTGACAAGCATGGTCAGTGGTTACTGTGCAAGATATCAGATGGACTGTTATTATAGAGAATTAAGAAGTTAAAAATTGGCAGTTTTGGTTTCCATCAAACAACACGCAAAAGGTAGAAGTTCTCTGAGTCACATGACTGACATTGCACATCATGTGATGCAACTATTGCTCTTGCACTTTTCACATTATCACCAACTGCAAACATCATCAATCACAAAAGCTACCTTTGAGCAAGAATAAAGTAACCCTCCACTACCTGATCTGAAAAAAGAAGGGTTGGTATAACACTTAAAAAGTGTTTGTGTTCAATTTGTCCAATCAAGGTTTTGCAATACAGTCTTTTTAAACATTGTTGTAACAAATGAAGACAGCAATTTAGATTTTTAGCATCATTGAAAAGTATTTCAACTTATTTCCATATTCTGCATACTAAAGCTGAAATTAGCACTGACAAACCCAACATTTATGGAGAATAAAAGGCTGTCACAAATACAAATCACCAAATACAAATAAACAAAGTGAAATTATGCTTAAATAGAAAGAATATGATTGGAATGAACAATGAATCAGATTAAGACAACAGCTCAGCCATACATCAAAGTTATCCAATTAGTAGAAGGGAAAAACAGCATGCTTTGCAAAAACATATTGGCTTATTATACGACTATAAAAAGTGGTCAGGAGTTTTAGATAACAAATTATTTTCAGCAGAAAGAGTGTAATTTAATTCTAACCACAAGCAAACCTTCTGTGGTTGAGACATAATATTATGATTTAGCGGTTGTGAGAAAATCTAAGTGCTTCAGAATCTATATTGAAAAGCTTTCACTCGGCATTAGCCATCAAATCAACCCAACACCTAATTGAAAAATCAATACATCATCAATATGGACACTGGGCATTCATCAGAACAGACAGCCTGCCCCCTGGTAGCTCTTCTCTCTGTTACAGCCGGATAATATAATGCATCTGTGAGATTGGTGTTAGGAAATACTGGATGGTGAACACAGAGTATAGACACATTAAATCTGACTAAGAGTATCACATTTCTGTCCGCACTCAGAAGCAGGACTGGAGATTGTTTAGTGCTGGTGATGGTAAGGAGACACTGATGAATTTGATGACTCAGCAAATAACAAGCAGGCAGTGAATATGTGTTGGACTAAGTATCCAGAAATGTTGCAGTGACTCACTCTTAAATACTGTGTAGGGAAAAACCTGTAAGGGAAATGTATCAATAATAGTCAAAGAGTGGCTGTGAGTGGAGGGATCAGGGGGCAGAGACAGAATTGGCCCTTTGCTGGCTCTCTGATTGGTTCACTGACCAACCAATCAGAATCAGAGAACCCCCCTCTCTTAGCAACCATTGCCAGGTTACACCTGACAGATAACTTGTCATAGCAGACTCTTTTTAATGCATGTTCCTTTAATATTAAAAATCTCAAAGGAAACTTACACTTAAGGGAAAGAGGAAATGTTTTAAAAGTGATGATGCTTGGTATCATGGCACTTTATTAAGATTTAGATGCAGATGATTAGTTTACAATGGGAAAGAGATCAACAACAGCAAATGTTATTACCTCCGCCAAGAAGGTTATGTTTTTGCCAGCGTATGTTTGTTTGTTTGTTTGTTAGCAAGATTCCACAAAAACTACTGGATGGATTTTGCTGAAATTTTCAGTAATGGCCCAACTTAAAAATTTTAGATTTTGGTGGCGATCCAGATAATGCCATTTTCAAACAGCCGGTTTTCCTCAATAACTGTCTAAATAATAATGATAACCAACATGATTCCGGGTGCTAGGTGTGGGTTTTCAGGGTCAAGGAATCATATTATGATGGCAACTTTATCGTGAAACTATTGCTTATAGATGTAACAGCAATATGTGAGCTACCTTGGCGGAGGTTTGTGAATTCAAGTCATATTTATCAGTTTGATATACAATAGCTGGACAGTCTTGACAGTTTAAGACTCCTTAGACTCCTTGAAGGTAGGAAAAAAAGAAAACAGATAACCTACATAAGCCTTTTTCTTGTGGTTGCAGATAGTTACAATAAGGTGTTTGCGTCGGACATTAGGAGACATCGTCCATATATTTACCCATTTATGGACACTTTATACTGTTGGCAAAAATAAGGTCTAGGTGTCATTTTGTTCACTTGTGTTATTTTAATGGTTTCAGTTTGAGAACTAAAGCAGTAACCAAAACTATTAGTTAATCCACAGATACTTGAATCACCTCAATTAATTAATCAGGCTCTAAAATTTAATTTCCTCACTGCTACTTCCACACATGCTCCCGATCCTGCTCAACATGTCAACTCTAATTAAGCCAAACTGGGAACTCTTGATATTGAATGTTTTACCCGCTGTTCTCAGCTCCTCTTACCTTCTCCATCCAGCAGACTTTGTCTCCCTCTCTCTCTGTCCCCCCTCTCTTCCCTGTTTCAGCTCTTTTCCTCCAGCTCCCTGCTGACAGCTGGATTACCATGTATCAATGCAGTGCCAGGAACTGGCTGCCAGACAAAATCATGTTTTGTCTCATCCCTGGCTACTGCAGGGTGATGAGTGCCAACAGCGTGTGACATTGGGAACAAGAGAAGAGAGCCAGGTGTGACCACAGACAAAGGTAAAAAGAGGTTAACGTTTCCATATGTAGGCTTATGTATAACCATATTTGTGGTGTTTCACAGACAACGTAACTATGGTCTCGTAATAATTTTCTTTTAGAAAAGTTAGAATTAGTTGTTTTCTACTCAAAGGGCCTGATCTACTAAAGGTTTGCATGTATAAAAACACAAGTAAACTTGAAATTGCTTGTAAAGCTGAACTACTGACCTGCACTGTAAAAACTGGGTAGGGCCTTGAGGAACCTCTAGGTTTCTTTAAGAACTTATAGGCTACTCCAAGAACCCCATGAGTTCATCAATGCACCTATGGGTGCTGGGAAGAACTTATAAGGATCATCAGTATGAAAACAGGTGCTTCAAAGAGCCATAACAAAGTAATGTAAACCCTTTTCAAAGGTTCCTCAGAGCACCTAAAGAGGTTCCTCCACAGTTGTAAATGGAAGAACCTCTAAAGGTTCTTCAAGGATCTATTATTTTGTACAGTGTGGTGCACTGAGGACTGCATCTGTCAAATGAGCAAAACAGCATGCGCAATCCATTTAGCGTGTTTGCCTTCATGAATATGCAGAATACATGCTGATGATCAGAACACACAAAATATTGGGAGGAGGAGTTGCAAATGTAATCATTTAGCACCCGCAATGTGATTTATCAAACCCGCAACTAATTGCGCGCAGTGTTTTTGCGTCCTCATTTAGAACGTTTGAAAGGCAGATGCAAAACAGGCACAGCGTTACGCACAGAGGGCTGCGGTCATTGTGTCAAGAAACAGGGGTCGCATTAACCGAATATTTTCCATCATTGACTGAATTTTTTGATGAATGATGGAAAGATTTGGAGGCTGTCGGTCATTATGATGGACTGGAATAAAAGTAGTAGTGTGGCAATGTAGTGTGCCGTCATACTCATGCAGACACACGTGTAAAGTAAACCCTCTCTGTCATTGTTGAGGAGGTCATTTAGCCTGTGTAAAAAAAAAAAAAAGAAAAAAAAAAAAAAAACTTTGATAGCCATAATCTGTCCGTTTGTCACTCAGAGCTGACTGCCTCACACTCTCCACGCACTGACAGTGCGTGGAGAGTGTGAGGCAGTCAGTGCGTAAAAAGGCAAGAGTACCGGTCTGTATGTGCGTAACTGTAAGACTGATCTTCACATGAGAGATTATTGGTGATGAAGCTGTCTTACTATGCGAGTGCTGTCATTTAGATTATGTTTAATCGTAATCAGAAAAGAAGAGTTAAAAATGACAGATACAAATATGGCATAAGGGAAAAGTGACGACCTTGTCCGTCAAAATGACAGACAACAAAAAAGGTTACCGCAAGTGACCAACTCCATGGCTTCATTTTTCATTTACGGCCACCCTGCTCTCCCAAACTCTCCATTGTGACACGCAAAATCCTCCATTAAAGAGGGTGGTCCACACCACTTTTGCACCTGTTATGAATTGCGCACCCAGTGATAGTAGATCACCCGCAACACGCCTACAAATAGGTTTTTAGTTGCACACGCAATTTAGCACCGGTTATTTTGGATCTTAGTAGATCAGGCCCATAATGCAATTTTGTATATCCCTTCATAACAGTAAACAATGAGTAAACTTACAAAGGAGAAAAATGGTTAAAGATTCAAAATTGAGGTGTTTGTTCATTATTTACCATTTAGTATCATCAGAGATTGTCATGTTGAACTTTACGCTGGTGATACTGTCTTATTCGCAAACAAATTTGATCTGTCACACATACATGCCTCCCTCTAATTTTATCACACAAGAAAATTACCTCTCAACAGATATTTCTAGTCCTAGACTGTAGTGAGACCTTGCTCACCTTAACACAGCTAATAGTAGACTTTGCAGGTCGATCCTTGGTTGTCCTTCTCTCGCTCATCATTCTCTCATGTATGATGCACTACAAAGGCCATATCTAAGTCTACAAGGACGGAAGCAGTCCCACTTTGAAGGTACCCTGTCCAAATTACCACATTTTTTAGACAGGTATATTACATCTTTTTTTCTGAAAGTTTCACACTGGAATATTTTTGCACATGTATATTGTTGTTCCTCATTTCATTAAAATTGGTGGTCAAGAAGGCCTTTAAATGGAAAGTATAGTGTAATAATTTACCAGTGATTTATCAATATAGGATCAGTTTTGTCATTTCATTTATTTGATAATGCTCTGTCATCATACTTTGTGATGGAGTGTTCCTGCCATCAAGAATGCTGTCTGCAAACTGTTCTGGATCTGAATAAACCTCCCCTTTTAAAATTTGCTGTCCACTTTGGCTGTCGTGTGGCTGTTTTTTTTATTATTATTTATTTACTAACTTGTTAAATTCAAGTAGATTACCTTTTTTCCCATGTATGCATTGGAACAGTTTGTGAAATGTTATGTCAGTCGGTGTCCTTTAGGGCCCTACTCTGCACCCTGCTGTATCTACTGTCTGTATGGAGCAGGCGTTAAGTCTGTAACAACAGCTGAATGGTTCTTTTTATCATTTGGGGAATATGACCAAACTCAGGTCTGTTGTGTCGAGAGCTGAGCTGGAGATGTTTGTGTATGCTTTTGTATCATCAAGTTTTGCCAACTGTAACTCTGTATTTTCCTGTCTTGTAAACTCTTCTTTAAACCTGTCACATGTGGTCCAGAATCTAGCGATGAAGCTGCTCACTGAATCTCCTAAATGGTGTTAAGTTAGCTCTGTCGCAGTTTACTCTATAATTCTTTTCAAAGGTCACATATTTTATTCCTTTTTGACACGTTTACTCTGGTCTAAGATGTTCCAAGAGCACATCTTTTAAGTTACTTGCTGCAAAATCCTCCCTGATAATGTATTTTGGCACACTCATAAACTCTTCTGTTTCAGCCCAGCACTATGCTCAGATTCTTGTAGTGGCTGCACAAACATGCCTAGACTTGTTCCCTCCACAAGAGCTAACTGGATTAACAGATGGCATTAGGAGTGTCTCCCATCTGAAGTAGGTGGCATATCCCCCGATGCTATCTCAGGGGGAATATTTTGGACACTGTGAGCACATCTTTCTGAAAGCTAGGTCAAGTGATAGTATGAAAGAAGGGATTTCTCTCATGTAAGGGGGGTCATGGACATGTTTTCTGTGTAAAAAACATGAAAATGTGAACTTTGCCAACCTTAATTTGCCTGTCAATATTTCAAAAGCTAAGGTTAATGCATCTGCATGAAGGCAGGGTCATGTGTGTGGGTGTGTAATCAGTGGTTCTGAGGAAGTCAGGATGGTTTCAGGGTGAGACACGCTCACACATGCTCTGGGAAATTAAAACAAGCTCACATTCACAAGTGATAGAATAATACATGCCTATATTTAGAGATGTGTTTTGCTTCCTGTTGTTTTTGCTCAAGGTTGGTTCGATCTGAGCTGAATGTCTGCCTTCGTTGCTGACTGCTGATATGGATATGCAGTCACTAGGGAGTGAGAACTAGGCGAGGTCAAGAATCAGAATACCAGCTTGCAATACTAATTATTGTATAGCATGATGTCTCCTCCCGGGTTCCATAAAGGATCTCTGCATCTCTACACTTTCTGTGTGAGGTGGATGGCCCGGAGAGAGACCTCAGCTGAATAACTTTATCTGTGATCTGATGTATTCAATAAATGGACTGATTTATGCCTATGCCAAACCTTAATTAACTTGTCATTGTCCTTCCTGTTCCATTATATTTTGAGCACAGCTTGCCTTCTAATGCCAATGGATGATATATATGAAAAATGGCCTAAGTTGGCTGAAACTGATTGTACCTTAACAAACTTTTGAGGTGGTATAACAGCAGCAGGACACTCAGGCCTCCTGTACTGGGTCTGTTGGTTGTGTCACGCACGATTTAAAACCAAAGCGGACAACATTTAAGGTTTTTTGATTGAAAACTTTGGGCCTTTCCACCACTGGAACTGCAGGGTGTTGAAACAGGGGGCATTTTGAAAAGTAGTTTTTACCCCATCTGTTTTGATATGCCATTTTTTAACTTCTGTGTTTTTTTATGCTGTTGTCTTGATGTCACTATTCCAGTTTTATTGCTTTGTTATACAGCATTTTGTGACTTCTGTAAATAAACTGTACTTACTTATTGGATCTGATTAGTTTTTTTTCTTGCTCTCTTTGTAAATTGATGTCTATAGCAATGTCTTGTCTGTACCCTAATAGGACTCTCTTAATATGAGATGGTGTATTTAAAGGGATTAAGCCCAACCAAAAAATGTACCCAAAAGTTGGGTGTGATCACAGACAAAGGTAAAAAGAGGTTATCATTTCCATATGTATGTTTATATATGTTTTTATAGACATTATGACTCTACTGTTGTCCTTATGGATGTCTTTGCAACAAAATATAAATCTTTCACATCTTTAAAGGCTACATGTGAGATAAATGTGCTCATACAGACATATATAGTGTATTATTCCCAGCTTTAGGCCTGTGGAAGTACCTGTAAGTGCCTGTATGAGATGTCTGTTCAGAGGTTATAAATGTTTATTGTCCCGCAGACTGTCGTGAAATTGCAACGCGATGAGAAAGATTCTCACTGGCTTGCAGGCTGAATATTGGATTTTCCAAAAAGTCAATAAAGGCCTTGATCATTAAAGTGAATAAATATTCTCTCCCCTCAAAGCTATTTCAAGACTTGCAGTTTCCTATCACCACCATGGCTCTTTTATTATTTACAGTTTTGTGCTGACACACACACACACCCTCACGCATGTTGGCATGTACTGTCTGATATGAAACTGAAAAGAGAAGCGAGACAAAGAAAAGTTGCCAATAATATGGAGACAGGTCTATTAAAATGGATTACCTTTCCCCCTCCATACTCAATCTTCCTGAGCACTCACCAAAAATAATGTATAAGATTTCTGTCAGGCCATCTGCAATAGATTGGCCTGTTGTATATATCTGTTTCCCTGAGGAGTAGTGGAGGTTATTTTGGAGTTGTTGGTGGATGCTGTTTGGAGATTTGCTGAGGAGGTAAAAACACAATCACAAGGGACTATACAGTATCGTTCTCATTATCTGCTCCCTGTATAGAAGATTCAATCACTGACTAGTCTCTGCTGCGGCATGCTGACAAGAGATACACAGTAATAAACCCAAATTAATTATCAGGGACACCTAAAGTTTTTAATGTAGCTGACGAGAAAAGTCAGGGCTACAGACAATGACTTTAGATGTTTGAATTCTCAAAATAATAAGCCATTCTTCAGATGACTGAAAAACTGCCAATTTAATCTTTAGTATATAATTTATAGGTTTCTTTATAGCCATTAGAACACTAGATACTACTCAAGAGTAATAGCTGGAACACTTTATGAGTTCATGGGATTAAAAAAAGACAAATTAATGCTTGATACTATTATAGATCATTAATTTATGACTATCCAGCCAATAAAGGCTCAACATGTATATAATGCCAGCATGGGGGACTTGATCAAAACAACACTGAGTTCAGGTGGAGGGTAGCGGGGTATCATGTGAGTGATTCCCTACTACTCCAACCCCTTGATGCCACAATTTAAAAAACATGGAAGATTCTTTTTCGAACTGTATGAGTAGCTACACAGTGCAATCGTCACGTAATATACTGTTACACTATCAATACTGAGACCTCCTGCTGTTTACCTCTGTTAGCCATCAGAGTCAATACACACTGAGAAGCCCAGGTGTGTCGCTTTAAGGGTCTGTGACCACAGCCAGTGGTTCTTTCACTGGAAGCATTTCCCATTTCATTCCTCACCAGTGCTGATGTTGCCTCTTTATAAAGGTTGACTTCTTCTTTTCTCCTCACAATCTTTAAGGAAATATCACCTGGAATATGAACTGTTTTAACTCATAGCGCTGAAAGGTCATGCTCAGTGGGCTTAACACTGAAAACGCTGAACTACATTGCTGTTAAATATTGAAAAAAGCACAGACAGCACAAAAAAACAACGGCTCAAGTGAATGAACATGTGAGCGACTAACGGCACATGCTTGTGTGCCTTTAGTGGGAGATCAAGAGAGACAGAGAGAGAGAAAAATGGGGAGACAGAGAAGGAGATCTTGAATTATACAAAGCATGAAGAGGGAGGGGTTGAAAACCTGGAGGCTAATTAATGTTTAGGGCTTGAATCTAGATTCTGCAAGCCTGCGACGTATTGAATATAACAGATACAACAAATGTTCAGTCACCTTCCAGTTTATCTTGAAGGGTTCTGCGGGATGTTACCTGAATGGTACTGTGATATATTCCATAGATATGTAAAATAGTCCATCCAGTGTCTCAGGTTTGGATTACTGAAGCAAAAATGGAGAATGACGTTAAGTAGTTTTCACAAAGCAGCTTTTCCCCAATATTTTAGGCTTTTTTCCTCCATTTTAACCGGAATTAAAACCCAACATGTTACATTAATTTTACATTACACCAGTGAAAAAACTTTTACTTCTCTCAAATAACTCACCTTTGATTTTAAACATAGGTTGTGCTATCAAGATCACATTGATCCTGTATACATTTTTTCTCTTGAAAATCAGGACAAAAGTAAAATCGAAGACTTAATCTTGGATAAAACAGACCTCATCAGACATTTCTGAACTTGTCAGAATTTGACATGATAACTGGCAGTGTTAAATAACATGTAATAAAACCAACAAAGTCATCACAATTCTGGAAATTATCATTAATGCAATGTCAAAGTTTCATCGCACTGTACCTCATGTATGGCACTATGGGGGAATTTTTATATAAAACTGAATGCCAAACTTTTAATTGTCTTTTTCTTTCCTCTATCCTAATTATGTTTTCTTAATCATCAAAAAACTCCGGACCCTCATTGTGCTGCTGACAAATTAGCAGTTTAGGGACTTACGTGAGGACAAATTGTAAAAACAAATGATGCTTGCACAGAGTCTCTGAAAAAAAGCCGCTGTGGTTGAGGAAGGATTTCCAGCACATCTTCTTCTTAGAGATGACTAATTGTATCTTGAGAAAGCTGCCCAACTGTTCATCCTCGTATCTGTTGGTCCTTTGCAGTATCTCTTTCTCTATTTGCTCTCACATTGTGTCGGATTATTTACCGAACCACAATCCTCTAAATACAGACAGAAAGGCGTGGGCTGATCTGTAGTCATCTGGACTTGAGCTCAATGTGACAGTTGGGGAGGAAAGCAGGAGTAAGTGGGCTAGAGGATGTGAGTGAACGTGTGTTTCGGATATATATCTCAGAGTATACGTGCATGTCCAGGTGTAAATTCCTCTGTGAATATTGATATGTGTGTGGGACAGCTTAGTTCTCCTGCTTGCACCCAGTGCTGCCCAAGTTAATTAGTTTATTTATGAGGGAGGCGAGTGGCAAGCAGAGGCAAATGAAGACTTAGTATTGTTACTTATCCTGACAGAGCAGGATTGGGGAGAGATTAACTGTGTGGGTTCAGGGTACAGCTCCAGTGGATTGATGACTTCTGAGCAACTGGGAGACAGACTGAACAGTCTTGATACTCACAGGGAAAATTGATTCACTGTTGATTATGCTAAAACCTCTTTACAAAATATGTTTTAATGCTTAAAAAGGATAGTTTGGGTTTTTTAAAGTAGGCTGCTCAGGGCCCATGGCAGTTTTAAATATGATTGCCACGAAAGCACCCAGCCAGCTTTGTCGCTAAACAACATTTCACTTTTCCTTGCACAGCCCCTTGCAAAGCCTGTGTGTTTGGGACTATTTTATAGTGCAACATAGAGGGTACATATCCTTCCACCTCTCATTAAAGTAGAGGTCAGAGCACTTCAAGCAGCAGTAAGTTCATGTAGTGGTCACTGGAGCAGAAACTGATATTAATCTAATTCCCTGGATATTATGAGGATAGGTCAAAAGGCAAAAGAAATGGCAAAAATTAAGGTTTCATAGCATTCCTTTGCGTGATGTGGACCTTCGATAACTTTGGCTTGTTGTTTTGATTATGGACATCAGGATTCCCCCTCTGCAGCAACAATGTGTTGTGTTTGCATTCCCATTTTCCCAATCAGGGCAACAATACACAACAGTAGTTTTAAAGGCTCACTGAAATTAAAGAGATCTACTGAGAGGTTCAGGAGAAGCGTTTTTACAAAGTCTCATGCATGACAGCAAAAGACCTTCAATTGGTATTCGGTATCTGTGTTTGATTTAAGATAGAGTACAAGCAAAGCTTGTTTTTTTTTCCCTTGTATAGTCTCTTGAGTTGGCATTTGTTCTGAGTAGGGTTATTTTAAGTAAAGAATAAATAAATGACCCTTGGCTTTGAACTTCTGTATTTTTACAGCAGCTCTGGCACAGTAATGTTTGTAGTTCAAGATTTTTGTAAAATATGGGATCATTCTTATATTTGGTTAAAAAACTGACAATTTAGATTTTTGCATGAGCATCACCACTTCATTAATGTAACTGTTTTAATCAGCGATCATGGCATTAATCCTTTATCCTTATTCTGCATTACGCTCCACAGCTTCACAAAGGAAAATGGGCTGTGAGGTTTTAAGGCACCAAAGATAGACACTGAAGCAGAACAGATGAAAAAAAGGATTTACAAAATCAATGTTCAGATTCACATGCTCCAAGTCAAGCATGACAAAGCAGACCAAACAAACATACAAATCCAAGGGGGGTAAACAGAGAGATAGGAAGGTCATAAACAGACAGAAAGTCAACACATAAGTAGTAGAAACAAGAGACAGAGTCCACAGGAAACAACAAAAGCATGAGAAGAAGGGTCAGGTTGGGATCGAGTAAAAATAGGAAAGGAAAATACATCATGACAATGAAAGCATGGCCAGGTTCTCTAAGATTTGTTTCAACTATTAAAAAAAGGTCATCTCTGGCATTGACCTCAACAGATTAGCCTCAGTTGCATTTTCTGGGACTTCACTAACCTGATTTAATTTGTTTATTTCGAGTTGCACTTGCCTTGTTTAACTTAAAACTGCAGATCATGACCCCTCCCCACCATCACTGCAATTACTACCATTTTTACCTCCAAACTCTTTCCCAAAGTTGTGAAACACATTGTTTATTTTCATTGTTACTTGAAAAACACCCAGCTTTGTCTGTAGTGTATTCAATTTAAAAATAATTTCAATCCTTGAATTGAATCTTTTGTCTGCAGTCTTTTAATTAACATTTCTTCCATTTTACTGATTAGAGAAAGACTTATTTTTATCATTTTACCCCAGCAAAGTCCCTTATTCCATACAACCAGTCAAAAACTTCTCATAAATCTGACTTTAATTAAACATTTCAGTTAAAGTGCACCTATTTTCATGTTCTGACATCCTTTCATAGCCTCTAAGTTAAGCTCTATTGGATTCTTAAGTGCTATTGACATGTTCTGTGCTGTAAACCGTGTATACATGAGCTTTCCCCCCTCACCCTTTAGCCTCTTCATTTTTCATTAGGCCTGTCATGTCCTCCATTTGCTGAATGTTTTTAGCTTGCTGAATCAAGAGAAAAAATTCTGCAAGCAGTGGAGCAGTTTCCTCCCCAGGGCCCTAATTTCCTGGCGCAGCACAGGGTGGCGGAGCCTGGTGCACCCCGCGCAGTGGTAATTTCGTCCGGTGCACCGCCATGCGCAGCCAATTTGGCAATTTGGTAGACCAGCTGCGCCAAGATGGGTGTGGCGGCACACCAGGGGGAGGTTTCGACAGATTCAGCTTGGCGCAAGGTGTGCTGAAAGCTCGCCAGCTCCAACCTGGTCTATTCTCGGCGCAGGCGAAACGCGCCTGGTGCAGTGGTAATTTGGCTGACAGGCGCACAGTGCGCACACGCCACCAAAACCTCACAGGCATGTATCCAAGTGTCAGTGCATTTTTTGTCGCATGTTGCATGCTACACAACCTAACACCATGGATGCCACTTTGACCTCATGGAGGAGGCATTACAGGACTTAAGATGGAGAGAGGCTGAACTACATGTGCCGTATCAACAGGGAGAGCAGCAGAGCGCAGGGGAGAGGAGAGACCACCTAGCTGCATAGCTCTGTCCTTAAATGCAAGTATATGCCTACTGTTTATACATGTTTTGGCCACAATCAGTCAGTGGTCGCCAGTGTTCTGTTCTATGCTGCAGTCTGCTGGCAACATGACTAATAGGAACAGCAGGAGGCTGGACAGGCTAGTGAAGAAGGTTGGCTTTGTGCTTGGCAGGAGTTTGGACTCTTGAGACTGTGGTGGACAGACATATGTACAAGTGTGTGGCAGGCCATCCTTGATTATGGTACCCATCCCCCCCACAACACCCTGGACAGAGTAGCAGCAGCAGTGGGAGACTCATCTCACTGTGCTGCAGGGCTGAGAGATTTAGGAGATCCTCTGTTCCCACAGCCATCAGACTGTTCAACACCCTGATCAAAGGCAGTGGCTCATGTCCTGGACTACCTACGCATGACCTACTATTGCTACTGGATACCTGAATTTCCCCAGGAGTGTTAATACAGTATTTATCAATCTATCTATCTATCTTTTCTTGTATCCCTTCATCACCACAACAAATGTCTAGACACCAATCCTGCTATCTGCCTCGCTACCCCTTTAAAGGATAAGTTCGTTTTTTTTACACCTTGACCTTATTTTTAGGATTAAATACGCCCATAAACTCACCCAGACAATTTTGGGGGAGCTCAGAGTGGTTTTCGAGCAATTTAGATCCATCCAACGGTGATTTTTTCTCATGCCATAGTAGCAGACGGGGCCAGAAATCGAAACCCCTATATAAGACATTATCTGCTGCGAAACTCACTCCTCCTCTGTTGCCATTGCCGTGCAATGTCCACAACAACAACACCAGTTGGCCCCCATTCGTGGACGTGCAGTGGTTGCTTGTTCTCTGGCCAGCTGTTCGGCTCTTTCCTTCTGCATCCTCCTTTCAAATAGCTCCTCGTCGGTATATTCTGGCTCAAAACAATACGGGCATCCATTATACTCAAAGTCGTCGTCAGACACTTCTACATCGGATCTACATTCCACCATGTTGCACAAAAATAGCCGTGTAGCCGTGTAGCCTAGCAACAACAGCAGCTCTACTCAGCTGCGCTCTTGCGGTGCAAGTCTATGACGTCACCAAAAGTTACCCATCCTTGTAAAGCCCCGGATGACCATAATAACGAAGTTGAGCTGACATGGTGATAACACTGGCCATACATTTATAAAATGTAGCTGAAATGAGCGAGTTTCGCAGCAGATAAAGTCTAATTTAGGGGCTTCGATTTCTGGCCCCGTCCGCTACTATGGCATGAGAAAAAACGCCGTTGGATGGATCTAAATTGCTCGAAAACAGCTCCGAGCTCCGCCAAAATTGTCTGGGTGAGTCTACGAGTGTATGTAATCCTAAAAATAAGGTCCAGGTGTCAAAAAACCGAACTTATCCTTTAAGTATGTAAAGACATCATCAGTCTAATCACCAGAGACATAATGATCGCACAAGACTGCACACTTGCAGCATCTGTTATCCCAACTTGTAAAATTAATAATTGATCACGTACATTAAAGATCCTCCTGATTAGGATATAGTAGTTGGCTGTATGCACACAGCTGGTGCATATCAAATCTGCCAAGAAGGGGAACAAAAGAGGAGCAACCGTGCCAATTGGGATTCCTATGCTTAAGCATGGTTGCATTCACATCTGTGTATCAGACCTGAGTACAAATGAATAGTGCTTGAGAATGCCTCCAAAGGCTTGAGTACTTGTTGTTTTACCTTAATTTATGTATAACACTGACAGGTGTGTTTAAAACCATTCTTAGTGTGTACAAAGATGGCCTCTAGCAGTGAGAAACATTTGACACCAATGTTTAAGCATTGTTTTACATAAAGGTATGTTCACATCGAACGCAGCTTGGGCAACCTGGACAACCACTCTCCATGTATTTCAGTGGACAGCTGTGATGGGGCAGGGCCAGCCCTCAGGCAATGTGGTAAATGGTAAATGGTAAATGGACTTGAGCATATATAGCGCTTTTCTAGTCTTTTTGACTACTCAAAGCAGCTTTACACTGCAGGTCAAACTTACCCATTCACACCCATTCGCTCTCGCATTCACTCACTGATGGTTCAGAGTTTCTATGTTAGTTATCCATCAGCATCAACTTACACCTTCTCGCCCTTTCATACCCATTTATATGCCACTGATGCAGCAGTGGGAGCAACTTGGGGTTAAGTGTCTTGCCCCAGGACACATCGCCACGTGTCGCCCGGAGCTGGGCTTGAACCTGCAACCTCCCAATTACCGACCAAGCGCACTATCCAGCTGCGTCGGATAGACGCAATCTGGGCAACTTGGTCGCACTAATGGGTTGCTTTGGACTTGCCATCAGGTTGAGTCACTCGCTCTCCAAAGTTGAAAAATTTGAGCTTTTCAGGCAACATTGCATGTGGATGTGCCGCGACAGTCAATCAGCGTTGTGTGATTGTGTGACAATACCTGTGACAGTTAACAACTGTTTTTATAGAGTGACAATTCATGTCTGTGTGGGAACATTAGTCAGTGAGTACATTAGTTCCACCTTATTGAACCAAAGCGGCGGTTCTCTGCAGTTCTGTCCTTCCTTGACCTGAGGTAAACATGAGGGGCCATCAGCTGCAGTGTTTTACGGTTGGTAGATGAGTGAAAAGGATATAAAGTTGGAATAATGCCAGCTAATACGTACAAATATATGATCTATAATATGATATGATCATGGTGAAACTTGAGCAGGCTCGACGTCACTGAACGACGCAACAGTGACAAAATGAGCTATTTTATGGGCACGCGATGCAACTTGGGTGGGCGACGTGATTTCAGTAGCCAAGTTGCGTTCAGTGTGAGCGCAACTTTGTAACCAACCTATGAAATTTTATTTTCCAATTTCAATTGTTAAGTCTCTTAAACAAGTTTGTTCTACAACATAAAACATGATCTAAGAGGTTTCGACTAATTTTCTTTTTAATACAGGTATTAATGCCACTTTGCCAACTGGTCTGCAGGCTTTGAAAAAAAAGGATGAAATGATTAAAAGTATGTATGTCCATCTAATGATTAACTTGAAACTTGCAGATGCTTACAGTTATAAACCCAGTATAAGCTTTTATTGACATGTAAAGAATCTGCAATATGCCATGCTTACTTGATTGTTGTTTTATGTTGTAGCATACATATTGCTTCATTTAGGTTTGTGTTTATTATCGACTGAGTGTGCTTTCTCTCTCTCTGGGACATGTATCTGACACCCACTCTATTTCATTTTTTCATTTCTCTAAAAATAAAGCAGGAAGGGTAGCTCGAGGTGAATTCAGCATTGAGGCAAGAGCATGAAAAACACTGAAAAGAGAGAAAGGAGATTCTTGGCTGGAAAAAAATTAAAAATCAATGAAATTTAAAATGTATGCAGAGGCACAGACTCACTTAAGTATTTAACAATCTGAGTTCAAACCAAGGCCTTGCACTTTCAAAAATTCCTTCTCTTTTTGTTATTAGCTATTTTGTGAGCAGGATTTGCATCATGTCCCAACATTTTTTTGTAAAGAAAGGTTTTGAATTCTCCTTTTCAATCCAATGTTAAAAAGACTGAAAAACTGAGCTTTTTGAGTGCCTGTTAATGATTGTTTTTTTTGTTTGTTTTTTTGGCACCTGCAACAGTCAACCAATTCTTAGTATTTTCAGCCTTTAGTTGAAAATACAAACTGTCTCAGCTTTTTGTTGTTTTTATACTCACTAGGCCCTCATTTAAAACTAATTTAACTGTTGGAATAGCATCCCTTTCATCAGTGTCACTTCTCCCCACGAACCCGTCAAAATCAAGGCTTGTCAGAATAGCTAATAATAACCTTGTCAACAGCAATGGCGTAGGAGAAACTGATCTGCCTTGTCCTCCTGATGGAACATTGTGCATGTTTAGAGTTTTTCCTACAGCAGGAAAAAGATTCCTTTATATTGTTTCATATTTTTTCGGTGATACTTCCTCATGCACAGGAAAATAGCCAGGCACACAGAGGTAGTTTTAAAAGAAATTAGTCAACTTTCTTGGCCTAGAATTGACAAGGATGGGACACATTCTGAAAATGTGGTTGCGGTGGCTTCCAGCACAATAACCACAAACCACTGTCTTTAGACACAGCCTGAAAGGTCACCTCATGCAAAGACTGGATATGTGCACCACTCCTTCTTTTCTTAAATAATTTCAATATGTCCTTTGGGGATCACTTTACAAAACAACTTTTATATCTTTGTATAGTGTCCAAGCTAGCCACGCTATCTCAGTAGCATGGCTAGCTTGGACCAAGTGTCAAAAATCAGCTGTGGTCTAATTGCACCTTATGTTATAAATGTTCTGTTGTGGAATCTTCCAAGCAGATGACATTGATTTTTTGTATATGGTGCTCTACAGATGAACTTTCTTTGCTTGTATGTACAAACTACTTGTGTTATGTTAAATACAAGTTTAATAGTTATCCCAAAATGAAACCTCTGGGGAACAGATGGTTTACTGATGGGAAACATGTCTTGGGTTTGATAACAAAAAGTGATTTCATAGCATCTCCCTCTCAGCGAAATAAGTTAAATGAGTAGAGATGGCATAATCAACGTTTTGTGGATTGGTATATATGCTAGACACCCAAATGTATGTGCAAAAATACTAAATTCCTGTGAACAAAAGTGCATGGGTGATCAGATCTGGGCAGAATCCGACACCTTCCATAGATATTACACAATATGATTTGAATGGTATGATTTGCTGTACGTCAGACATTTTCTGCTTCGTGCAACACTCACCACATTGGATAGGGGTCTTGCAAAATAAAGATATTGTGCTAGGTTTGGCATCTGTTCCATTACTTGTAAATTCTGTTAAGATAATGACTGCATTAATGTGTGCTCTCAAGTAAAGAAGAGCAGGGTAGCACGCAGGGAATAAACAGCTTTTCTAGATTAGAATTCAAATATGCTTTATTTGTATGAAAAGAGAGGAGTAAACACCACCAATGCAAATGTTAAATACATCAAAAATATTTATCAGAGCTGATCTGGTAAGACCTGCAAAAACCATGAGGACTAATTGATAAGCTTCCATGTGAATCTGATTACAATGTCCTTCGTGCTGATGCTGATCTATAGGCACTTGCCAACTTATTCAGTTACTTATTAATTGTATTTGAGTAAAGGGAACAAAGGCTTAACAGTTTTTAATGAAAGTTAAAATATTGTGAAATGACGCAAAATGTATTTATGCACTAACATGGTTAACAGTTGCAATTAATCATGAGAGTAATGTAATGATACCTTATCATTTTTCCATTTTGTTTTACTCATGATGCTAAATATACAACAGGACAGATTTTTTTTTTGCCCCACTGATGTAATTTCTGTAGCATTTTATGGGCTCAGTGGCATTTTATGAACTTTGAAGGCCATTTTCCCTGTAGGCTTAGTGAATTTCCAAAGCTGACATGGACAAATGAACATGCTGAATTTACTATATTAGACACTTCATTTACTGTCCTCCTAACTGCACTTCCCTACTCCAACTAAATGCCGACAAATAGGACCCAACACTGATAAGAGTAGGTGATTGAAGCTTTTTGAAGCGGACAATGGCAGTGTGTTTAAGTTAATGCTGCTGAATAATTGCCACCCTGGTGAACAGACTCAATAACAGCTGCCACTGTTTGCATTCAAATGGTCTGCTGCCCAATGACTCAGTATGTGAGGACTCAAAGCAGAGGAGCTCCGGATAAAATGATCTATCATTTCTTGTCCTTGCTTCACTTTGCTAAACTAACAGTCCCCAGGATACTTTGAAAAACAGCTTGGGAACGGGTCTTTTGTCTGCATGTAGCCACCGTACTTCAGCCGGTAAATGTTCTTCTTGAGCTGCAGGAACAGCAAGTGCTGTCATTCGGCGCTTCATATCCATAATAGACCATCTGTATTCAGACACAACAAGTACACACAGACACACACATACACAATACCTGGCACTTAAGACAGACACAAACTCTTCAATATTCCAGGCCAGTGTCAGAGGCCTGACTGAAACACCTTTGCTATAAATGACTCTATAGAAAAGATGGAGTTGGTGAGTACAGTTACCCTCCAACTCCGCGCTGTAATGGCTGATACATAGGAGCTGGGTAATGACATGCAAAATGCATACTGCACAGGCAAGGTAATGGACAAAATCTATTTTCTGGTTTCACACATGCCAATTTGGAGTTGTTACAGTGAGCCTGTAGGGCTGGTTGGTAGAAACTGACAGTAATGAGCTCATCAATAAAAAAAGCTAAGGTCTGCCCTCTCAGCCCTCCTGTCTTAGCCTCCTGATGAATCTGATGAGTCTCCAAAGACACTTTCATCTGTGCCAAGTTATGGCTATAACATGACTTCCTCTGGTTCCAACCCGCACTGCTGAGTGGATGTCTTGGATGCCTGTATATGATTGAAGAAATAAAAATGTATATGTTGCAATTCATGACTGTCTTTGGTGTTTGTTGAGCCTGGTTTAAAAGTAAGAAAGTCCATGCATACAAGCTCAAGTGGTGTCGTAGCTGTGATGGTGACAAGAGGTGCAGCTTTCTTGGGTGGGGATTTGCAAAGTTTGCAGTGCAGACGAGCTTTGAGGTACTTTTCTACTTCAATTGACATCTTGGACCAATACAGCCATGCTTTGATGAGGCCTAGAGTGTGCTCCAGGCCCATGTGACTGATGTCATCAGGCTTAGCTAACAGTCTGTTCGCTTTTTCTCAGTACACAGCCATGGTGTCATTTTTATCAATTTTATTTTGTTAGTAAAAGTCAAATGCATGTTTTTTATGTCACCCTGTGTGTTTATATTAGAGACAGGTATTCTACTTGCTGTCTGTAAAGGAAGTACAATTTTGTTAATGTTTTCCAAATGAACTTCATCTGGTAGTCTACATTGTCAGTCTGTTTACTAGAGTGTGAGAATGAAGAAATATGCAATATTGATAACAGCTTGGCCCATGAATCACATTTACAGTTATATATATCCAGAAATGTGTCAGCTCTACATAGACACACGCTGGCCATAAACTGGATTTGTTTGATCACAGAGCAGAGTGTAAAATTGGCTGCCTGTCACATTTCACACATTTATAACTATGGCCTGGCTCTGTATCCCCCGGAAAGAGCACTCATGTCTATGCATGATACTGTTGTGTGAATGTGTGATTCAATCTTTGTAAGGAACATTATGCACAAAATATTGAGACGAAGAATCCCACACATACGTCATAATCGGCAGGCAAATAACAGGAGTAAGTGACATTTCATTTACGAACCGGCCACCAACTGAGCGGTAATGGCAATAAAGTCAAAGCGATAATGAAATCTGGAGCGGGGGCTCCAACTTCGGTTCTTGGCTGGATGTGTGTGACTGTGTGCATTCATCCCCTCATGCACCCGGGCCCTCTGTGGGCACATCTGAGTGAAATTAATATCCAGCCAGAGAAGCCTCTAGCGAGTTCTGTCTGGTCGGTGTCATTCAGAGAGACACATGCAATCAGGCACACTGTAAAAAGTGACATTTCACTTAATCTCGCCACAGTGTGTCCAGCTAATGCATGCATGCACGTCAGATGGCACCTGTCAGAGCAGTCTACAGAAAGCATTATCAGAGATACAGCCCTGCTCTGATAAATGGATTTGTTGAGATTAGCCGGTGTCCACTGCAACAGATACACAGAGAAATCTCCAGGTTCATAGATCCACAGATGGTGCTCAGAGATTACAAGGTGTCAGCAACTGCAATAATAGGATTTATATCTCAGAAAAAGACACAAATTTGACAAGAGTAACAACAACTTTAATTCATGAAGAAGAAATTACTGTTTAAGTTTTAATGTAAAGTAAAAGTGCTGGGTAAAACTCCTAACAGATGTTGGCTCTGGACATTGACAGTGGCTATGCAGGCATAGGCAAGTACTTTTTTTTTTAACTTTATTGTTATTTTTAAAATTTACAAAACATATTGATGAAATAAAGGTCATGACATATGGGTTTCCCAGGCAAGGATTTTCTGAAATGAAGGTTTTCCTCCTCTGTTTTCAAAAATAATCCCCTCCACATGCATTAGAGTTTTTTTATAATAACATGCTTGTCTGGATGAAAAGGCATAAACACACTGTTTATTACTGTGTTACAAAGTCAATGATAGAGTTGGGAGTCAAATTTAAATAAAATATCCTTAATAAACCACACTTTCACAGGTGTTCTGTTGTAAACAGTTACCATGTAACCTGGTGCCCTGTGGTCCGCTATAGACACCAGCCTGAGTTAAAAGCCCCTCTTCTTCATGCATTGAGTTTGTTAACATTTATATTGTAAGGTGTGTAAAAATTGATCAATATGTTCATCCACGTAAACGCTTATAAGATACCTGACCACCTTTAAACAACAACTCATTTTGTGGTTAACTTAGCTGGCTAACTTCCTTCCCATAATGCAGAGTGGGACTCGCAGTCATAGCAACACTGGCTGCGATGTAATGACATAAGATGAGCCTTGCCTTCTTGTGTCATTTAGGCCACTTAGAAAAGAGCTCTGTGAGCACGAAAGGATGCAAAAGAATATAGCAGCGTAAATGAGTACACCCCCCCATTAAAAGTATTGTATTAATCAATATCTAAATAAACAAAAAAAACAATTTTCAAAGTTGTGACAAAGCTGAGTTTAACATAACATTTTTTTACCATAAGATGAAAATAAGGGTAATATGATAACTAAAATTTAGCTTTGCTCCCACCCCTTTGATTGGGGTGTACTCGTTTTTGCATCCCGATCTTAAATTGAGAAAAACACTTATTTGTGTGCAACTTAAAAAATCTTGTTTTTCAATCAATGGTCCACATTTGGTAGAGTATTTTGTGGTATAGTATGCCATAGAAAATGTTGATTTTGAAAGGAAACTAAAGGTTTTCTGACAAATCTGAAGGGGTGTACTCATTTATGCTGAGCACTGTATAACATTGCTTTGCAGACAAAGCTCCAAACTAAAACAACTGCGGTTGGCTTGAAGCGGCACAGCCCAATCAAAGTCCTTTAATCAAAAAGAAGTGGGAGCTACAAGCAAGACAACAGCTTCAGTAGCAGTTTTTATCATATCTGGACCACATTACTTTATTACATGAAAAACAAATAACACTGAGAGCATTTATTGATAGAAAGGATATTTTCTCTCCACTTCTGACATGTTTGGCAAGAGTTTGTTCTATGAAGTGGCTCTCTTTTGTGCTTCACACCATGGCAGTAGGGCCTACTGGATTATCTGATTTACCAGTAATGATTGTGATTGATGGAAAGGTAAACCAATCACCTGCCAGAAATGCTTGAAAAAGCAAACACTTTCTATGGGCTGTTGCGTAGATGGACAAGTGGAATATATTAAACTGTCCTTTTGGTTGGTCAAGTAAAAGGAAATATGGTGAAAAAACTACGCTAGATTTTCTAACATTTTTGTTGTAATGAATCATGGCTATCCACAATAACTGACAATTACTGACTCTCCAAACGTCGTTATCATTGCCTGGAAACACTGAATGTCCCATCAAAGAATGTTACTTAAAGCTGTGGGTCTTTTTCTGCCTTTAATTAACATTTTGTGCTTCTTACTCATGATGGACTGAAACTGAAATGTCTTTCAGGTAGTGGCAATGCATTGTGATGTCCAAGCTCCTCCCAGTTACACACAAACATGTGTTAAATTCAACAACCCCAAAAGATTTTTGGAAACACAGAGTGGAAAAGGATAGATTGTCATTGACTTGAGTATTGCCATTTTGAGCATGTTTCCAGTTCAGAATGCAAGGGGTTATGTGGTCTCGTGACTTTACTGGGGCTGAACATGTCCGTAGGGCTATCCAGAGACAGTTTGCCTGGCAAGTTGTTTAGGGTAAAACTATTCACATGGTTTTGGGTAAAATAATCAGGAATGGATGTAGCAATGTGACCAAACATCATCAGTTGTACAAAAGCCACAGTGTTGAGCAGGCTATTGCACATTTCTACCATAGCCGTTGTTGTAGTTTGGTCAATGAGTCCATCTGCACCGATGCAATAAAAGACCCAGAAAGCTTCTCTCTTGGGTGGTTGTCAGAGTCTTAATTTGTCTCCAGCTTTTGAAAAGAAATTTCTGGAACAGAATGAAAATATCACACAGAATGCAAAGTTTAGTAAGCCGAATTATCTCTTATTCTGAATAAAGAAACCTTTCTCTACTGAGTGAATAAAAGGTACAGTTGATTTTCTGCTTTGGGCTTCTGCTGACTCCTGTGCTTAAATGTCAGTAAAATAACACGAGAGTGTAAATGTAAGTAATGATACATGTTCACATTAATCATTTGATAAATGTCCCTGCATTTACAGGAAACAAATCAGGTAACAGAGTAAGAGAGCTGTAGTTCTTTACTATGATTGAATTTCTGTTTCTACAGGTGACTCGAGGTGTCAGTTATAATCTCCAGTCTGCTATGCAAATGTGAAACTTATCTCCTCTCACTTGTCCCCACTTTAATAATGATACCAATTAAGGATTCAGATCAGGTCGGTGATTGAGCTGTTGTTATCTCCATTGAGTAAACAAGCTTTCTTTTCTTCTCATCCCGCAGCTTCATTAGCAAGCAGCACACACGGCTGCATCCCGACACCCACAAAGACATGAATCTATAGCTGGGAGTGGACTCACAGATATAACCATGCAGAAACACAGACACAAACACACATCGTATTTGATGAAAGGCTTTAAAGGCAGCATCAGTCCCGGGGAGATGGTTGATTTCTATGGCTGCGGTAGGATGTTTACCTGATTCCATCTAGAAGTGTGTATCTCATCTAACTCAAACATAAAGGGATGGGAAGGGATTTTACCAGTGCTGATTGTAAAATGTCATTAAATTACGTGAAACTTTTTGGGAAATGGAGAAATGTCAGGCAGTCACTTCATTTGTGAAATACAAGATTTTTAAGTAATACAAGAGGCCTGTGCAGTTATATTATCTGCAGCTTATAAGAAGTAAACTACAATGCACCAAATACTTTGGTTTGTAAAGTCAGATCTGTTATTATAGAAGAACCAAGTTTATGAAACTAGTTCTTATGTAAGAGGATTGTGCTTTGGCAGACACAATAAAACATCTGTAAGAACAAAGCACAAGAGCCCTATTTGATAGAAACACCAGGTAGTTGTGCCATAATGAAAGGATAAGCGCTCAATGAAGAGATCCCTAACCCCACTAGTACCGACAGACATTTCTGAGGAGTTACCTAATCAGTTACTTGGCCCTTCATAGCCACAGCATTATCACCTTCAACTGACCCTGGCTCTGTAATGCAAACTCCAGGTAGTGGCTGGAGCCTACCCTATCACATGGCCTCTTACCTGCCCTCCACTACACACTGGCAGCAAGAGCCAGAACGTCACTGGGGTCATCAGGTTGGGACCTCCCATCATAGGTGTTTTGTACAATTAGCCACCGTCATACCTCAAAGAGGCTGCCCAGAGGTTATAAGAAGTAGAAGGCGCCAAAAACTTTGGTTTGTAAAGTCAGGTCTGTTATAACATAAGGATTATATTTATGAAACTAAAAAAATAATTTTAGGGTTGCATAGTGGCGCAGCAGGTAGTGCATGTGCCTCACAGAAAGAGGGTTGCTAGTTCAAACCCTGGTCACCCTCTTTTCACTCCAGCTTCCTCCCACAGACCAAAAACATGTTCATTAGGTCAACTGGTGACTCCAGATTGCCCTTGGGTATGGGTGTGAGCATGAAAGATTGTCTGTCTCTCCATGTAGCCCTGCGATTGGCTGAAGACTGGTTCACACTGCTTCTCGCCCATTGTGGGCTGGGATAGGCTCCAGCCCCTGTGACCCAGAAAGGAAAAACCTCCATAGATAATGGATGAATGGAAAATACCTATAATTCTATACCACGTATAAAAAAACAGAGGTTTGTGTTTTGATAAATACATTTTAATTGATAAGACCAAAGCACAAGAACCCAAACAACAAACAAACTCCACAGCATAAGTGACTTGGGCATGAAAAGACAGCAAGCACTATAGCAAAGATGCCAAAGCAATACAAGAACACAACATTGCAAATTGGACCAAAGATAAAAGAGGATAAAAAGAGTAGGATTAATAGAATAAAAGGACAAAAACAAAAAAAAACAAAACAAAAAAGGTATAAAGATAATACATAAATAATAATAAAATGTGCAAAATAATCAGCAGTCAATGGTAATAAATGGAAAATTAATATATCATTTAATAATAACAATATGAATAAATATGAAATTTATCAAAAAGAAAGTGGCAATCTTTTTAAACTTAAGAGACAAATGTTGATCCCATAAACCCCATGCTCAGTTTCACATCAATTTAATCAGTTTCACACTCTTTGAGAAAGTATAGTAAGCTGTTTGTATTTTTAACTGGCACAGCTTTTTATGCATAGGGAAAATTTGCCTCAAAACATGTTGACCTTTATCCAATCAAAAGAAAGTACTGATGAATGACCTAAAGACAAATCTGAGACCCTGCATCATCAAAGTCAAAGTTAACATCTTTAACTGGAAAGACTTTGAACACAACAGACGACCGTCCAGCAATGATTCTGGTTCAGCTCAATATTTTTTATTGTCAACAGCATTATGTTTCAATTTTTCCATCCAAAGTCGTGAAGGAATTTTTTGGAGTTCATAGGTCAAAAGTAAGTCATAAAGTCTTGTGACATCCTTTGCTTTTGAACATGATATTTCAGAAAGGCTTAAAGAGATATACATTATTTACATTAATGTCTGTTCTGACTCAGTGATGAACTTTAGATTTTGGAAAGCATAGTTCAAAGGTCAAAATTATTGAGTCTCCTGTTCAGCAATTGCTCCTGAAAATAGTTTTGTAACTATGATATCTTCGGTGACTCTTCACCTTGTTAGTTATGACTCTGCAACCAGGCAAAACAAAGTGCTTCACAAAATATGTCAGAATATAATATTAAAAGAAAAAGAAAAAACATCAGAATAACACACAAAAACTAAGAAATTAAATCAAAGATAAAAAGATAGTGGGTGATAACCCTGCCCAAACCATTTTGCTAACACAATACAGTCGATGTTGATCTTGCCTTGAAGGTAAATGTCAGGTTTTTTGTAATTTACTGTCATTGTGATGTTTTTTCTATCTGCAACCTTCAGTTTTTTTAACTGTGTATCTCCATTCTGGATTTCTAAATACACTTCTTTTAATTTCTTTGACAATTCAAATCCTTTTGAAACCACTGCCGATTTCTTAGAGATATAATGTTAAATAAAGACTCAAACCTTTTGTTGCAATCAGAGGGAATAATGGATAAGTATGTCTTATTATGAACGTAAGAAAAAAAATCTTTTATGTTATCCACAATTCAATCTTGAACTCTCTTAACTCTGTTTTTCTTGGTCAAAACTACACTTCCCCCCTCCACTGATGTCTTGTAATATTCTGTAAAGAGTCAACATTTCCCTTCAATGGCCCTCTATCTTAGTAAAGTATGACACCAGACATCCCCTTCTCTTTTGTCATTTCACCCCCACCCCACCACTCTCCCCCTCTCTGTGTAAATTGGGAATGCTTTTCATGCTTCATTAAGACTAGCTTCAAGTTTCCATTTAAATCCATTACTTGATAAAGCTCAGAGATATACGGTAGTGATGATGTTCTCATAACCCCTTTTAAGATTTCATTGCTGCTAAAATGAGCTGTGGTGTAATTTGTAAGTAATAATGGCCTGTGAGCCGCTGTCGCTACAGTTTTTCTGCCTCATTCACAGCATTTCTTTGGGGTACACAGTCATGTAAGTCTATTCAGAAGACATTCTCAAATCTGCACCATAGAGGACCCATGTAACATGTCCATCATCGGCTGCTGAGAATTTTATTGTACAAGCAGAACAAGCTCTAAGAGGGGTTATTTCTGTAATAATTTTCACACAAATACAGATGATGATAAGTCTATTTGCAAGGTTGAAGCCCCCCTAGCTCTCATCTGATGGAGGAAGCAGAGGAGACGGCTGTACAATGTATTAACACTGATAAACCTCTTACCTGCACATCCCCACTTTCTTTACCTCTTAATAAGCCCAGATGATCTGAAATCCATTCAGCCACAATCAGCCACGCTGATTTCTCTCTCTTCCCCCTCACTCTCAAGGCTAAATTAGACCTCATATATCATCATTCCTTCGAGCCAAAGCAGATGCTCCGAACAGAATGAGGTGGGGAAGGGTGTATCGAATTAATCTAAATAATTGGTCTTAGCCTGTTTGAGCAGGGCTCTCTCACTGATCTCAGACAGCGTAATGAAGTTGCGACCTCCCCTTAGATGAGGCTGGACATTCAGCCAGCCCCCGGTTCATGTGAAGCACGTGTCATAAGTATAATTAAGTGGTTACAACTGAGGTGAGGCAGGCTGCAATGAGAGTGTAGCGCTGACCCCAGCACTTGTAAATCATCATCTCTATGCTGTCACCTTCATCTTGATTATAAATAACACCCTCAGGTCCCTGGATTCTGATTTATACATGTTTCACGAACAGAGGTATTTAAAGATCATTCTGGGAACTGTGTGCATATAATAGGTGCTATTACCTTGTATGGCACATTTAGCCAAAGACTTGAGGGGCATTTGTGGAAAAGCATTAGCAGAAGAAGCTAACGTGAGTATTTCTGTGCAAGACTTGAAACAGAGAAAACACTTCAAAGCACTCATTCATTTTCTGTACCACTTATCCTTTTTGGGGTCGCAGGGGGGCTGGAGCCTATCTCAGCTGTTATTGGGCAAGAGGCGGGGTACACCCTGAACCGGTCACCAGTCGATTGCAGGGCCACATAGAGAGAGAGAGACAACCATTCAAGCTCACACTCATACCTAAGGGCAATTTAGAGTCACCAATCAACCCAATGAGCATGTTTTTGGTCTGGAGGAAGCCGGAGTGCCCGGAGAGAACCCACGCATGCACGGGAAGAACATGCAAACTTCACACAGAAAGGCCCTGCCCGATTATTGTTAACTAAAAAGTCAGAACAATTCTTGTTATTACAAAGAGGTAAGGTTTAGATATGTTATCATACTAATTATATTCAAGGAAAAATCTTTCTATGATAAATTTCAAGCTAATCTCACCCTGGTGCTTATTTAGCTTTCAGCATATAATGCAGTGATATAAGACGATCACAGCTTCACTTATTCTTTATGTTTACATAGGTCTTAATGGCAGAGACACTTGATATTTATCTTATCTGTTGATGTATCATTATACTGTTAAACAGCAGGCTTACAACTCAAAGAAAGCATTCTAAAGAGTATCAGCAGAAAAAGCAAACAGCAGAATTTTGTGCTAGTGGAAAAAAGGTGCTGCAATCCAGAGAAAAACACTTCACCGACTAAGCAAACAAACCTTCAATTGCCTACAATTGTTTCCTCCTTTGTTGTTCTAAAGAAGCCACTGTAGTTTTACCCAGCCACACGATGATGATCCAGAGCAGATACCGACAATGGAAAAGCAGCATCAGAAGCTAATTCTCCTTTACAATGCCGTGGCCATATTGTGTCCTCTTATTGGAACATTTCATCTGGCTATTTTTGAAGATACCAATAAAGATATCAGCCATGACTTACCAAGATATATTAAATTTCATTAATTACCTTATTTTAATATTTAGGATGATTCAAATAACTGAGAATTCTCAAAGCAATGTTTGTGACATACTTTTTTGATGGAAGTTTTACCCTCAGGAGTCGACATTAACTCACATCAATCTATTGCACTCATTTAGCATGTTGGTGTTCAGTATGTTCATTCATATTTAAGTCATTAAAACATTTAACAGTATCTCTCATGCTTTGACTTGTATATTGTATACCCTTTCTTATTCTGTGTTAAACATCTGGCTAACATCTGGCCCTGATGAAGCCAAAAAATATATTACTTAGCTAAAAAGCAAGCAACAGCTTCATGCATACATTCCTGATTTATTAAAAATACACACAGCTTCTTAATTTTCTATTCATGCATTAGTGGTCTATTCACATGAACATAAGGAAAATTTAATTTGGCTGAATAGACTTTGACAAGATTCAAAGATTAAACTGTTGCCTTGTACTGGCATTTGATAGATAAAAATGGCTTCCTCATCGGAAACAACAGACATGGTTATTAATAGATGGTAGGATTTAACTAGTATGTGATGCTCGTGTTACCCTCAGGGGCATCAGAGGCTAAGTCTGGTAGTAAGGTCTACCAACAAACTGAAGGTTAAAGGCTTGATCCCAGTGAGGGCTGTCACATGCAAGAAACCTAACACCAACTTGCTCCCACTACTGCATCCGTGGTGTGTAAATGGGTTCGAAAGGGTGTGGATGTGTTAGCAAATGCTGATGGAAAAACACAGACAACAACATTAACATTAGAGAGTGAATGTAAGAGTGAACAGGTGTGACGGGGTAGATGTGACCTGGGGTGTAAGAGTGTTTTGAAAAGTGAGAATTACTTTAAAAAAAAAGTGCTGTTTAAGATCAAGTCCATTTAACATTAACCACATGATGGTTATATTTATGTTGCTTATAACTTAAAGTAGAAGCTAATCTCACTTTAGTGCACTCAGTTTGCCTATCGCCATGTATTGGTTTGAGCATTAAACTTTAGCACCTTTCCTGAAGGTTTTTATGTGTAATATTTATAGATTCTTACCTACAGAATCAACTGTAAGATTTAGCTAAGTACAAAGGAGTGCAGGTGTCCAGATGTTTAAGTAAGAAGCTAAGAAAAATATCACTGTGAAGAATAAGCCGCAGAGTAATGTACGGGCTCCTGATAAAAGCACAATGTG
This sequence comes from Cetoscarus ocellatus, assembly GCA_037902135.1. Lineage (NCBI taxonomy): Eukaryota > Metazoa > Chordata > Actinopteri > Labriformes > Labridae > Cetoscarus > Cetoscarus ocellatus. Next base: position 1,346,434 of record JBAMNC010000530.1, on the reverse strand, counting down.
GTATAAATTTTATAATGCTGGGTGCAGTTCATTTCCTCTCTTTAACCTGGTAGCTAATTGTGATAAATATCAATCTAGATGTTAGTAATACTTTGCTTTTTTAGCCAAATAATAAGCTGTTCCTTTCATTCAACAGCTTTGAACCCCATGATTACGGTTGAGATTACAGAAGGAGAAGGATTAAATTGATTGAAATGTTTTTAATGTTTTTACCTTTGAGTTCTTTAAGTTTTTGTTATAAGCTTGAATATCAAAATTATCTCACTATGCTGTGCAAAGCTAGCCTATGGCACACATATTAAAGTTTTGAGCAGTCTGCATCTGTATATGTTCTTCATTTGTTGTCCTTTGCAACCCTTTAGGTCTTTTAATGTAAACAACCATCACTTCATACAAAAAGTGAAGTTGTTCAGAAAAGCTTGCTACATGTTAAGTATGTGAAACTGCAAGAGGAACTTAGCATGTAGTTCAAAGATAAAAAACAATGGATGTGTGAAAGAGCAGACAAATATGTTTATTCCCCTTTCATTGAAACTGCTGTTGCAGGTGTGCTCCTTAATGATCATTATCCCAAGAAATAAGTGTCACATCACATGGCCTTTACAGGCATTGCCTATGTCAAAGCACGCCTGTGGTGTCAATTACATGATTGTCTAATAAATAGGTGTTGCAGTTATTGGGTTTATTCATTTCATGTTATAAGTATGCATTTCCAGGCCTGATAGAAGGAAAAATATACAGATAAATCATAAGCCTTTGGTCAGATTTATGAATTTCTCCTTGATTTAACTGAAAACAATGCACCAATTAATGAAAATCAAACATGTATTTTCAATAAGAAATCACAACACATGGGACATTCTCCTTTGTTTTGCAAGAAAAAAAAGAAAATTGTGCATCTTTCCAGGGACCCATAATCCCCAAGGAGGCAAAAAAACTCAATTTACACTGTGCGTCATATGCAGCATATCCATACATTACTCAATAATTTCACACTGAATAGGCTTTGTATTACCAGTGCACTGTGTAGTTCTCCTGTGATGTAAGTGAACATAACAATAGAAGTCTTACATATACCATGGGGTGGTTTCTGGAGGTACAATGAAGCTGTGGTCCGCTGTAAGCTCTTTTGTGTAAGCTACTTGGAGGGTACCTATACATTATTCACACCAACCTACCATTTTAATGTTTAATGTTCTTCTCTCACTTTTTAAAATCCTTTTTTCCTTACACTTTATTTAAAACAATGAACTGTTGTCATTTCCTTATGTAGGACACATTCTTCTGCTATCTGCAGGAACATTTTCCCAAAGACAAAATAAATAATCTGTGGCTGCTTTGTGAAATAACACTCTGTTAGGCCTAGCCTAAATCTGTTGTAGGCTTATCCCATGTCATTGTTAGGCCTAGCCTAAATCTGTTTTAGGCCCAGACCCTAACCCTACATTTTTGGCCAAAGGGAGAGAAGGGACACAACAGCAAACCAGTGTGTAGTTCAGTCAGTTCTTTCAGTTTATTTAAGATTAACACAAACTTTTATCTGGTGTGGCAAACAGTGATGTGTTACAGACTTTATCCCATGTGTGGCGCATAAGACAAAGGCTCAGTTGCTTCACCTATCAATAATATAGATTTTTAATCAAAGGCTCACATGTTGTTAGCAAGACAAGGGCTCAGTTGCTTTACCTGAGATCAGGGTTAACATATTATTTTAGTTTTCCTTATACCACTTTGCTTCAGTTGTGCTCCTTGGTTAGTGTTACTGCGCATGATAAAATTCTCTTTTTCAATTTTTTGTCACCCTCCCATTTGAACAGTCAAAAATATTTTGTGATTCGACCAGCATTGCAGAGGGTTACTTTTACAAGTGATACCTTAGGTGAATGGGTTAAATCCTAGGAAAAGTAATCTGTTGTGTTACTGCACCACACTGAGACAAGAAATTCATTGAAGTACTTTTGCTAACCAAAAATCCATACCAATCTGCATATTGGTGCTCAATTTGGTAATAAATATGGCCCACAACCACCAGTACATCTGCTTTTTTATGTGTGGATTGCATTGTCTTCCTACAGCCAGTTTGAACTGTAACTTTGCAGCTAAGTGACGGAATAACAGATGTGACAACTTTTACAGCTCCTATTATGCTCATAATCTGATGATGAACTGTTTTATGTGCAGACTTTCCGTAAAACTGTATGTTTCATTAAAACAACAGTGCACCACAGCTGTTTCACAAAGTTTTGAACTTACATTTCATGTTGATGTTGTTCCTTTCACTTTACCCTAAAATCAATCATAACCGTAATTTTTCACAGAGCTGGCTGCTCTGTCATCTCTTTAGTGGAATCCACTAACTTCATCCACTCTCTCACTGGCTTTGTTTACTTCCCCTTGCAAGCAGGTCTGTGCCAATGTGATAGTCAGAAGGAGGGAAAAAAGACCCAAAGCTATTTAGTTCCGCAGCAGCAAGTGCAATATGACGAGTTACAAGTTAGTTTACTTTAAAAATTAATTAAAACAATGTGTGACATAATCAATTTCACCAAAATGTTTTCTCTGCATTCTTACTGTTCACATTGTAACATATTACCCCCAACGCTTAAAATTGCAGTGCAGCTGGATTCAATGTCTGCAATCAGGCAGATCCATCTTACCAATCTCCAATTTACAACGATTGTGCCTGGCTCAATTAGCATCCTTTAAACAGGAAGAGGATGGCAGGAAGTGACTGTTCATACAGAGATAAGTATAGATGCTAACAGCTTTCTTTACTTTTGCCAGACTTGGACCGTATCTCTAATAAATGGAAAAAAAAGCAACAATGAAAAGTCAGTGGATATTTTGTTGGTTATGTGTTGGTAAGAGTTTGTTCTACAAAGTGGCTCATGTTTTGGACTTTCTGATTGACTCGCAATGAATGCGATTGACAGAACAATATTCCAATCACCTGCTGGATATTCTTTGAAAGGTTTTTCCCATCCCAAGCTCTTCCTATGGGCTGTTGCCCAGATGGACCAGTGAAGTATATTGAACATGATATCTGGTGTGTCAGGTTTCCAAACACTAGGTTGACTAGCTTTTATTCATATTTAATTGATTTGACTCTCTTTTCAATTTTACCTCAGTAAAATCATGATGAAGATTCAGTGGGTCTTATGGGACTAGCTTAAAATTTCTAATAACTTGCTAAAATGGTTATGAATATCCCAGTAGCCTAATAGTATTTTTTTCTTTTTACACACAAACAGATAAATGGGATGTCTTTTACAACCTAATTTGCCAGACTAAACCTTGAGGTTACACTGCAATTGTAAGTTGATGCTACTTGGCTACCATCATAGCGATGTCAACATCCCAATATGCTCCTGGGTTTCTTTCTGTCATTCATGAGCTGGTGTTGGGTCCTGAGGTAACAACAGTTGTAAGCAACTGCTGTGAAGGTTTCATATTATGCAAGAAAAACATTTTGTTGAGTATAAAAAAATCTCTTATCTCCCTTTTTTGCTTGCTCCATCTATAAGAAAGTTTGCTCAAACAGTCCATTTTAAAATATTCCCCAAAACACGTCACCAGGGGACATCCCATCTCCCCCTTGGTGCACAGGCAGCTCCAGTGGAAGAAGCATGTCTAGGCATGTCTGTGCAGCAACGGAAAGACTCAGTCTGTGGAGTAAGTTAGGTGAAATTGAGAATGAAATTCATGTGCTTTTTTAATGTCCTGTCTATGATGATATCAGGGTCATACTTTTCAGTCAAATGTCTTCTGTTGATGCTGGTTTCTTTTGGTTGGATGATTATGAAAAGCTTGAGTTCTGCTTTAGAGGGGGGACTTTTTTTGGTAGATTTTTTATGCAAAGCCTGGGAAAAAGCAGAACACAATGTTTAAGACTGAAATGTAAAGTAAAAATGCAACTGAAAATGCAACTTTAGTCTGTTATGAACCTTCAAACCACTGCAACTGTATTTTTGGTGTCTTATGAACCCATGAGATTTGCACTTTGTGTGTGCATGACATGTAAATAGCGAACAATCAGGCACCTGTGTAAACTTGTTAAAAAATTATGTGACATTTTTTGGTATTATTTGTAACACTGCAATCATATAAACAGCACGTGGAGGTCACAAAAAGGTAAAATGTGATTCATTTGTTGCTTTGTCCTCATTTTAAAATACAGTTAAATCAACATACAGTTTATTCTCCTGTGTGCTCCCATTGTTGGATCATATCTGAAAAAAAAACAATAATTAGAAATAACTGCATTGCCAATAATACTACAGTCTATAATTATTATGAAAAAAGAAATAAAAGCCAAGTCTTCATCTTGTTTTTTGCTCTTTCACAACCAGTTGTTGATAGATTTACCTTATTTTATAAAATTGCATTTGAGCAGAAAGTAAAAAGAAACCCTCGTCTCACCTGTATCTCTCTATGGGATTAATGCAGATTGTTTTGAGCAAGAAAAATAAGACTCTCCTCTTTGGTCCCTATCCATGTCCGAAATCAAAATGTGGCCTCTAAGGAGGCTCCTTGTTGCTATTTTGCCCTGGAGCAGCTTTGATGCAGTGAACGTAAAGCAGTGATTGATATGGAAAGGCTGGAGAGGAGGGAGATAGAGGTGAGGACAAACTCAAACAATCAAAGAGATGGTAGAAGTGGATAGGGGGAAAAATGGCCCCTACATGGGATGCTTTTCTTTAAATTGCTTTTATGAAAAAGACTTTGAAATTCTCTTTAGCATTTGTCGAAGGTTGTTCCTCTGTGACATTTATGAATTAATAAACGGACTGCAGAATGTCGAGGTGTCTGTTTGTAGCCTTGCCTAGACTGTACCCGCCCATTAAGCTTCCCCTCTACCCTAACACACATTTAAAATCCACACTTCCAAGTCCACAGCGGGTGGTCTCCCTTGGTTTACTCTTTCATACCTCCGTATATGAGGCACACTGACATTACTAGTAATATAGTAATATAACATCCGCTGTTCTGTATTAGGCTAGCAAAACACCAAATATGAATAACATACAGTGTACTCAGCAAAAAGGCTTTTTTATTTCCTGCACAGAGGAGCTTGACACAGAGAGTAGATAGATGGAGGAAGCTTGCACTGTTCCTTGAGCAGAGAAGCTTGCTGAGCATTACTGTGATTTGCTATGACAGCCGTGACCCAGCGCAACAGTCATTTAAGGCGCAAAGTAAGCTTTTGTTTCTTTCTCTGCAGTTATGGAGGTTGGGCAGGCAGGGAGTAGGTCTATAAATGCAGAAAAAAGTGAATTCCCAGCCAGGTGGAATCACACAGTGTCTTCTTTAAATGACGGATGAGCTTTCAGACATCTACATACATCATGTTTTGCTAGACTGATCTTGGGAGCGAGAGAGGAATCCCTGAAGTGCAGGATTTTGGACTTAATAATTTCATGAGAGGCTGAACACTGTGAAAATTACACCCGACAGACAGAGAGAGCTGATTTTCAGCCCCAGTAGGGTGGTGTTTTTCCACAGCCTCCCTCACTCCATTTTCTGTTAAAATACATCACTCGGTCAGACACACGAACACCATGCCATTCCTCCATTTTGCCCCATCTGTTTAACACAGTGCATCACTAATGCAATCAGCACGTCTTGGCAGGGTGAGCACCAGACACTGGCAAAACTACAGCCACAGTGGTCTCTGTGTTTATACCACATTTTATTTCTTTTCTCCCCCATGCTGAAGGATTAGGTTTAGAAATTGCATCACCTCTGTAGGGAAAAAAATCTGCTCCAGTGTGGCACACTCACCTGAGTCTACTAAAAGGGTCTTGCTGGAGTTAAAACATCCTGTTGTAAATGTCCTCGAGCTTAAAAGTCTTTCCTGTAGTAACAACACTAACTAATAGGTGATCAAGAGATTTAAATTATAGTATAAAATACAGATTAAAAGAAACTAGCTTTCTTCTCTATTTAAAGTGAAGCTACTATATAAACTCCAATTCGAATAAGGCTGGGACATTTTGAAAAACGTAAATTAAATTTTCCCAAATATTCACTCATTTTGAATTTGATGTCTGCAACATGTTCTGGGACAAAAGGTGGGACAGGGGCATGTTTACCACCATCACTTTTGCCTTTAACAACACTCAGTAATACCCATTTCCCACTGGCCAAACACCTGTTTAAACACGGTAACAGTCGGCTCCTGTAGGCAGTGGGAAAGGGTCTAATTGGCATTTAGACCCGGGTCGACTCACCCTGCAAGCGACACAGGTTTTTTATCGGCTCACCTCCGATTGGCTTCAGTGGGAACATCACACCCAGCTCAACCCGCCAATTTAAGGATGACGTCGGTGTAACGTGCCCACGGCATAATATCGCAGCCGTCCCCTACGTCTGTAACTTGCGTGACGTTTGACACTAATTTTTGAAGCTTTGTAGGTGGAATTCTTTCCCATTCTTCTGTGACGTATGACATCAAGTGCTCAACAGTACGGCTCTCCGTTGTGGTATTCTGCACTTCATAACGCCCCACACATTTTTCAGCTGGAGACAGGTCTGGACTGCTGGCAGGTAAGTCAGTATTTGCACTCTTTTACGAAGCCATGCTGTTGTAACACAGAATGTGGCTTGGCATTGTTTTGCTGAAAAAAGCCCAAATGCTCCTGAAAAAGATGTTGTTTGGATGGCAGCATATGATGCTTCAAAACCTGTATGCACCTTTCAGCATTATTGGTGCTCTCACAGATGTGTAAGTTACCCATGCCATGGGCACCAATATACCCCCATACCATCATAGATGCTGGCTTTGAACTTTGCGCTGATACTAATGCACATGTACCTTTTCCTCTTTATCATGGAGGACACAACGGCCATGATTTCCTGATACAACTTGAAACAGCAGCTTGTCAGACCATGCACACTTTTCCACTTTGTGTTATCTCAGATGAGCTCGAGGCCAGAAAATCTGGCAGCATTTCTGGGTTTTGTTGATATATGGCTTTCACTTTGCACGGTACAGTTTGAACTTGCACTTATAGATGTAGCAACAAACAGTATAAACTGACAGTGGTTGGTTCCATGTGGAAAGTCCTTTGCAGTGAAGTAAATCTTGGGTCAAATCTTTCTTTTTTCATGTTTGAAAGATTTTACACATCATCCACGCTTTCATAACTACATGCTTCAATGTAATCCATGTTGTGCAGGCAAGTTTTCTGCTTCTTGTGATTTTTTTTCTCACTTTTTATTTTTTACCATATGTTTGACTTTCATTGCACCTAATTTAAATCACAGTCTGTTACACACAAGGACACAAACATCAAGATTTTGGCCATTGTTGTTCATGATTGTGGCTCTTTCTCTTGTTCTATTTGCGAGAGCTGACTGAATTCCTCCACCTCCCTATCTCTCATGGCGCTGACCATGTACGTCGGTCTTGGAGGCATTTATAATGCAGGTTCAGGAGATCAAGTGAGTGTTTGTCATTTCCAGACTTGCTCCTTCACAGTGGCTGGCCGCCTGTCTCTTGGCGATACCACAGCGAGGAGAAAACTGCATGACACGGACCATGGTCATCTGCCTCACAGAGGAGGAAACATACAGAGGCCATTTCTCATATGTTGCTCTGATTTGCTCCAATGTTACATTGATTTCCCAGCAAGATGGTCATGCGGGCCGTGTTTGCTCCAGCGGTTTGATTCTGCTGTCAGTCATGCAGCAGCTGCTCCGGCTTGCCTGGAGATAAAGAAGGTACACACTGGAAAAGGGGACACACACATGCACACACATCTGCAGTCACAGTGGGCATGAGTGTGACCCCACAAACCGTGATGAGGTCATTACAGCGCACACAGCCGGAGCAGGAGACTGGAGACTGTGCAGCAGTAAAACAGAGCAGCGTACAGCATGTTCTACAGAAAGGTCAGAGATCATGTAGTGTTAGTCTCAGTACTCGTCCTCGACGGTGGATACAGAGGACGGTAAGCCGGTGACATCACACAGGGCCACTCGCTGCGACTCACAGACACTAATTACAGAGTCAACCTCCTGCTCCCACTCAGTTTGACTCCTCTCCACCTCGCCGCTGACATTTCCACCTGCGACATTTTGACAATCTCTCTCAAATCTCTCGTTCATTCCTGTTTTAACTTTTTGGCTCACCTTTTCCTCGGTGTGAGTGTGTACGTTCTTTGTGTCTGGCACTTATGCTTCCTTCGTAAAGTTAAATACATTAGTAAAAAATTCTTGTCTGTTCAGTCTGAGCCATCCCTGTCTACTATGTATTTAAAAACAGAAATCTTTTGAGACTTTTGTAATGGCTGGAGGAGCAAAGGAGGGAATTAGATTGGAAGCTAAAACGCTGATGAAATGTCACAATGATGCAAAAAGGACTTATGATATGTCTTGATTATGCACAGATTTTGGGCAATGTTGTAGATCATACCAATCAGTGCGTCAGCTCCCTTTACATCAGTGCGTGCTGGGCAGCTGTTTTTTTTTGCTTTATACCCGGTGGAATTAAATGTTTGGTCAGAATGTTGGCTGGATTATTTAAGTCCTCTCCTTTTATTGTGCCACAAAACTGAAAATATCCACAGATGACTGTGTGTGATATATGTTCATGCTAAGATTCATGCTTTTTTACAGAGCATAAGAAACAATCAAAAAGACAAGTTAGACACTTCTGCATGAGCGTAAAAGGGAAACCTTATTAATTATTAGAATCTATGGTTAAACCTGACAGGATCACACTCATATATGTTTATGAATAGTGAACCAAGAAGGATTAAATGCACGGCTACACAAAGTCCAAGATCTCAAAAGCCTTTAACCAGACAGGGGTTTGGTACACTAAGAGAGCAGTCAAACTCAGGCAGAGGTATCAGAATCGACAGGCAAAAAGGGAGGTCAAAATATTCCTAACAAGATCAGAAACATGGTGGGACACACAAGGAGGAATGCTGGAACATGATGACACAAGGTACAATGACAATCTGGCAGAGAACCAGAGGGGAAGCAGGGTTTAAATACACACACAAGGTAATCAGACACAGGTGATGCAGGAGGGAACACAGGTGCAGGGAATCAGCAATCAGGGAAACACAGAGAGGGGAGGGCAGGAAACAAATCCTGAAACGAGAGACAAGGGTGAGTACTTTCAAAATAAAACAGGAACAACAAGACATGACACATGAGGAAGAAACAAAAGGGAACTTAGCAGGGGGATGTGACAAATGATAAAAGTGCTCAAGGTTTCCTTATATTAGGGGCAATGAAAAAGAGCACATTGATCACTAAAATGAATAGAAGTTACAAATAAATAACATCTTAAATGTGCAAGGATGAAAACTAAGGTTGTCAACTGACTCATGATATATAATATATATCTTTTGTTTTAATGCACTTTTATTTATACTTTAGTAAGGTGACCTTGGGTGTCATGAAAGGCATCCTTAAATAAAATTTATTATCATTATATTATTATTATATACTAACTGACTTAATATACTATATAATAATGAAAAACTGCCAACCTTTGCTAGCCAACTTAAGATCAATAACATTTTAATCACATGTCCAGAATTTTATAACGTTTTTTCTCTGTTGATTGCATATTGAGACATTGAAGCAAACCTCTGGTATATCAATTTATAAATCAAATGAATGTAAAGAAATGTATTTTTTATTCAAACTGGTGACAGGTACAACACTCATCATTGCATCCTCTATGAGAAGGTTGGTTGGCCATCACTTGAGCAGAGACATGTGGTTTTTGTATATTTTCAAAGCCCTTACTAACAGGCTACCACCCTACCTCACAAACCTGTTGGAGTTTTATGATTGCTCATACATGACTTGTTCCTCCAGTTCACTCACTCTGAAAGTTCCTCGAGTCTACACTGAACTTGGTAAATTGGCATTTTCCTTTGATGCCCCTCACTCATGGAATTTCCTCCAACAAACTCTAAAGTTAACAGCCTTTCCCTCCCTTACAGAGTTTAAGACCTTGATTACTGACCACTGTACCTCTGTTTTTAACTGTTTTAATTGATTTCTTTGCCATTGTGATTGATTGATTGTTTGTGCTTGTTTATTGTTCATATAATGTCTGTGATCTCGACGACATTGAAAATGAGGGAAACCTCAATGTCTTTTCTAGAAACAATAAAGGTCTGAATGACAATTGTTTAGTTTTTTTTATTTAAATCCAAAGGGGGCAGCTTCATTATGCTTTTATTTTGTAAAATATACTGTTAAACACCGAAGTACATTCAGAAATTTGTAGGAGTGCATGTACAAAATAAGCCACAAATATTCACTGAAGCTATACAATGTGACAGCAAACACTTTTCAGGAGATCCTCTCAATGTTTCCATACAAGTAACTCATTTGTGGTTAACAGTTACAATAGATTTTCTTAAAAGCCTGTTCTTTACCATTTATACCGACTTTCTACCTGGATAGGTCTGCTTTTATTTTGAAAGGGGAAAAAAAGGAACCTCAAGAGTGTAGCGGCAACAGCTTAACCTTGAAACAAAGGATCAAAAGATAAATCAAAACAGCTAAGAGGAGCAGAGATGATGAAATGTGTGATATTACAGGGTGCAGATCATTTTTAAGACCCCATCTCTATTAATTTCTGTGTGCCATCCACAACATTACTCCTGCATTGCTTTCTGTTTTCTCAGACGACAGACAGGGCAGAGGGTCGGAATTATTCACAGCTTATCCCTATGGCTACGTTCACACTGCAGCCCTTAATGCTCAATTCTGATTTATTGCTCAAATCCGATTTTTTTGTTTGGTTGTTCAGATTACACCTTTAAATGTGGCCTGTCTGCAGACTGCGATGTGAACAGCTCACGGTTCAGAAGTGACACGCATGCTCAGTTGAATATTAATAACATCACGCACAGAACGGTGTGATGAGGGGCAACAAACACAGAGAGACCAAAAACGTGCTCCACAATGCTGGAGAAGTTTGTTCCCATAACGCAGAACCTGATGTTACAGCAGCTCACCCTGAGTGAGCTCTTATTAAAGGAATGATGGGTATATTTTATTTCTTATAAAACTAAAGGCGGCCACTATTCCCCGCCGACCCCGGCCAGTGAGAGATTGCTACTGGAGAGAAAAACAGCTCAGAGCCGATAGCGCGCTGAACAGGTGAACAAAGAGGCGAAAACTTAGTCTTATCATCTGTTCTGATGTTTCTTATTTTATCTGAGAGCAGATCAGACAGGAGCAGACTGTTCACTGACTGACGCTGTCAAACATACAGCAGCGTGCAAATGCGCACGAATGAGATGAACAGCAGTGGATCCTCAGTGTCTTTCCGCGTCCTGTAAACTGTTATTTTAGCCTGATAAATTCATTAAAAATGTTGGTGCAGTGTTAATAAACTAAGTTTATCAGATATCATAATACAAACAGTGTAAAGACGTTTGATTCATTCATGTTCATTGTTTATTGTGCGTGTAATGGAGACACCAGTTGATCGCCCCAGCGCTCTCTCACTATCTCTCATCACTTCTCCCTTTATGCATTGTTTAATGCTTGTAGAGTCAATAATCAACTAAAACTCTTTATTGTAGGAAAAATCATAGAAACTTTGTCGATATATTAACCTCTGATTATTTTCTGACCCCTGCTCTAGAATGACGTCAAAGTTGCATTGAATGCGACCTGGCTGTTCAGATCGCGGTCGCATTCAAGAAAATCAGATTTGTATCTGATTCAGTACCACATTCGAAAGTGGCCTGAATCTGATTCGAACATGTCAGATTCAATGTGACTTGTGCTGTTCACACTGTCAGAAACAAAGCAGATACAGGTCACATTTGAGCCAAAAAATCAGATTCAGGTCACTTTTGACTGCAGTGTGAACGTAGCCTAAGTTGAGCATCAAAAGTAATGTTAATGTTGCATTACCTTTGACGGCACTAATGAAAAATAAACTAAAGAATCGAAAAAATAAATTAATAGAAATTTGTGTGCAAAATATCACCAATAGCAGCTGGAACAAAATGGGAACTAATAACTCCTGTCTGGAGCGAAGATGCCTTTACAGTTTTCATTATGTTGCCAAACACTATATACAGCAATGCTGTTTAGGGCTGAAATTTACCAATCAACCAACTAGACCATTCAATGCATGTTGGCAAGTTACTCCCTACTCTGCCACCAACTGGAAAGATGTACTATGTACAAAAATCCTTGAATTCAAAACAGTCAACAAAAGGGTAGAAAATGCAGTGCCAATCAATCTGGCAAATCACTTTATTCAAGATAGTTTTGCAGGAAATAATTGTTTAATGTCACTCACCTGCAGGAGCAAATACTCTCCCACAAAATGTCTGCCGTCATGGCATTCTGGCATCCTCCAGGGAAGCCTTATCATTAAAGTGGGGAATTATTATCATGCTTTCTGTTAGATATAGGAAAATAAAACTATTTTTTGCATTGCCAATGTTGTGTATCATCCACTGCCAGGGACTCTTCTGTTATTCACTTGAAACTATGAATATTTAAAAGATTTGAGTTTTTTATGTCTTAAGGAGTAAATAATATTAAAATCAACAAACAAATCAAGTGAGAAACACCAGAACACTCCATTATCCCTTTTCAAGCAGAGTCTCAAAATAGAGATAGAATAGTGTCTCATAAATCTGAAAGAGGTAAAATGATTATTGCCAGAGTTTCTGCATTTACACCCTGAAATACAGCAGGTTTATTTTAAAAGTGTTTCAGCCTCCGAACATGAGGGTGAGTCAGTGGAAAAGGGCTTCTGGGTGAATATGATGAAAGGACTGAATATGGCAACACTTACCCACTTGACTGGATAAAAGGCAGCATGTGCTGGGATAATTCAAGCCTTTTTTTCTGTTGATTCTGTTGACATATTAAGTGTAGATTCACCGCATTCCTCCCCAAACAGACAAAAGGGGAAGCGTTAAAAGTGTCACAGAGTTGAAAGAGCAAGATCAGGTGTTAAAGTAAACTTTGTCAAAAATAGAGGTTTGGTCGGCAGCAGCAGTGGGTGGGTTCCTGTTTGTGCTCCTGGTTCGCTTATTGCGAGCTGATATGAAGGAGCCTTGGCAGAGCAGTCAGCCAGCAGCCAGCACACCTGAGGAGTAAACATGACAGATGCTGATAGACCCTGACACAGACTGATAAGCGCTCTCCCACAATCCCCCAGTGCTGTCCACAGTGGTGCAGAAACCTTATCATTTGGTACACCATGCCAAAACTTCTTCTCCTTGCACCCCACCATTCTGATAGGCAGGCGACACGGTCTTCTCCTACCAGAGTGTGACGTAGGTTGCCCACGCTCCACCCGCTGGGGCTGGAAATTATACTCGACTCCTGCGATTATTCATCTCATCTCGGTAACCGGCGTTTTTTATTAACACCCCAAGGCTTGATTGAGCACCACTCCAAATTCAAGTGTAATGATGTAGAGCGGGCCATCATAGAAAGAGAAAATGAATGATGAGATGCCAACATTGCACCAGTTATATGTAAATTGGCTAATAAAGAAATCTCTCCAAGAAGTGATGGGTAGGCTGAGAAATAATCAAACAGACACTTGGGCTTGTTAGAGTAAAATATTTCTTTGCAGGGAGAGGTTGTAAGTGTACACACACAATGATTCATGAAAAGACACTGCGGTAGCATTATTAGTCATAATAAATGTGCATGTGGGTACGATTCAAATAGTCATAGGAGCTGGGAAACTGAGGTGATGGAGGAGGGTGCAATAGAAACTAGAGCAACTGCCACAACTCTGAACCACAGATGGTTTAATAGACATTATTTCTGGCGTGTTAACATGGTCTGTTTTTTAAGTATTACCCCAGCCTCAGACCACAAAGAGCTCAGGTGTCCACACGGCTGCTCTGGGCATATTTAAAGTCTGATACTCGTACTGTTTTTAGCAATGATTAAATAGGGTATGACCTCGTAAGCTGGCTTTTGCACCTTAATAATGTATTAGCTTCCCCCAAAATTGGCCTTTTCTGTGCAAAGCTGCAGAGCGTGTGAGTCCAAGGCAACAAAATTAATACAATCTGTTTTTTCTCCTTTATGCATATTTTGTCGATGAGTAGCTTATTATAACTTTGCAGTGTAGATAGATCAGCCGGATTCAGTGTCTGTAATCATGCAGATGCATCTTGCCAAGCTCTACAATGATTGGGATGGCCCGTTTGGGCAGGAAGAGGTCGGAGCTACACGCAAGACAAAAGCAGGAAGTGACTGATCATACAGAGCTTAGCATGGATGCTAACAGCCCATTATGTTTTTTATAGAAAGGATATTTTTTCTCCACTTCTGAAATGTTATGTAGGGAGTTTTATGAAGAGGCTTACGTTCTGTACTGTACACCGCTACAGCAGCGCCACCCACTTCATTATCTAACTGGCCTGTAATGAATGTGATTGATGAATGATCATCTAATCAGCTGCCGGATATGCTATTGAATGGTTTTGCCCGTTCCCAAACACTTTCTATGAGCTGTTTCCCAGGTGGATGAGTGAAGTATATTGAAAAATCCATCTGGTGTGTCAGGTTAAGGTTACTAGTGTCACCTTATAATCAAGTCTAGTTGTCTATAGTGGGGTCAGGAAGCAAGTAATTCAATATTATCTTTAGGGGTTCAAGTCTGTTACAAAATATTAAATATAAACACAGTGCCCATGGTCATTAAACCAATGTGCAGGAAAAGAGATATATAAATTCAAGTCCAATTACCATTTACCTTTTGTGCTCTCCTTTAAACTAACTAAAAAAATGAAATGCCCTCTTGTTCAGTTGTCTCTTGGATATTAAGGTGCTCTCTAAAATATAATTCCTCTCTTTGGAACCAGTATTATGTCAGCCATTTGTTGCATTAGTCTGATCATCAGCTACGTAAAACATGGATGAAGTCCAAGTGACATCACTTGAAATGCCATCACATACCCTACCTTTGAACAATTTTGTGACAAGCAAGAGGTGTAACATGAACAAATTTGCCTTGTATTAAGACACTGAAAATTAATGCATACAGAAATTATTGGCAAATTCCCCCCACTAAGTATCTCCCTTGACTGTAGATTCTATGTTCATGCGCTTATACACATTACATGACCCTATATTTAACATAATTATCATTAAGGTTCCCACAGAGGTAAAAGTAGTGGGACTAGCTTTAGCATTACTCATTAACATCTCTTTACTCCTGCTGTCACTCAATGATGCTTGTTAAAATGCTTATAATTTCCATTGACCCGTCTCCATTGATGTCCCTATCTGTTTATACACACTCCTAATCAATTACAGCCTGGCTCTAACTGATCCCTATCACTCTCAATTACGCCAATGAGGGTTTGGCCTACTGATACCCTCTGGCTTCTGAATATGTGGACTCTGCATCATGCTAACTGGTATCAGATCCTCTGGTGGGCGGACAGGCTGGGATCAATAACAGCAGAGGGGATCCCAGTGCAGCAGCCGCACACAGTCAGGAGTGGGCAGGTCACACTGCCGCAGGCGAACAGACACTGATTCTACTGGGAAAGACATATCTTAGCTCCAAACAACAATGTACAATTCAAGTCTTTTCTGCATGACTTCTTAATCCTGCTTTGTCAGTGCTGGGGGCTATAAACCATTTGTCTGGAACCAAGTGATTTAACCTCCACAGATCCCTGATATCTAAAGTTACAGTCAAAGGAACAAGAAGGGATTCAAGTGAAAACAGACAGACACTAAACAATAAAACAACATATTATGATAAATAAAGTGCCATTACATTAACTTTTTAACAGCTGCATGGAATATGCAAGAAAATAAAACATCATTGCTGCCTTACAGCTTTGAAAGTCTGGTGAAAAGCTATGGCTATTCAGCTTAAACTGCAATAAAAGTGAAGCTCAGACTTTTATGGGCTAACTGATGGGCGGATCAAAAGAAAATGTATTTCGGGAAAACAAGTTTGATAATAAGTCCTAGTTTAAATAATTTGATTTCTATAGGGACAAACTTAAAAGTAGACAACCATATGCAACATTTGAATCCACATTATGTAACTTCTGTTACCAGGGGGCTCTCAGTCAGAACAACAAAAAGATAAAGTCAAGGGTTGCTGTCAAACTTTGAAGAAATTCTCTGCTATTCTGTTCACCTTACCCTATGCTGAGAATGGACTGAGAATAGGCGATAGTTGCTGTTTAGTGAGTTTAACATGTCTCCTCCTTGTGAAAGATTGCTTCTATGCACAAGATAAGAAAGTTCAAGACTTCACCCTCTCCCCCCGTTAACAGTGCCAGTAGCTGCCTAAAATGGCTTGTTCCCTAGACACCCCCACCCCGCTCCAATAGACCAGCCAGTGTTACATCCAATTATCATTTTATGAGCAGTTTAAGCTCCTTGGCGCAGTGTATAGCTTAGACCGCAGAGAGAATGCAGTGCCGTAGATGTGGGAAAGCAAGCTTTGAAGCATCTCAGACTGACTGAGGATACAGCTGGATCAGGGGTACTCTGTGTATGAAAATTAGGGTTTTTTTTTTAACATTAGTGATTGTGAACATGTATACAGTCTTCACAATTGAATATCTGAGCTGAGTTAAGGTGAAGTCTGACTGTTTTAGGTGACAGAAGTGGCAGATGGTGGCAGACATTAGTTAAGTAGAAAAAGAGAGAGACCGCTTTCCTTTAAGCTCCCTCAAAAGGGTTAATTTAAACATGTGACATTTCAAGCTACACTGCACAAACTTGTTTTTCTTCATTTGTGCTTTTGGATCCAGCATCCACCAAGTGGTGTGTTTCTTTTCTGTTTTTGTGTCATCACAAGTAAGAAGCACAAAACATTGAATGAGATAGTAAACTGGCAGCTTCCACTGATAGATTTTACTTCCTTATATAGCAGTGTCTGAAAAAAACATTAGGGGTTAATATTAGGGGTCGGAGTCACCAGTGGTCCCATGATACCTGACACTTAGCATTGCAATATACTGTGATTTATAACCTCTTCTTGACTGCATTTACATCCAAAAGGGGAAAAAAAATATCAAATTCTGTTTAAATTGATAAGAAACTTATCTCAGTATATTCATATTACCTAAGGCAGTTTTAACTGGAAATAGCAGTGATCTCACAGACTGATATCCACATCTTGAAAGTTAATAAACACCCGCTCTGCTGTGTTCAACCTCTCTTCAGAATTTAGCTTCACTGCTCTGTAGAGCTTTGGTACTGCTATGTTGGTGAGAGAATGCAGTGACAGAGACACACACCTGAGCTCCAGCCAGCATATAACAAAAGCCCTCATTTTCCACAACAAGGTGAGGCCTTGAGTCACTGCATATAAAGTAAGTAATGGATTGAATAATGGACTGATGTTTTCTTAGCTCACTCACAGGTCTTTCACGAGCTAATCATGTCAAGTGTTGGCTGATTTTTCAGCTGGGTTAGGTTAGCACTAGCTTTGCTGTTGTTGGCATTTGCTTTCCTTGTGTGGTAACAATTAGGTGAGCCGTATTTCACAGTATTTTATTCTCATGTGCCACTTCTTACAACTCACAAGTGTCATGTTCATCTCTTGTGCCCCTTTTACAATTCAATTAAAAAATAGTACAGGTGGGACAAAGACAAAGTCAGTAAAACCAATTCCGAAAGGCCCAGATTGTCCAAAAGAAAGAAAAAAAAAGTTTATTAATCTGCTCCACACCTTCCCCCACTTTATTCAAGAGGAAAATGGCCCTCTCTATGCAATGACGACCACTGTGTCACATTTAATGCCTGTCATTTCCTGACATGTTGGTGGGTCCTCAGAGATGTTGTGTGTATTAGCCAGAGGCGTAATGGTTACGGTAGAAGTGAGGTTAATAAAAAAAAATAAGAATGGCTGGAGCTTGAGTGTCGAGAAAAGCCTCCATCTGAGCCTCTGCCGGGTTTTATACTGCTCTCTGTGATCCTCTCCCACTGCATCATTCAGCCAGAAAAATAAAGCTGCATCTGTCACATTGTCACCCTGTAAATCATCCTCTATCTGAATTACCTCCTTCAGAATGTAGGGAGTACAAGCAGAATGAAATGAATGAGTCTTGCCACCCCATTACTCTGAGCCTAACCAGTTTAAGGCTGCAGCTTTTAACAATAAAGCATACAGGACAGCTCATTTTCTGTCTGGGATTATAAGTGTGTAAGTATGTGTTAGCATCTATGAGCTAGCACTGGGATAGAGAGGTACATTAATAGAAGAGGGCCACTACTGACAATATCCCCACAATGGCCTTTTTCAGTCTTTGGGTAAACTCAGATCATGGAGTTTAAATGCTGTTACAGTGTCTTACTTTCATTTTTCACTTTCATTGATCATAAACAAGCATGGGACACACAATCACAGCAGCTCTCACAATCATATTATCACACTTATATCCCTTATGAGTTGGTCATGACCAGGATCTGTGATAGAGTATAACTTCGATAGATAAGATAAGCCTACTTCTCCAAAGACTTTCTAACTACAGATCTACAGGGCCGTCTGTGTCCTGCTGCTGACCAAAGGTAGCCTGATGGGCCTGCAAGTGCAATGGTTGAATCAGCAGCAACCTTCTGGTAAACAGAGATGGTGGCCCCATGTGCAGCAATATATAGCTCTAGCTCCTAGCTAGCACTTTGTGTACAGATGCAGACCTGATCTCCCTGACTGTGTCTAATGTTGCACTGAGGCTAATGCCATGCATCTCATGCAACCCCATTTCAAAAATCCTGAATAATCCTTAAAGCAGCACTAAGTAAGATTCCAGCTTTCAGCTCTCTAGGGACCTCTATGGTTGTTGAGTGTAACTGCACTTTCATACACCAACATGGGTTTGTTGACATACAGAGGGAGGAGAAGCGAGCCGACAGGGCTTCCCAAGAGACAAATAAAAAGATAATAAAGTATGATAAAGTACAGTCTGATCATGTTTCTCTTCGAATAATCATCATGTGCTTACAAGTCCAACAATAACAGGGCAAAATCAGCATCGGTCGGACATCCCTCCTCGTCTTCCAGCTCATGCCAGCGAGTGAACGCCAGGCCAATGTTTATCCCTGTCCAGGCATTTAGCTTGTTACTCTCCAGCTTTCTTTTTTTCGTCTCCTCCGATAAAACATTTCTTGTCTTTGGGTTTTCCGCTGCTTCCGCCATGATAATAATGCTATATTTAGCTTTCTTCTTCTTCTTGTTTAACAGCGGGTGGCATCCGGCGTCAGAGGAGCATTACCGCCACCCACTATGCAGGAGTGTGAACCAGAGGTCCCTATTTCCATTAGGAAAATAAGTGCATATTTACTTTAAACTAAATTCTGTTCATTAAATCCATTTTATAAATTCAAAAACTGCTTTATATTCTCCTTTCCCAACGTTTGGCTTTCGCCTCGAGGGGGAAGTGACCTATGCCATAAAGCAGTCAAAGCAGTAAAAATTTGTAGTTTTTAGTGTGAAAGTGTTCCTACCATCCACATCGATGTTACATTGTGCCAGTGAAGGCGATTTAGACCCCCTTAGACCATGACAGAGGTGTCATACAACATGTTGTAAGATGATGTACCATCACAATGATTCTAGAAATATTATATTAGGGTGGAAAAACTACGTAGTGTTGGTTTAAAGATGAGGTGTCCAGGTTTGAAATCAGCCTATGGCCTCTCTGCATGGCATTCCCTACTCCCTGAATATATGTCCTTCCTCCTACCTCACCTTTCACTAGAAGAAAAGCCCCAAATAAAAAGAAGATGGAAGTAGTCGGCAATGAACATGCTGTTTTGCACACACTACAAATGTCCATTCTCAGTTACCCGGAGTGGATATGCAGAAAAACTGAGCCATGTGAAAAATGAGCAAATACAAATGTTGGATCCAGGAAAGAAGAGGCATTTTGCAGCTAAAATTAGTGAAGCAAATGTGAAAAGCAACTTAAATAAGTATTATCTTAAACAGCTATTAATGAAGAAAAAAAAAATGTAACATAAGACGTTTTATCCGCTGCCCCAATGAATGACTTTTGATGTGCAGTTAAATTTAAATGGCTGATATCTAATATCATCTAAAAGAGGGAAATGGTTGATCAAATGTCATCACATAAAAGTTAACAGTATTAACAACCAGCAAAACAACATAATAATTCAAGAGGCCATCATGTTACAATGAATTTGATGACAAATGCATAGCGTATGCACAACCAGAGTTACAGTGTTAAGTATTAGCAACCACTCATAATTCCAGTGGGTGGCAGCTGCTCACTTCAACACACATCAAACAAATGCAGGAATTTACTATTCAGAGGGAGGAAGTCTGCAGCGGGACATAACAAATGTTTACATGGTGCTGTTGCAAAAATGGAAATCATGCATCGATCCATCAATCCTTTTTCTTTTATCTTTCTTCTTCCTCTCCTGTCATCTTGTGTGCATACTAAAGATTTCTTGCTTATTTAATATTCACTTCAGTACAATGTTCATGCAAATCATGTTCAATATTCACTTCCACGTGGGCTGTCTCAGAGACTCATAAATTTGGGTAATGAAAAATGTTAGCATGGGTCATATTCAGGTCAGGCATGTGAATTAAAAGGTTAACGTGCAAACCAGAGAACAGAAGAGATTGACAGACGTGGATGAAGGTGGATATACATTTTGCATAAAGGCGTTATGGTAATGTGTTGTGTCCCAGAGGCAGAAAGTCAGACTTTACCTGTATTCATACCTTTAGCTCTGTGAACATTTATTGTATCTGTGCATGACTGTAATGGAGGATTATAGCAGGAGGCCACACAGTAAAGTATATGGTATGATTGGCCAGCCGTGACCTGTGTGAGAAATAAATTACAATGCTGCCGGAACATCACATCCTCTTAGCCCTCGAGGAGAGCTGAAAGACGACGCTCCTCAGTGACACCATTTCTTTGCGAATTCTTAAATGCCACCATTTGATCTCTTCCATTTATGAGTAATATTTTTTTTCCTCTGCCCCTAAGCACTCTGCTCTGCCAAGCTACATACAGCAATACAGTCGCACACATGGCCGCTGACCTCCACCCACGCTTTGTGCTTTTAGTGAATCTCCAAAGGAAAGTCTGAGGCTGTTAAGAAAGGCTGCTGAAAACTAGACAGGTTTCAATCTTTTAATTCTAGAGTTTAAACTCTGGGCTTTTAGTCTTTCTTGAGATATGTCAGTGGACAAGAAAGAGATGGTGGGCAGGAACATATCAAGATGGGTGGTCTAGGGTGGCATGACCCCCACCCCCAAAATCTGATTGCCACCCCAAGTCAATGAATGGCTTTTTACCCGTAGAGACAAAACTGAAGTGAAGCCTGGCACACACATAAGGTTTTAAAAATACTGGCTGATTTTAAAACTGATGTCAACACGTAGGCTGAAATATTTCAAAATGGTGGTCCTCCTCCATTTTTAAAAATATGCCCATCCACCACGTTTCTAAATCCAGAGCCTCAGTTTGGTTACCCATTCAAAACATCAAGACACACCCCTGAGAGTGAGGGATAACATTCGGGAAAGGAGCCACAAGTTGGAACTGAATCCAGGTTTCCTGCCTCAAAGGACCCCAAACATAAATTACAGCCTTATCCTTAAGCCAAGTCTGACCTTGCTTTTTGATTCGTAATTGTTATTCAAAACATTAGAGACTACTTACATCCAGACACTTTCATCTAATATTTAAAAGGGGCACACTTTACCTTAAGTCAGGTTCATACTTTACATTTTGAAGACTGCAAGCATACTTACAGCTCCTAATGTTAAAAAATAAATCCTTGTTTTCTCATATTGAGAACCCCTGATCCACCTCTATTCTCAGTCTGCCTGATAGGCTCTGTTGAAGCTCCTGTCACTTTAAGGCCCCCTTCCCCTACAAGTCCCTGTTCTGCTCTGGTAGACTGACCAGTCTAATATGTAGTAATCATTCAGTTCAGCAGGGCTCTGCATCATGTTTTAATCGGCTCTGTATTCTTTTGACAGTCTATGCACTGCAAAGGGCATGCCAATGGGCTTGAACTGCTAATGAAACAATGGTAGGACGTCATCATAGTAGGTTTATTTGAGGGGAGGTGGGGAATTTAGTTGTTGCTTTTCACAGAACTAACTTACCCTGTAAATTCTCTGACTAGCTTGGTCACAGCTGTCCCTTACAGCAGGAAATTTCTTGCCTGCCAGGCAAAGGAAGGGTTGAGAAGGTGGGAAAACTTAGGCATGCAGCAGGTAAAATTCAGGTGAAAGTCTGGATTCAAGACATGGGTCACACAGAAAATTAGGGGAATTTTCAGGGCTTTCGTGCATGTGTGAATAGGGTTCTTGTGTTGCCAGCCTAACCTGCTTTAACTGAAGGATTTATGTGTCCTATCTTCTTTAACAGCCTTTAGTATTTTCAAATCAATTCTGGAAATGATCATTTAAGTAAGGATATGGATGTTTGCTCACCATTCCTCCCTCACAAATCCACTTATTCTCTCTCTCCACCTGCAGCACATACATAAAGAAAGCGAGAGGTGTCGAGCATGGAGCGACGATCAGGGCTATCTGTTTGAACATCCTCTGTGTTCACTCTTTGATTTGTCTTTTTGTTTGGTGAAGGCTGCTCTCCCGCTGCGCCTGCCCTATGCTTTGCTTCTTTTCTCCGCTCCAGCTCTGCTCTCCACTTCAAATAGCATTGCGTATTCAATTAGATATGCCCCGAGCTGACAGCCTGATCCAGCCTGCAACTCCCCCCACCCTCTTTTTTATACTGCAACTGGAGAGCTCCTCCCCAGAGAGCAACACAACACCTCCTGTCACCTCACCTTCCTTTACTTCATCTCTCCTCTCATCCTTTTCTTCAGGCATTTTTTTTTTCAGTTTAATCACGGTGCAACACTGCCCCCACAGGTATATTAGGGTATTGCAACATCTTTTCACTTACTAGTGAGAGCTGTGATTTACATGTGACATCAAAACTTTCATTTCCAGAGAATCTTAGGTTTCAGTTTTCAGAGGATGGGAGGGTATTGTTACAGGAAGCCGTTTTGCTTTCATTCTCAGTGCCAAAGGGCCAGAAAGGTCACAGATCATGTATCTGTCTTGACCCTGAAATGAAGATACATGATTATCTATTATCTAGTGTGTCTGGGAAAACTTAATGATTTTGTCTGTACACAGCATTTATTTTCCAATTTAAAATCCAGGTCTCCAAGGAGTTACCAATCTACTAGTTACTCAGATATGCTTTAGACATGAGAAACCAGGGCTGTCACTTTATATTCAATAATGGAAGATTCATTCAAACTTGGAAGGGGGGTTATTCATGTCAAAACTGTAGGAAGTTGGTTGAATTAAAAAATATACCATGCAGCAGCACATCAGCAGAAAACCATTTGATCCAACAGAGGGCGCTCTCAGAGTAACTTGACCTTGCAAGCACTTATGATGCTCTCTTGACCTCAGCAAATTAAGAGTGAAGTAAGTTTAGTGAAAATGGAGGACAAGCAGCAAAGACTGGATTACAACACCATAGCATCTGAGGAGCACTGTGTGGGAGTATTTTGTGTTCTACAAAACCCAAGCGAGGCCGTGGAGGAGGCACCACAGTTTGATTGCGATCCATCAAGTATTCAACCTTGTGTGATTGCATGTGTTTTGGCAAGGCAAAGAAAGGTCATAGCCAGGTACTTGATTGTGCTCTGAATGGGTGTCCTTGTCTGCAGGTGATATTGTCAATAAATAGAGAGCAGCACTTGATCTTGATCAGGTTGGAGAGCTTTTGACTATGTCTGATAGTATCAAAAAATAAGTTAGTCAGTTTCTTTCAGTTTGTTACGGCAGCAATTTCAATGTTATGACTTATGAGAAATTCTCTCCTGTGTTTTTGTGGCTTTTTGTTTGCAGGTTATTATTTTCATTTAAATTCAAAGAAAACTGAAATTTCCATTGTCCTTTTCTACTGGAGTGGTAGCCTAATCAAATAGTTAAAATGATCTACTGGAAATGCTCAAAGTCTGTGTTGCAGCAGGGCTGGTTGGGGTGGGGTATATTCAGAGATTAGTATGCTATGTTCAAAGTTGATTACTGGGAAAAGTGACAGCCCTACAAGACACAAATGATTTTCTATTGAACCATCATACCAGCATTTTCCAAACGTTATGACTGGTGACAATACAAAGATTCACTTTACACTTCTAACAAGTGACTGAGGTGTGCCAATCAAACTTGTGTTCACCTGTGAAATTATGAGTAAGACTAGGTTTTAAGTACAGGATTGATTATCCCTCCAGTTTAATAAGCTACTAGGCTAAGTGGTGACATTCAGCCAACTGTGCACCAAGATTATACTAAGTGTTGAACACATAAAGTACCCCTGTGAGTGTTTCTTTGTTTATATTTTATTTATTTGATAAAGTTAGGATACCCTCATCAAATATCTATCAAAAATGGCTGTAAGAAAAAAAGATGTAAGTATTCTTTCCTATAACAACAAGTAAACATACAGTCAGTTGCACTGAAAGCGTCCTCATTTGTCTTTAATTTGTCTCTGGCACATTATCAATCACATTTGAATATTACACATGACAGATGGTGTCCCAAATGTTTCAGAGAACAAAATATTTGTTCCTTTGGTTGAGTTATCAGTAATCATAATCGTCTACTTAACCCTTAAATGGTTTCTTTATTTGAGGGTGACAGCCTTTAAACTTTGTTGCACCACTAGCTGACCATTTTTAGAAATTACAGATTTCCCAAACTTGCTATCAAGGTGGGGGTGGATATTAGGATGTTGTGTGTGTTTTGGGGCAGAGAGCATATTTGATGTGCACATTTTGTGCATAATAAAGATAGATCAATATGATGTGGTATTAATAAGAGTCTAGAGCTTGTTAAACCTTAAAAACTACATACTTATTGAGGGCTTCCGGGCTGAGTGAACGTTTGTGTGTCTTGCTGCCGCTACTCAGTGATAACTTTTAAGTTCTAGGGCAATATTTTGTTTTTGTTGTTAACACAGATTTTTTTTGTGTTTTTTACAATTTAGAGGCACTTAAAATTGACCCCATCTTGTAAAGAGGGCCGGCATATGTGGTCACCAGGTTGCCACTTGCCCACCCCTTGTTTCTAGCATATCAAATTAAGGTTTGTTTTAGGACTCAAGGCTTGAATTTTCTTTTCAAAATCGTTGTCAAAGTTGGCTTATTCTTTCGTCTAAAAAGCTAAAATCTGATCATATTAAAGCAGTCTGTTCAATTTGATTTGTGATAACTAAAATAATGCACAATTTAAAAATTGAATCGAAAACATGATGTAGAATATTGTTAATTTCTGTCATATTCGTCAAGAAACTCATTTTCATCTCTGCATACTTCCATTTTTACTCGGTTGTGAAAAATTGAAAATGTTTAAATGCAGATCATCTATTTACAGCTCTTCAAATGGATGAGATAACATTTCATGTTTTACAACATTCTTTAACCAACAGGTAAACAGCTCTGCTTTTAATATTCTGTGTGTTTACATAAAATGTGCTTTTGTACTCTGTAGAAAATTGTTTGCCCAGAAGTCTCAACCCATGCTTTGAATTATTCCCTCTGGGGGAAAGTTATGCACATACATTACACAGCAAGGTTATTGTAAAAAGGTACAGTTTGATCTGAGGCTCTTACTTATTCACAGTGGTTTGGGAAACAACAACATTTTTCAACATTTCAAACACGACTGCTGTTTTAGAAGGGGAACATTTTGAAACAGAAACATTGATCCCTTTAAGACACATGCTCACTGCAGCTCTGAAATAATGACAGTCCACAACATTTATCTTCTGAAATACTTCCAATTCATGTTACCACCCTCAGGCTTCAGCACTTGACCCTCATGACCCCATTTGACTTCAGGTGATTTATTTAAGGTAACAGGTCAGGGTTATTAGAGCTCTAATTAGTGAAAAAAGAGGAGTGGGTCATAGATATTACATCATTGGGAAAAATGACCCCACATCCCCAGTACTTGGTATGTTTATTTTCATAAAACTAAAGCAAGATATTGGATTTTAATACAGAAAACAGAAAAAACCCTTTGCAGATGTTTAACCTCAACTGCTTCTTAAAAAAACAATAATGACAGCAAACAGACAGATGTAGCCAGTCAATGATAAAGTGCACACTGCAGCATTTCTTTCCTACAGGATCAATTCCCATGTCCATGCATGTCTTTTATGGGCAGGTGGAACTGTGTTAATTAATTTTTATTGATGCTGTAAATAGACAGTGTTGAAAGTTAGCATCAGTGCACCTTTGACAGTGGGACAGTGCCAAGCCTTCATGCATTTCAGTCAAACAGCTGTTTGTTTATATCATTTATTACAGCAGCAGAAAATAGCTTGAGTTTGACATCCAGGCTCTGTCCTCATTAAGTCATTTTACATACAAACTATAAGGAGTGTTGAGATAGTTTCCTGAGCCCCCCTGTGGGATGCGGAAGGTCAAAAGTTAAAGTGCAGTACTTTTGGCAGCAATGCTGGCAGGGCAAAAGAGAAAATAGACTGGAAATTTTGCATCATGAATAGCCCGCTAACTGGTTTTATATGCATGTCAAATAGGAAAGCTTGAGTTGTCTGACTGAATTCACTTGCAGATGTCCTCCCATTAAAAGGTTTTGAGCCTCAAAGTTGAAATGTTTAAGTATGGATATTAGGATACAGCCATTTGAGTAGATTCTAGAGCAAATACTAAACTTAACTAGCAAAATGATCTGAGTAAAAAACTTAAATGTGCCCACTTTGGTTATAACTTGGATAATGAAAAATAAAATGTTTCCATAGACTGTTCGGAATTATTAAAAAACTGGATAAATGACCCCAATGAGACAAAATTAAAGTACAACATGGTACCAGATGGTATCATATCAAATGACATTATGCTGTATCCCACTCCTATTATGTCTATTCCTATTTAGTTGCAAGGTATTATGGCTTGGGAGTCCCCAAACACTGCCTTACCATGGATTATTTGGTACTGGGCTGCACCGAAATAAAAATAATTCCACTGGTGCCTCCACAGACACCAGCCATGTTCATTCATATCATCCTGTAACTGTTTTAGATGTAAGTTTGTGAAAATAATGATTATTAGTCAGTCCTTTCTGTTTATCAGAATATTTTAGATAATTATCAACACATCAGAAGTAAACTAACTCCTGTTTTTTTACAGTGGGTTAGTCTTTTGAGGACTTTCCCCTCATTGAATGATTAAAACTTGTCTAAACTTGTCATTTCAGACTGAACTGAGACATTCAGTATGTATGTGTAACATGACAACCAGGAGCCAAATGTCTTAGATTTCACTGTATCAGGGAAAATATACTTCCTGTATCTGGTAGACATTTTTAATTATAAGCACTAAAAGCTCTCAGTAGTAGTAGTTAGAAAGTAGTAGCCATCATCAGTGAGAACAATAACACCAGCACCACGTCTCCTACTGTGAAATGTCAGCAGTGGATGACTCAAACACTCCCATTTTGGTCGTGAGTCTTTCATGATTGACTGACATTTAATCATTTTATTTAACATCAGCCTGAGGATGACAGACTGTTGCTGACAATAAACTCTGTATTGTGTGCATCGCTGGAGCAGTGCTCAGCTTCTGTTATCTCTCCTGAAATCTGTAGAGAAATAAATGTTTGCTAAAGTCATCTAAGCCTAAATTGAGTCCTGCTAGTGGCAAGAGAAGAAGGCTTACTCCTTGGTGGTTTGAGAATTAGTCCCTGTTTTACTGGAACAATTGAGTCAGCAAGGTGCTCCATACTGGACTGTAATAAAGCTCGGCGCAGTGCACAGCTCACCTCTCAAGGGAATGAGCCAGAGGAGAAGAAAATATCACTGAAAAAGCTGTGGTCTTGTGATGTTTGCTACTATAGCTATCAGGGTTTATTAACAAGATTACAGATTCTCTGATCATTTGCAGAAATATTGTCAGATACAGATCAGGATATTGTGCAAAAACATGCACTTATTTATATACTAAAGGCTGCTTCAAACATCATGTGCTTCTCAACCAGCAGTTTCAGGATCTATTAGTCCCAGGAACTACACAGGTCATATGGCCAGTTGACAGCTTTCATTCATGTGACCAGTGCAACCTACAACGATTGTAAGCGGCCCAAGGCAGCACGGCCCATTCAGAGTCCTTTAAAGCAGGAGGAGTGTGACGAGTCTGCGGTGAGTGACTTTTGCGTTCTTTGGATTGTTCCTGCCTTCATGCTCTGTCTAAGCTCCTGCAGCCTCCTCACTCCTGTGAGGGGGCGTGGTCTTCAGCTGCAGCATATCTGAGTCTCATCTTCTAATCACCACCTGCTACCTAAGCCTCCCGTGGACTCGTCACAGTGCAGGTCGATTCTTGAATCTACAAGTGGTATTGTTGGCCTCTTCTTTGTTTTTTTCCGAGTGTATTGCTTTTTTATTGTGTGTTTTTTGGATGTACCTCTGGCTTATGCTCTGGACTAACTGTGCCTCGTTTCTGGTCTCTTTCAGTGTCTCCATTCGCCCAGATTCACTCAGCCACGCTCCGGTTCCCCATCTACCTCTGCTTTCCCCCTTCCCTCACCCCTCTTCCCCTTTCCTGACCTTCAATAAACTATTTCTTGTTGCACCTTAACTGACTTGGTTTGCTTCTTGGGTCCTTGAAAATCGTAAGGGACACGTTCCGTCATAAAGAGATGGAAACTACTAGCAAGACGACCGCAGGAAGAGACTGCTGGTCAGGGATTAGCATAGATGCTAACAGCTTCAGTGGCACTTTTATCAGCTCTATATCACATTTCTATGTTATATGAAAACCAAACCGGTTTTAGTTAGTTCAGGAGAACAACTCAAGGTGGACTGACCTCACACTTAAAATACATCAACAAATTACCTGACAAACACCCTACCAAACAGTCAAAACCGAATATCTTAGGTTATTTGCGTGCATGTTCGAAAACTGTTCAAGTTTGATTTTGGGGAAAACTGACAGCCTTAATAAGTTTAAGTTGACACTTCAAGCTACCCACTATATCCATTCCTCCATTAGCTATTACGCTGAGCCCTGGCAGGGTCACAGGGGTTTGGAGTCTATCCCAGCTGACACTGGGCTTAAATCCTGTACTCCTTGGCCTGGTTGTCAGCCAATCATGGGGCCAACATGTAGAGACAGACCACCATTCACACCTAGGGGCAATTTAGAGTCACCAACTAACCTGATGAGCATGTTTTGGTCTGTGAGAGGAAACCAGAGTACCAAGAAAAGCCATGCATGCAAAGGGGCAAGCAGAAAAGTCCTAGAGACTTGAACCAGCAACTTTTTTGCTGAGGTACAAGCGCTAACCTGCTGCATTGCTACTATTACAAGAATTTATCCATTGCTATATGACTTAAAGTAATCTACCTAGCATGTCACAAAGCTTATGACGATTTGAGGGAGAAAAGCTGTTAAAAGCCTTTTAGCTTGTAGTTAATTAGCTTGAATTCATTTGTATCACAAGCTGGTTTCACTTCACTGCAGATAGCATGTAAGGCTATGTGCTAAGAAGCCTTCAGTGAATCTTTTAAAAGATTTTATTTCTTTTTTATTTGTTCTACTTGTTTATTTCATTATTTTCCTGATCTGTGCTTTTATTTAGTGTTTGCACTGGGAAATTTGGGTGGGGGTGGACTTGTGGGAGGGATATAAAGTCTGGGGGGAACAAAAGAAAGGTTGGGAGTCTTTTCTGTCACGTTACACTGCCATGTTACCTGTAAAATTGCTTCCAATAAAGAAAGTTATCAAAGAAAAAAAAGGTTTTCTTTCGTATTTTTCCACAACCATGCATTAAATTGAAACGATTAAATACTGCTTAGTAAATATACTTTGTGGAGTCTTGATTTTTTAAAAGTATAAGTTAGGTAGGTAGCAAAGGTGTGGTGTGAGGACATAACGTGTAAACAAAACCCTGTAAGGACTCAACCAATCAGAGATATTAAGCATAATAAGCCCCCCAACCCCTCAATCATTGACCCTAAGAAAGCAAGTCTTCTCCAAGCATCCAAGCAGAATATAAAGTAAATTTAGACTCTGTTTAATTTAGTTGAAATACACAAAGTTTCTCTAAAGGTTAGTTCTTGGGTCAATTTCCTAATATTAAAAAGAACTTAAGTAATGGGGAAGAAACCAGTCATGCTTTAACTGTTTTTCAATTCATGTTTTTATTTCTTCTCTGTGTCTTTGTCAGCTGCTCTTTCTTAAATACTTCTATTTTCCATCACTATGATCCCACTAAGTCTGAGATTGAACAATGCAAAGCTCTTTTGAGTAACCAGTCGTTAAGACGTGGATCTCGACCTGACAATTAAAGCAGGTAAACCCAGTGGAATGTTTTAATGTCAACAGTATGCCCTAACATGTTCACTTCTCTTATTTTTCCCATAATCTTGCAGATTGCAGACCTCTGAGAAGTGCCTGAGAGTTACTCAGAGACTGCAGGTCCCAAACCCTCACACCAGCACTCACTTTAGAGATGCACGGATGAGTGTGTTATGTAGGTTTACTCTCAGCGGTAAGATGTGCTTGTTTCTATCCACTCACCGTGCTCACAATAATCAATTTATAAGGGAGGCGTGTTCAAGCTTGACATGCACACATGGGTGCACTCAGACAGCTCCTTTAAAACCACAAACAATTGATTTTTCCATGTGTGTTTCACTGCAGCAGAACACATGAATTCAATGATGTTGGGATGCATGCAGCCATCACATTATACCATGAAAAATAGAAAACAAGGTTGTATGGTACAAGTAAGACTGTCAATTCTATCAACATGCAATCTTTATCTTCAAATTTGATAGTGTGTTTTGTTGATCTAGGCCCCATAAGATTTCTCAGGTGGCTCAGTGGGCAAAACAAAAATAAGACATTTTTGTTTCCAACTGTTATGTTTCCCCTAGAACAAAAGTACTAAGACCTGGTAGCAATTAAGGAAACTAACAAAAAAAAACTGCACTATTGACAACATTTTCAAAAGGGGTAATTACTTTCATTTTGTCCACTGCCATCCACTGAACCTATCAAAATGATAGAAGAACAACAATCTGACCTGAGATAAATGATGGAGTAGGAGTCACAGAATAAAAGGGGTACACTAAATTAATTTATTTTCACAGACTAATAGGAAATGTGAAATAGACCAACTGAGCATTGAGGACAAAAGACCTTTACAACCTCCCAGCCTACCTGATGGTTGCTCTGAGACTCTGGAGGCAAGGGGCACCAACCTCTTTCAGCTTAGTTACCAACTGCAGGCAGTAACCTCATACAACCCAACTTCAAAAATAGCAAAATATCCATTTAAGACAGTAAACATCCTAAAGTATAAGCACAGCACAAAACAGTTTCTTGGGAAAAACTTTAAGTAATTGCAAACTACATTTGGATCACATAGAGAAAGCAACCAAACAGGAACCCCTGAAAGTAAATATGGTGTCAGGTTAACCATTGGTCAGTGGATGTCAGTAAATCATTCTGTACATGCTGCCCTGTACATTTATGCAGTAATATTGTATTTAACAGAACAGGTTTTCAAAAGACTTTGAATATACTTAGATCTCTGATGTCATAAATGACTGTTGAGTTCAGTTTTGATATGTACCATTCATCTTGACATCAGGAAAAAACAAGACAAGGATTTCCAGATATCCTGAATGCAACTGGATTGTTTGACAGTTGACAGCGTACAGGGTGCCAGTTTGGCGGAGTGGGTTACAACCGTGCTCTTACACTATATTGAGGCTCTCATCTTGGGAGCACCTTAGTACATTGGTGAGTGACTGCTCGCATTTATCAGCAAGCTAGCATAGCATTTATCATTACGTTTGGACACACAAACAAAGGATTGTTCTCGAAATACAGCATGGTGGCTTGTTGTCTTCAATGTCAGCCCTTCTTCCATTGTCACTTTTGCCTTTATATGCAGTCAACTTCAATCGTCTAGTCTGTCATACTAGTCTGGCAAGTCGCGGCATGACTTTTAGTTCAGTGGTTGCCTAATCTGTGGTCGCCTAATCTGACGAAGAAAAAACTGACAAGAAAGATCATGTAGTCTGACCTCGGCATTCCCCTTTTGGAATTAGGGTTTTAAGACGATGAAGGGCCCTCAGGAGTGGCACACACTGAAGAAACTACATTTTACCCCGAAGCTGCTTAGACCAGAGGCACACAACAAGAGAAGACCTTCTTGATAGGGCTCAGGTCGAATGAAACGACTTCCCAGTTATCACTCAGTCGTCTTGGCAGTGTTGAGGTGAGGAGGCAGTGTAACAAGAGCATTAATACACCAGAGAAGAGAAATGAAGCTGAGCTGAACATCAAAGACAACACCTTACAGCCGCCTCAGTTGTCGACTGATGCAACTTCGAGAGCTTGTGTGTTCAGTTCTGTCCTCACAGCCTCTAACAGCCATCTGCTAACTGCACTCAAAGTCTACTTATTGCATATGAGTAAGAGCTTATATAACATAAACATTAAGTACTTATCCTCTAACAATATGCACAAGCCCTGCTGATTTTTCAGAACATTCTTTGTCTTCATTTAAAGATTTAGATCGTTTTTCACCATAACTATTTAAGATGTGCAGTGTGCATTCACATGTTCTATAAATTTTCATACAGGAGTGTGAATGTATCACCACTGAAAGGAGATTTATTTACGTATTTATTTAAGTATAAGATTTACAGGAGCCCATTCATCAGTACGAGCACAAAACCATTCTTTTGTGAATGCCCTGAAGTGCAAAACACAGAAACAAATTAGGACACATGACAAAAAAACTACAAGTGTGCTGAGAGCACAGACCTCTGCCAAGGAATTTCTGACATTGTTAGCCAAGTTATAAAGGAAAATGTAGAAAACTGCTGTATTGCGCAATGTTCACGTAGTCTTTAAAAAAAATCTGGATATACATTGGGATTACCACCAAAATGTAGTCAGTTCTACCCTGTGCCATAACGACATTCCCTGGGAATGTTTTATCAAACATCATAAAATTTCAATTTATAAAAGCACAATACAATTAAAAAAAACGCAATAACAAACCCAAAAACAGAGACAAATAAACAAAAAAAAACAATTAAAATACAATCAAATTAAAACAAAACAAGAAAAAACTCAAGAGCAGATAAAAATTCAACAAAGAACCAAAAGGAATGGCAGATATGAAATAAACACAGAATACAACAAAAAGACAGTACAATGATAAATAAACCAACATGGCAATAACAAATCAAACACATAAAACACAAGTACATATATAAAATCACAACAACAACAATAAACCCACAATGACAAACAAAGAAATGTAACACACATATGTGTGTGTACGACAATAAATCATGTTTTTTGTTTTCCTTTCGTTGTGTTTGTATGTGTGTATAGGTGTGTATGTTTGGGTGTGTGCGTGTGTGGGTGTGTGTGTGTGTGTGTGTGTGTGTGTGTTTTGCACTTCCAGACTACCAAATTCATCCTTCCAAATAACCCTCATTTCTCTCTGATCCTATTTACCCATTGCCGCATCCCAACTCCCATCCTCTGGTATAGCAGAGGTTTCATCTTAATCCTGCTGAGCGCGAAGTGATCTGTTATTGATGATGAACAGGACTTTGCAAAGTATGATTTATTTGTTGTCTCGGTTTTAATGAGAGCAAAACCAAACTTTGGGGCTGATAAATCATCATAGTGTAAGGTGGGATATGAATATACACAGCAGGATCAGAACAGCTTGAAGAAATTGCCAGGTGTTTTTTTAGCATATTTCCCACAGTAAAATGTTCTGCCTGAAACTTCAACATTCAAAGACCTAAAGCTTCTAACTTTCATGAAGTACAAAGGGTTGGTTATCTGCACTTAATACATTCTGATGGAAGGAACTCGATCACTCAGGCAACCGTCATGTCACCACCTCTGGAGCTTTGCTGCCATCTGGTGCTTTACGCTGGTCATTATGTTAGAGACTGAGAGCAGGTGGCAAGAATCAAACTCCAAGTCCTGAACCACAGTCTGTATAGATCTGTAAAAAATTATTTGCAATAATAATAATAATGATAATATGATGATGATAAATTCTGAACTCTATTCAATGTCCTAGAAAGACATCTGAGACAACAAAAACTTCTTATTGGTAGTAGCAGAACATGGTAGTGGGATTGAATGTCTGCATTTTGACTATTGATTTGATACTTTTGGGGATGGCCACACTTATTTATTTAAGTTTATTTTTTAATCGATGATCCATCTGACATTTATCTTAAGTACTTATTCATTTCTAGCAATCTATATGACAAAGGAGTTTTTCCCAAATGTGAATGTTATTAATGCCACATGAATAACACTTAAATAGCTTACAAGTTGTTTGTATATCAAAATTTCAAATAAAAAAGTTGGTTGAAAAATGGCATATGAGGGGTTGAAATTCATAAAATAAAGGCCATTTTTTTAATTTGTAAGAACAGAAGTTAGAAAACACATATACAGTTAGAGAAGAAAGTTATATCAAAATAATCTAATTACATGACCATTTTCCGACATCCTTTTTTAGGAAACGAAGGGCCTTGTGAGATATTTTTTTCCTTTCAGCTGACACAGCACAATAAAAATAAATTCTATAAAAAATAATGTGAATGCCTGGCGTCGACATGCCCCTGTTGGTCCTAGGAAAGGGTTCCTTCCTGTTATTTTGATATGAAAAACAAATAATCTTTTTTGCTTGTCATAAAATGACAGAGTGTAATCCATTCAGACGGATGAAGGGTAAAAATTCTGAAATTGTATTTTTGCTTATAAATGAAAAGGACAGAATACGATTAGAAAAATGGATACAATGGAAGAAAAGTGTTGTTTTCACTATATATTAATACTATGGCAGTTTTCTCAAGCATCCAGTTTAAGCTTGCAACACACTTAGTTTAACTTTTTTTTAATAAATGCTTGAAGTTGTTAAAGGTTTATATTTAACCAAGTCATGACTCTGGTAGGTGTTAATCTTAGTGCTGAAATCTATCAAAATTCTTCCACTGATTGGTGATCCTTGCATTATCTCACAGTGCCATTATTAACACCTTCAATAATGCCAATAAAAGCCCGTGTGCTCTCTGTGGTGAAATTTTCTTAATATGCTTTTTATTCTCCAGTCCAAATTACGTTATTTTAGACCCACTCCTCTAAATTATTTTTAATGTGTATCTGTAAATAATGAAAAATTACTCAAAACCGATAACCCATATGGTGTTACATGTAGCTATGCTATTAAAAATGAAAGCATATCTCAATTTTGCTATTTATTCATTCTCTCTTTGCCCTGCTGACTTAGCAATCCTAAAACCATTTTAGGTGATTTGGTCTTGTGGTGCAATTATTTTTTTTTTAGACAATGCCACTAAACCATGCTGTGCAGTCCTCATTCCAGGGTCAGACAGTAAGCTGACTTAAGTCAAACTCATGGTTCCTGCACAGTCTTCAGTTGTCTCCGTTGATGTCAGGCTGTTCTTGTGTCAAAGCATCTCACTTTTGAGTCAGGTGTCACCGAGTAATTAGCTCCACAACAGGACACAGATTAATTTCAATATCCCAGCGTCCTATCAGTTCACACAGTGCTGTTACCTAATCTTCATGCATGCTGGTTTCATAATTAATCTTTTGCTATCAACATCCCAACTGCTGGCATCTTCATTTCCATAAAGATAACCAGAAAAATCCTGACATCCTTTATCCCTCTTCTCCTTCTGATGTTGCTTATATAATGCTGATATTTTGCTTGTATCCACAGTGAGGGTTGTGCTGATAGAGCTGCAGCTGCAGTATCAATTTCCACACTGCAGTGACAACCCTTAAAAAAAAAATCTTCCAAACTCCAAGCTGCTTCTGTATAACCTTGCAGTGCAGCAGCTGCATTTCCCTGACAATGTCTGTAGTGAAATACACACTTTTCATGTACGGAACTGTTAGTGTGTCAGTTTAACTGCTGCCTTCAAAAGATCCAAAAACACCAGTATTAATCTCCTTTATTTTCAATGAATCTGCACGGAAGTAGCGAAAGTTAGCCTTCACTTATCTTTAGAAGCAGGTCCGGTAAACACGAATACTGTAATCAAAATGGTCTGGTAGCATCAACCATGGCTGGAGCTTTGTTTGGGTTTCAGGGATGACTCAAACACTTCAAATTCAAGAACAAATGTAAATGTTTAAGGAATTATACATGTACAATACACTATAAAGTTCCATGCCACTTCTTGGCTATTTTTACTAAATCATTTCCTGTTCAATGTTTTAAACATTACCTCCATTAGTTTTATAGAAGCTTGTGAAGGTAACTAACATGTTTCATAAATTTCTATTGTGCAGTTTTATTGAAACTCCTGAAACACCAAAATTTCACAGCACTAATAAAAGTTTGTGGATTGATCTTTAAACTTGGAGTGATCAGGGTGGAAATTAACTTACTACATTTACAGTTACTGCTTATTAGTGTTTTTGTGTGTGTTTTTTTTCAGGTGAAGTCATTTATACATTCTAAAATGGTATTTTCAGTTTATGTGCAAAACTATGAGTGTTAAAAAATACTAATATTCTAAATGTATATCAAACTTGAAGAAAAAACAAATCTGTGGTGACTACATTAATTACATGGGTCAATGTTATTTCTCATCTTATACTGGAACATAAAACTGGTCCAACTCACTGACTGTTGTGTTATACTTGTGTACTCCCAATTAGTAAGTCAATAGTGAAATGCGGTACTTTTTACTATAACTTGCAAAGATTTGAGTAAAAGTTTACTTGAGCTACAAAATAAGAAAAGCTGTCAATCAGATGAGTACAATAGTTAAGAACCCTTCCCACCCTGTAACCATAAAGTGTTTAGGTTAAAGTATTCAAAACAAGCTTTCATACCATGTGCAAAGTGTTGCATACTACCCCTGCATGGTGTTTTGTTTACAATAACTGAACAGCAACAACAGCGTTAAGTTGGACAAAAAAGAACATTTATTTGAAAAGTCAAATCATCCCATCCTTTCCAGCCTTCCACAGGTCCCTTAGGTCATCTGAGGGGTGGAGACAACTAGTCCAGCTGTAAGACAAGAAGGTAACAAGAAGGTATTACTTGATTGAAATACAAATGCAATAGTAGACAATCCTATGATACTGATACATATACCATGCACCACTAATCATTCATGACTGAAACAATGCTTTGTTTGTTAATACAGCACTTAGTTGACATGAACATGAACAGTGATGTATGTGCTGTGAATCAGTCTTTCCATTCATCGTCCTGGTTACTACCATCAATCAACACATCTGTACAACAAAATCTATCCAACCATTAGCGTCCAACAAAACTCACCTTGACAAAACCGATGTCTTTGGCGTACTGCCTGAAGCACTGACGGCACATGTTGAGTCCGTATTTACGGATCAGACCGTGTCTGTTCGAGCATACCCGGCTGAAGAGAAAGAGATTCATTAGCTGTATTATCCTGATAGACCGAGGTTTATAAAGTAACTCAACAGCTTTTTCACACCATCGTTATACTATTAGTGCCGGAAGTACACAAACCCGGCAGTCATTTCACTCTTTTTTCCAGGTGGTTTTGCCCTTTTCC
The DNA here is from genome assembly GCA_037902135.1 of Cetoscarus ocellatus. NCBI lineage: Eukaryota > Metazoa > Chordata > Actinopteri > Labriformes > Labridae > Cetoscarus > Cetoscarus ocellatus. The sequence goes on along the minus strand of JBAMNC010000530.1, from coordinate 1,308,797 downwards.
GTGAGCAAAACTGAAGACAAGCAGTAAAGACAGTACTATTTATCACTTTTTAGGTTATCACCTAGGAACATCACTTGATCACAGTATAACAGTCTTGAGCGGCTAACTTCACTCATTAGCTACTTGGCGCATCCCGCTCCGCCATATTGTCCGAGCAGCAGCGTCCATGCGGTGGATGTTTGTTCATCTTTTCTCACGAACTGACGCAACAAACGCCTCAGAAATAAGACGCTTCGGCGCTCACATCGATAATTTACACAACAAAAATAAGACTGACCAGGATCGGGATCCCTGTCCGAATTTTCTGGGGTGACTCCAATAGAGCTGCTGATGGCCCATCTTGTCTCGTTCGCTCGAGCGTCGGAAAGGAAGAAAGAGGGACGCGCGTGCGCACATGAAGCTTTTAGGGACCTGGACATCCGGCTGTGGAGGCGCGGGGTGCTGCCCCCCAGCGGTGAGATGGACTGCGCGCATCAACCGACGTACCAATATCCCTGTTTATGCATGCATAATATGACCTGACACTACATATATTTGAATAACAAATAAAGATAATTTGGAAGGAAACCACATGTCAAATAAACTGATCAGAGCTATTCTGGGGGCGTTGTATTTCTCCAGTTATTTGTCAAATTGAACTATCTATACATAACAATGCAATACTGTTAGGACCGGACTATATCGACCCTATAAGATATCAGCACGTTATATGTTCAACCTCAAGGACGGTCGCAGCAATTTACAGGCTTAGTCTTCGTTTTAAAATAATTTTGTCTGTGTTCATGCATATGACATGGATTTTAGCGATTGTGTGTATATTAATTTGTTCTTGTTACCTCCAGCTCAACTCCTACAGTTACTCTAAAATTAACTGTTTATAAGTAAGTGTTCATACTAAGTAGGCTAAATGTGCCATTTAACCCCAGTCAAACTGCAATTTTTAATCCCACTTTCAATAAAGCATAATACATGCATTTTATCAATTCTGGGAATCAATTTGCATGGAAATTTATCATGTTTATTATTCCCCGCCAGATGGCTTAATTTATACATATGCAAATGAGTGAATGTATTTGACACTGCAAAAAATAAAAATAAAAAAAAATAAAATAAAATAAAATAAATAAATAAATAATTAATAATAATAATGTGTAAAATGTGTGTGACTGCTTATCACTGACAATCCCAAGGATGAAAAAAATTGTCCTAATTTATTGTTTTCTTTTTTTTTCTTTCTTTCTTTTTGCCCATCCAAAAACATGCTGGCACCATGACAAAAACCTTGCATTTAAAAGGTAAATTCTTGAATGTTATATAGTTCATTGAAAGCAGAATATGATTTTAGAGTGACATTTTTTATAGCTGGCTTTTAAAATGCACATTTTTGTGCTTGAGTGTGACTAATATTAGACCTCACCCAGGCCAAGGTCTTGGTTTGAGAAACAAGAGGGAAAATAGTTATTTCCCACCAAGAACCACCTACAGAAGCAGATTTATTGACAAGAGAATCTATTAATCTATTTTAAATTTGATCTTTAAATGGGTAATTATCATTTAATTTATCTGTATTATTCAAAAATATTACTTCGCACAGACAGGTTGTTTATTCAAATAAAATTTTTTATTCACACATGGACATTACAGAGCATTTTTACCCTGTTTATAAAGCTCTCATGTTATAAATGTTCCGTTTACAGCTCTGTGAAGAACTTGATGTTTTTTGAGCGTAAGTGCTTTTTGCAGTAAAATTGCCTTGCTTCTATCTTTTGCTGAGAGACACTTTTTTTTTTCTAAGTGCCACATAAAAGATCATTTTCATATCATTTGAAATAGGAACAGTTTAAAGGCACTGATCTGTATTGTAGAGAGGGGTTGTAGGAGATGCATTTTATTAGTAAATATATCAGCCAAGGGAATTTGTTCAGCACTGCCCCTGGAAAGACCAGCATGGAGTTAGGTTGGCTATAATTTGAAGCAGATGGGGCCAAAACAAACATGAAGTGTTAGAGTGACAATACTTTGTAACAAAATCATTCCCAATACTTCACTTGTCTGTTAGCAAGCCCCTTTGTCTCAGTACTATTTCAACATGCTGTAAAAGTGTAAAGCTTTTGAAGTGTGCTTAGTACAGTAAAAATTCAACCATCACTGTTTTTGAGTTTTCTTTTTGGGAAAATTCATGAATTACTCAGGGCTATTGGCCCCTTCTGCATCAGTGTGTAGGTTAACTCCCACGTTTGTTCTCTAAAATTGTCATTACCTTAAAATACGACCATATTTATAATTATTGGAATTGTTGTTTTTATTATTGCTATTGTTATTACCACGACTTCTACTAATAGCCTAATGATAATTATTAAGAGAGTATTAAGAGTTAAAATTATTATAATAGGTATTTTGGTTGTTTGTTTTGTTAATGACTATTTTCATTTGAATTCTCCAATAGTCCCATAAAACCCACAGTAGATTAAAATGGTTGTTTAACCATATTTCCCCATTCAGTGCCATGTAATCGCATGCAGCCTGCAGGGTTCATCTCAGCACCTCTTACATATAATAGACGACAAGTCCCCCATCAGATCCTCTAACATTGTACACAGTCAATGCAATAGTCCAAAGTCTGTCTGTTTCTATTTAAGAAAAACATGGTAATAATTATTGTTATTTTAAGTTATTCCTCTATGCATGTCATATATCAAAGACGGAGCAGATACAACAGTTTTTACACACATACCAGTTCTCAAAGATGGGTTAAAAGTTGAAAATGTTTTGAAACTTTGCTGTTAACAAAATCCAAAGATGTTATATGTGTTTTTTTCTGTTTATTCTCCCTCTGTCTGGTCTGTAAGCAGTGCAGTTGAATAAATTATGAAATTCTAATAGCACTAATGCTTTTTTAAAATTTCCTGTTTATATATTGTTAAGTGCTGGAGCTGCATTTAAAGGTACAGTGAGCCCGGTGTCCGCCTATGATAGGGCAGAGAAACAGTGTCATCAGCGGGGGGAGATGATATTTATATTTCTGGTGTGTCGGCTGCCCCCCGCTGGAACAGTGCATTGTGGGACAGTGGCAGGCAGTGGTTCCGTATTTGGGTTTTTTCTTTTTTTTTTTCACAGCTAGCTGGTAGTTGCGTCTCCATGCAGCCTGCTGGAGGAAATGGAGGAAAATGGGACGCCGCCGTTTTGATGTTTTACAGTGAAAGGACTGCACTGCTGTCCCAGATTTAGGTAAATACTCTTAACATGGAGGTTCTGGTTCGACATGGAGGCTGTTGTTGTTGTTGTTGACGAGGTTTGGTCTGGACTGGCTGCTCGTAAGTTGTTAGCTGCAAATGCTAACTTACTGCTAGCATTGCCTGGATGCCGCCTGTCAGGAAACACCGAGGCTGCGACGATAAATGTTTTAATATCTGTGAGAGCCTGTTTTATCAGTCCATATGTTAACTCTGAAGATGTAAATCATTATATGGGTTTAAGCTGTCTGTGGCTACGTCTGTGCGGCTGACAGAGAAACTAACGTCAACGCTACGAGGCTGCAGGAGAAAGGTTTGATGTTTAGACAGGAACAAAACACGGAAGACATTGTGTGACTTAAGCCTGAGAAAAGCAAGAGCAAACAGCATCAAATAACGGGACTGCTCTCAGCTGTAAAATCTACCACTTCACTTATCTGACACGATGAGAGCCGTGCAGAGATACAGGGACACAAACTCGTAAAATATCATAACACAGATATGGTTTTGTCTATCAAAGTCTATTGTTCTTTATTATATCTGTTAAAGAACATCAGGGATGGGCAGCTTTTGTTTTAAAGAGGGCTACATTGAGTTTATTCCACTCTCCAGAGGGTCATGTTCTTGCAACTTGTTCAGTACTTTCAATAGACCTACGCAAAAGTAACATTACAAAACGTGTATTAGACTAAATTAAAATAAGAGTAAACATATTCAAGTCAAATGCAAATATTAATGTTAAATGTAGTAATATAAATAAAGATTAAATGTAATCTAAGCTTTTTCAATACAGTGTTTTCATAGGGATGCACAGTATTATCAGTATGATTTGGGTATCAACAAAGCTAAATATTGGTTCAGATATGAACATTTCTACATATATTTTAGACTTGTATGCTTGCATTAAGATTGTGGAGCATGTTTTGCATATTAATCTAAATTTGAGGGTATAATTTCCCAAAATAGGGCATGTTTTCTGTTGGCAGGTATATTATACAGTGTATTAGCTTTTAAAAAGGCAGATGAAGCTTGATTTTACTGTTATTTTTAAATATACTTTTCACATAATGACATAGGTGTAATTTAAAATAAAACTACTTTCAGTGATTCTGTATACTATATCGTTATCGGCCAAAGTAAGTTTTGAAATGTCAGCATATTGGATATCGGAAAAATCTGATATTGTGTATCCCAAATGTTTAGAGTATTTACCTGGGAAGTTTATTGAGAATTGGTACCAATTAATTGAAGAAAATAGTATCATTTGCCTTTCATGATTAACAACGGCCTTATCAATTCCTTCCATTTAGTTTTAAAATAAAAATATTAAATGTTGTAAAAAGAAACAGACAGCCAAAAGCCAACAGAGAAGTTGAGAAGTAATTTAGTGGAATAGGAGACAAAAATGGTTTAGTGTGACTTAATTTTACACAATATGATGCCACAACTGACCTGCGATAATTTTTGTGATTTCAGGTTATGGTGGAAATACCAGCAGTACAGCATGGCATTTAATATCAGGGCTGCAATGTGTAATTGTTACAGTGTTGACTGAGAAAACCTGCTCAGGCTTTCTTTTACAACACAGGAAAATTCTCAGGTGTCAGCAAAGGAATAAATATGAATTAATGGTTCTGTTACCAGTGAAATTCTCTCAAACCCCCTCCTTTTATTAACTAGCTTTTGAAGTGTGATTTTTTTTTTGTCTGGTTTACTGTTTTATTTTACTCAGGGGCAGCATGGGGGGCAGTCACTCATCTTTAGAGCAGGTACAGGTAGAATTCAGTAAACTTTATCATATAGTATCAACAGGAAGTGTCAAAAGAAACGTGAATAGAAAGCATGCACAATGTTGGATTTCTGTAGATATTTCTGAACTCTTTTTGGCTGATATGGATTCATTTGCACAACTTTTTTTCTTAGTAGAGAACACTAAGCCTCTCCTGTAGCTGTGTTGACCCTTTCCTCTTACTGTGATGGACTATCTGAATAAGTATTCAGCTCAACTATATTTGATGAATTATGTTAATTTTTTGTATACAGATTAGATAATAAACATGTAGAGCAAGGTCGGTAAACGTCACACAGAGGCATGCACGCTTGAGTAAACTGATGATATAACCAAAGAGGGCAAACTTCAGCACATGTTCAGATTGAGACAGGGGGGCATCTATGTTTGATTGAGCTTTGTTTTCACCATACGCTTGATTATAACTTAGTTCCCACACGTACCACTTTGTTGGTGTGAAGTCTTCTGTTAAATACAATAGCTGTGGCAGTGGTATAACTTGGAGGATGAGGGGGAGCAGAGGGTCTTAGTGGTTGTTTGGTGTCAGCATTGTGTTCTTTGTGGTAGATATCCCATGTTACTGCTGATTTTACTGTTTGTTATCACTTAGTAGTTTTTGCTGGCTGCAGAATAAGCTTTAGTGATCAACTAATCATTATGTCTCAACTAGGGCTGAACAATATATCGTTATCGTATCGATATCGAGATATGAACATTCAAGATATTAATATCGAAAAGCAACAATATAAATGATATAGATTTCCCCGCGCTAAAACTGCACTTTCCGCATTCTTTTGTATTTATGATGTTTTTATATTTCTGAAAAATGCTTGGATTTCACCGAACCCGCAGTCATATCATATCGTATTGATATCAAGATATCTGGCATGAATATCGAGATATGAAATTTTGTCCATATCATTCAGCCCTAGTCTCAACATGTACTCCATACATATTTGTTGTTGTTTGTTTATTAACAAGAGTTACATGAAGTTATTCACAGCCATTCTTCTGTTCAGAGATATAGTGCATCAGAGGCAGCATTGTGAAAATTTAAAAAAACTTTCTGATTCAACAAATGAAATGAAAACGTTATATCTGCTAAGTTTGAACATTGTGCTTTACTAGTTAAGATGAGCCCTATGTCTTCAGTCTGTCAGCCTGTTTGCCAGTCATTTTATTGAATTCTGTAGTAAGTGACAAACTGGCGTTCAAATGTCCAAACTTGTAGGCACTTGCACAGATTTTTGGAAAGGTATTAATGCATATACGAAATGAATCAAATGTTCAGAATAAATCACTTTGGATGGAGTTCCTGTTTATTGCAAGATTGGGAAGCAGAAAAACATTTACTATGATGATAATGATGATATTAATCAAGATTTTCACTGTTGTTTACCAGTTTACGCTGCATTTACATGACATTTTGTTGTGACAAAAGCTGTGTGTTCTCACCACAAATGCCCAACTAAATTCTGTTAATCCTTGACCATGAAAACATGACCACACCATCTGATAAATGCATCCATGTCACCTATTGGAATACAACACGCAGTAAATTGGCTCCTATTAGCACCATACATGAATTAGCAAAACTTAAAGGTTAGTTTTATTTTCTTTAAGATATAACGCTCGTACTATGATTCTTTTAACAATTTCATAGCATTATTGTTTCACCCCAAGCCTTTAAGCTGTTGCCTTTGTTTGTTAACCAACAATTCTTTGAGCAATTGGAGTTTAAATAAGGGTCTTGCTCCCTTTACTTTGGTTTACAGTTCCTTCTAATTTTTGTTTTTGTCAGACTGTGAAGATGATGGTTTATCTGACAAAATGTGCTTTTAAAAATGATTCACATGGGCTCCTAAAATTTATGACTTTCACTCTTGACTCTTCAATTGTAATAAAAATATGAATAATTCATGTTCTAAACGTTGTTTCAGCCTGATTGCTCAGCCCTCATTGCTGTGATTCACCTAACTTTACCTTTCATATCTCCTTCAGGTGGTCAATGCACACTGCTACCCTGCTGCCTCCCAGCAACCGTAATGCCTTATGGGAAATCTATCCGCCATCAATGACATTCCAGCGGAGTCCATGTTTACAACAACAGATCATTCTGCCAACAATTAGCCTCATCGCTGTTTCTTCCTAATCAAACTAGCTCCCTTTTTCTAAGCACACATCACTGCTGCATAACCAAGCTTTTTGTTTTGCAACAATCAACTTCTCTCCCTTCGAAAGAGGCCGACCCCCTATCATGAGATTCCGAATCTACAAGAGGAAGGTGGTGATACTGACTCTGGTGGTTATTATCTGTGGCCTCGCTTTCTGGAGCAGCGGGAGGCAGAGGAAGAGTGAAAGTGGAGCATTCCCCAAGGAGGTGGAGACTGTAAGGAGAAGCAGCAGCATAAGCAGCAGCAGCAGTAGCATTAACAATCATATCCAGGTGCAAGTTACACCTGCAGTCAGCAGGGTGCCTGTTCCCCCTCCAGTTATACAAACAAATGATACAAACCAGGACAAAGCTAAGGAGAAAGAAAAGATACCCAAGCCCGAGGTAGATAATACCACTCTAGTCTACCGGGGAATCGTCTTCCAGCTCAACTTTGACCAGACAATAAGAAACGCAGAGAAGTTTAAGGCGGCCCGGCAGAAAGATGATCTGGTTGTGGTTGTTCAGGTCCATAACAGACCAGACTACCTTAAGCTATTGGTGGACAGTCTGCGGAAGGCCAGAGGTGTGGAGAACATACTGCTGATATTCAGCCATGACTTCTGGTCCCCGGAGATAAACAAAGTGGTGGCATCTGTTGACTTCTGTCAGGTCCTTCAGATTTTTTTTCCCTTCAGCATCCAGCTGTACCCGCAGGAGTTCCCAGGACATGACCCCAGGGACTGTCCCAGAGACATTCCCAAAAAAGACGCCTTAAAGCTCGGCTGCATCAACGCAGAGTACCCTGACTCGTTTGGCCACTACCGCGAGGCGAAGTTCTCCCAGACCAAGCACCACTGGTGGTGGAAGCTGCACTTTGTTTGGGAGCGAGTACAGGCTGTGAAGGATCACAAAGGTCTGGTCCTGTTGATAGAGGAGGACCACTACATGTCCCCAGACTTTATCCATCTCTTAAAACTCATGTCGGCGCTCAAAAGGGAGCAGTGCGCTGACTGCGACATCCTCTCATTGGGGAGCTACAGCCACATCGGCTACTCCAGCAAAGCCAACAAGGTGGAGGTAAAGGCGTGGAAGTCCACTGAGCACAACATGGGGATGGCCCTGAGTCGAGATACGTACCAGAAGCTCATCCAGTGCACCGACACCTTCTGCACGTACGATGACTACAACTGGGACTGGTCCTTGCAGCACCTGACAGTGTCCTGCCTGCCCTCCTATTGGAAGGTCATGGTGAGCGAGGCGCCCAGGATCTTCCATGCTGGAGACTGTGGCATGCACCATAAGAAGGCCGCCTGCATGCCCATCAGCCAGAAGACCAAGATTGAAAACATCCTACAGAGCAGTGGGAACCAGCTGTTCCCAAAGAACCTCCTGATCACAAAGAGACTACCCTCTAATGGGGCTGGGGGGGTTGCCCCGCATGTGAAAAATGGGGGCTGGGGAGATATCAGGGACCATGAACTCTGCAAGAGTTATGTGCGATTACAGTGACCTTAATTACTATAATTATATATTATTGTCTCTTTTGCATCCTCTATAAAGAAAAAAGCCTTTTCAAAGTAAATCTCTATGGACTATTCTTCATATTGCCTGTTTTATCGGACTGTTCTAAATAAAGACGAATGTTGGATTTTTGGCTTCTTTAACACAAGTATGTCTTTACAATTAATTATTTGAATGAAACCTTTAAATGAAGTCTGCAATGTTTTGTATGTTATTAACAACAATCCACTAAACTATATTTGCAGTGGTGTTTTCTCTTGCAAAGCTAAAGAGTGGTGCAGGGATGATGTATTTTTGTAGGCTTTGAGCTGTTTCCCTTTACAAACAGCATTTGGTATTTTTCAACTGGTTGATGGATTAACCCAAAAACAGTTCTTGTGGCAAAAAGTTCATGAAATGTACACATTTTTTCTTCAAGATAGTCTTTCACAAGTGAACACTAATGTCGCAATTTCTGAAACATAAATTTAAAGTTGAAACCCAACGCCAGGCAATCTAAACTACAACATGGCTGACTGACTTCAGCATCACTATTTCTAAACTTCTAACTTTTATACAGCACTCTTAACTCTTTTATAACATACTCTATTGGTGTGACCTGATCAGGTTAGTGGTTGTGCATCTCACATCAAGACAAACAAAACTGATGCATTTTCATGTCCCCAACAAACTCCTTTGTCCTAGTAGTTAACTTTACAGCAGCTGTATATTGAAAGATGTGTTAAATTCACAAATGGGGCTTTACCAGATGTTTTCTATGTCAGAAAGAAAATATATTAAAATCTGACGGGCAAGAAATGTTTCCTTGGCTTTTCACTATAGAGAGGGTGACAGACTTGAGTGTGAACTGCATGTTTTAACCAGGGTATTTTTTATTTTTGGGATGAAAGACAGTTGTTTTAATTGGATGCAACAAATCAAGTCTACACTACACTTCTACAGAGCCCTGTTTCAGAAAGAAGATCCAGAGAGGTGCAAATAGTGAATTAAAGCAAAAAAATGCCCCATTGTGTCTTCAAGTTAAAACATAAGTAAGATCAGAGTTTCTAATTCTATAAAATAATCAGAATATTACTTCCTTTTTAAAGTAAAAATCTATAACACTAACTGAAAGTGACAGCTGATAGTGATTCTGATACTATCAGTTTATAACATGAATGAGTAAATGTCGGCTCATCGCTCAACAATACTTGATGATGATGAAGTCTTGTTTACCCAAACAGGAGAATTACTGATCCAACACGCTGAAATCACATGACCTGCCCATTTATCCACAGATGTTTATCTTGGCAGCAATGTAATGGGAAGGCTTCGCTGAATTTGGTGATAAAAATATGGTCTCAGGTGAAGGTTCAAGGTGCCAAAAATGTATACTTCAAAAAGCCTGTGCTGCAGCTTTTTGTCCTCAAACCCTAAGTGCTAGTCCGATGCCTGAAATCTGTAGTTTTTGGCATCTGACCCAAAACGCGTTCAGAAATCTCTCCGACTCTGACATGAGGGGACCAAATGTGCTTGAATACTAATTCATTTCTGTGTCTGAGGACTCGTTACTGCACCACTCTTAGTTTGGTTACTTCAAATAAACATTTTTTTTATTTTGAGGATGAACAGGCAAGTGCTCATCAGGGCTGTCATGGATTTGGTGAATCTGTGGATTTAGCAATCCCACTGTGCATGCATAATTAATTTGAAGATATTTTTATCACACAAAACTGCTGAGATCAAAGAAGATCCTTAGAGACACCTTGTCCCATTTTAACCATCTCCTTAGCTTCAACAGGTTTTTTTAGAGCGTGCAAAGCCTCTTATTACTCCTGTGGCTGCAGAAAAGATGTCACCTCAGGTACACGGCATTCAAAAGCAGAACAAAGATATTTAAGTTATGAGGAACATAAATAATAGACACTCAGAGGGTGTTTGGTTGGGGTAGTGTATGAGTTTACTTTGTTGCAATGCATCACTCCTGCATCAGGCACAGTGAGGATAACTTAGCCACCTGTGTCTTTTTGCAGTGATTTTACTTCTCAGATTAATGCCCACAGTGCACATGGTGCAGTCCCAAGACACTGATACAACTTTCTCATTCCTGTTGTTGCTATTGAAGGTGCATTTACATTTTAAGTGCTTGGACCACTGCTCAGTATTGATGGTTTCCGCTGAGGCCCAAGCTCAGTGGCTCCTCTGAAGGCTGCATTGATTGCCCCTCCCCCCCTCCACAGCAATGTTTAACAATCACATCTGCACACTGTTCAAAATGTGGAGTATCTGCAGAGTTATCGCTGACTAAACACACCTTAAAGTTCTGTTAAAATACTCTGCTGGGGGGCTTTCCGGGAACATATAATTCCTAAATGTTTTCATGAATTAAACATGAAGTACTAAATGTAAGACACATATACTAAGCACAGGCTGATAAAGACTCGATACGTTCAAGATTGATCAGAGCTGGTGGATCAGACTGCAGCATCTCTGCAGAAGAACAAGCCTTTTTTCTCTTAATTATGTGCAGTTAAATTCCTAATGCTCTGCAAAGATGTGTGATTCTGGGGCCGCTGTGCTGAGGTCTTGTGGCTGGCAAATTGTGCAGCTGTTCCCTCAGTGGACTCTCGATTATTGGGTTCACATCTCTGGGGATGAAGAGCTCAAAATAGAATTGAGAATAGGAGGAAGTGGCACTCTGCTCTGGATTCTCTTTGGCTTTTAATGAACTTGTTTTGGAGCCATGAAAGTGGTACGTACCATTTCCCCTGAAAAAAAGTGTATCAGGGTGAGTTAGGCTGAGCAATATATCGAGTTTTTAAGATATAACTTAAAGAAAAAAGATCCTCACAAGACAGTTTAGATTGATTTAGTTTAATTTTTTGAAAGATAATTCTACAATATTCCTCTGACTTTATCTGTCTATTGTTGGTCTAATGTTTACAGCAAGAGGCACTTAGAGTCATATGCATATTAACCCAAGATAATCTTTTTGAAATGTTTAGTCCAAAAGTAGAAGTGGTATTAATACCATAAGTAATAATTTTGTAATTTTGATAGCTGTATGATACCCAGATACACCACTTAAGTTCTTATCACCCCAAACTGGATCACCTCTTGTTTTAAATGATCAAAACTTGCAGTTAAATCCCTGCACACTGTTTAAATTGTGCAAAAATACTGGCAATATTTGGAGAAGTAAATAGAGCCCTCACTCCTCACCAAGTCCCCCCCTCTTTCCAAATATTGTAAATGTATATTATACAATTGGCCCTTTGACAAGCCCCACCCTTCAAGAAAGTTACCCTGAAAGTGATTTATGAAGCCCCGCCCTCCTTGTTAACTATTCCTGGGTTAGAATCTGTAGTGGCTGGCCTCGCTCCCTTTCAAAACAAATGAAAATAACTTGTTTTTGGATCAGTGAGAGAATAAAGACTACAGTCGGATATATGAAGACATCCTTAAATTTTTTCTGAGTCTGTTGAACTGATTTGAAACATTTCTGGTGAATTGCATTAGTTATGCCATTAAACATTGGCTGTTCACATCAACAGAACCAAAACACCGAATATTGTCAGTGTTTCATGTTTTCCCTTAGCTTTAAGTGTAATTAAGTTTTGTTTTTGTTTTTTTTACTCATTTTCAGTGTTCTGATACCATTTCACCACAACACAACAGACTGTGCCAACACAGAGGACTGGCCTCTGCTGCTTTGATAAGGAGGCTCTCTGGTTCTGACTGATTGACCAGTGAATCTATTAGAGAGCCAACAAAGGGTCATTTAAGGCTGTCTCTTTCTCTTCTTTGTTAAATATATTAAATAAGGTTGTCAAGTTTCAGCACCAATAATCATTTGTGTATTTGTTTATCCATCCATTATCTGGAGCCTATCTCAGTTGACACTGGGCAAGAGGCAGGATACAACCTGAATCAATCAATCGCAGGGCCACATAGAGAGACAGACAACCATTCATGCTCACACTCATAACTAAGGGTAATTTGGAGATATCAATCAACCTATTGAGCATGTTTTTAGTCTGTGAGAGGAAGCTGGAGTGCCTGGAGAGAACCATGCATGCACTGGGAGAACATGCAAACTCCACACAGTAAGGCCCTGACCAACATGGGAACTGAACCAGCAACCCTCTTGCTGTGAGGCATGCACACTACTTGCTGCACCCCCGTGCCACCATTTATTTATTTATTTACTTATTTCACTCATTTGATTTTTTTCATGACAAAGTACATCTCATGGGATCAAACCCAATCCACTCATGTAGTTATTCCTTACTCTTCATCCATCAATCCATTTATCCTTAACTTTATCTTGATTGGTTCATTTGCCCTTCCATTTACCTACCCTTATCCCTTTCCAACCACCTTACCCATCCATCTCCTTATCTTTAATGTCCTCCATCCATCAATCCATCCATCCACATGTATCCTTTTATTCATCACAGTCAATTCATCCAGCTTGCCTAACACCGCTGAACCGTTATGTAACTGTGTGCCAACCAGGCAGCAACCTCCGGGCTGTAAATGCAGGTCAATGCAGAAGTGTCAAAAGCTGCAGTGCCCTGAGTGTCCACTTGGGGCTGTCTGCAGAAAAATGACAAACCAGTGATTGTGTGCGGGGCAAAGACTTTTTTACAGCCTCAGTACACATCTTTCTAGCCTGGTTCAAAAAGCAGCTTCAGTCTAAAACTATAACACATCTATGTGCTGTCACTGTGAAGGAGGAGGATTTGTTATATTGTGCTCGTTTTAATTTTATGGAGGAATAATTCAGGATTTCCAGTTTTGGAAATGTTGCATTGCTATTGGCCAGACGGCCTGAAGTCCCGCCTCAGCATGGGCTTTCTGTCTGTGAGTATGTGGAGCTGAAGTTCAGTTGAGATTACACACGCAGTATGGCAGCGCCCATTAGAGGGTCTCAACAGCGTTCCATCGGCTCCCATGGCTTCGCCCACTTCTTTCACAGTCTGTGGTGCCGTCTTTAAATCTTTAAATAAATGCATATTAAAACTTTGTGTTGTTGTTCTTACCTATCAGTCATTCCTAACACTAACAGGATTGCTGGTTTGACTCCCTAAATTGGCCGGGGCCTTTCTGTAAGAAGGTATCATGTTCTCTACCTGCATGCATGGGTTTCTCCAGGGACTCTGGTTTCCTCCATCAAATCCAAAACATGCTTGTCAGGTTAACTGGTCACTCTAGATTGCCTTTAGTTATGAGTGTGTGTGTGTGTTAATGGTTGTCTGTATTTGCATGTTTGCCCTGTGATTTGCTAGCAGCCAGTGAGGTTTTATATATAATATAAATATAGGCATTAAAGAGTTTGATGTTTGTATCCTGGAGAATATGTAGCCAAGATAAGAGTACTAAACAGTTGTACTCATCATTATCTAAACACGTGGTTACTTTATGGTTAGTAAAAACAGGTGTTGACTATTGATTACTCTTTACAACTAAATGTCTTTATTGATTTTTATAGAGTACAAATGCTTTACTGACTTTCACTAAGGTGCATGCTCCCATATTGTCATCAGAGGAATTGTATCATGAGGACAAGAGAACCTTTGGTTTCTCCTGTTGACTTGTGTTATCCTTAGATTTGAACCATTTCTTGGATTTTATCATAAATATTAAATTGATATTCTTTTTATTTATTTATTTTTATATTCATGTTATTTTTTCAATGCAAAATGTGGCAAAGGGAAGCCATTAAATTATTTAGAGAAACATTTTAGAGTTGGCACACAAACACTTAAAAAAGGTTCAAATTAAGAAAAATGATACCCGAAATGGGCAATGTGTCCCAGGAGGTATAGAGCGTAAACTGGTAAATAAATGTAATTGTTTGAAAATAAAAAAAATGTAAAATGTGCTACTGTGTCCATTACATTAGTAAAAAAGGACATTATAAATTTCAGTTTCAGTTTTAGGGTAATATTTATACTTTTCAATCCCATAGACCCATTCTAGACTGCCAACATGACTCCAAACAGCAAGTTATTTTGCTAACTTAGCTTCCTTCCTCAGCCCATTTCTTTTTTTTAAACTCAGTGACACATTTGCTACACTGTGAATGCTGCTCATTCTTTATGCCTACATACCTCTGAGAGTCTATATTAATCATTCATAGTAGTCGCACACATTTGCAAGGTAAACAAAACTCTGGGTCAATATATGGAGGCCTGCAGACGAGGGAATTGCATCTGTGAGAAGATGATTACGGCAGGACTGATCAGAAGCAATGGGATTCTCTCTCAATTTATTGAATTTCTATCAAGTGGGACCTATTTCCCTGAGGATGCAAGATGAATGTAGCTGTTTTCAAAGCTCCCACTGTGTGCTTTGAATGCTATTCAAATGGCCTGTTCATAAAAAAAGGCTGTGCTACTTATGTACAAAGAACAAATTTGGTTCAATGAGAGAAATGCACAATAAAAAGATTGTTTGATTTGTCTGTCAGTGTGAAGTTCTCTCTGTAAGACACCCCATCCTGACTGATCCCAGCTTAGTGTTGATGTATGCAGCTCAGAGGGGGGATCAGACAGGCAGTAAGAGCCCGTCAGGTGCTGATTGACACCCTGACAGGATGATTGGGTGTCTCCAGCGTGCTGATCACTCTCCCTTCCTTCTCCTTCTCTGTGAAGCCACACGCTGCAGGTTTAATGGCTGCCAGCACTCATATTTCTTCTAAAAGTGACTCATAAATTATGTAAGAGCAAATTTATTCCCTACTTTGAAAATGAAATATAGATGAAGTAGTAGTAGCAAAGCATTTGTAAAGAGAGAGAGGTAAAAGGAAACACGCATAAGGCAATACAGAGATATAGATGTTATCAAATGAAAGTTCACTCTGTGGTTAAGAAGAGCTCACAAGCTTGTATCTTCTGAACAATACTGCCTCCCACTGGCCTCATGTGGCTACGGTTAGAATCAATGCTGGAAATAAGTGTTACAGTAAGATTAGTTTTGATGATAAATACAGAAGTCTCAAGCAGAAAATCATTAACACATTTAACAAGAAGTTTTTTGTTAAATATACAGAGCCAGGACCAGAGGTGCAGTGCTAATCGACGTGTCAGTCTGTCCATCTGGGCTTTTGTTGTCAAGGCAACATTACTTTGAGTTTTTCCAACTTTACCCTTCAAAAGTCCACTATGATTCAGTAATGAACTGATCACATTTAGATCAAGGGTCATTTTTTTTTCACTTGTTCATTCCCAGATGAAATATGATATCTCAAGAACACTTTAAAGGAATTTCTCAAACTTAGCACAAATCTGCATCATTATGACGATCTCATGATGATTCATATAGACCTAGTCTTACATGGTAGGTGTGGCTGTTTGAGAAAGCAGGGTCAGTGCTTGTTTGTGTCTGTGGTTGGTGGTGGTGGCTCTGACTTTCTGACTTATTGGCTTTTATGAGCACTTGCAGTCAGGTGGTCCATCTGGAGTGGATCTTTTCTTCAGATGAGTTTTTTTTTTTTTTCTTCTTCTTTTTTTTTCCCATCCAACACCCACCGAGGGATGTCTGTTTTTTCTCAATTAGGTACCTCAGACCATGACATAAATCTTATTTTAAAGATGAGTTTATTTAATTGTATCATAAGACAAGAGTGTTTACATGGGCACAAATAAATTGATCAATATCTGAAATCTAAAGTAATCAGATTACACAAGCAGTAATGTAAATTTCACAATCCAATAAACTTTGACAGAGAAAGGTCATTATCAAACTATTAGAGATTGGATAAACCATGTAAGCTTTCTGCCCATGTATGTAAACGGCTTCTTTACAATTTTATGGGCCTTTTTGCCTTTATTGAGAGAGACAGCAAGAGTCAATAAAGGGATGAGAGCAGAGGGGAAGGCAACATGGGAAATGGGCGGCAGGCTGGGACTGAATCCAGGTCACCCGTAAAAGGTAAGAGTCATCATGTATAAATGCATGGGTATAAGCCACTTGGGTACCTGCAACCCCATCATATGTAAACTGCTTTATCTGATTTTCTTCCACTTGATTACATCTGCACCTGAGTAAAATGGACAAACAGAGGAAGAGTAAGATGAAACAGCAAACATGGCGAGTACAATTAAGTGCGTGAGGCTGAAATGACTTAAATGCTCAACAAATTAAAGGATATAAATACATATAGCATGACTATAAACATGATTAAGGTGAAGCGCAGAACTGATTCAGAGCTGCCCGAAATGATTTCAACACTAAGCCAAGAGAAAAGAATAGCAGGAAGTAAGAAAAGAAGTAAGAAGCCAGCAACAACCTTACTGCTTCATGTCATGTACTTGTGGAGAGTGATTGATAAAGGAGATTTCTTCTAAATATCTGATCAGTGAAGTAAATGTAATCACATGAAATTAGATTGTTACCATTACCAGAATGTTCCCAGTCACTGAATAATATGTGTGCATGTAAACACCCCCATTGTTTGACCTTGTGTTTTCAAAAGATTAAAAAAAAAGAGATTACAGAAAAGAGGGAAGTCTACAGACAGCAGTGCTTCCTAAAGTGTAGGCTGTGGCTTCTGGGGTAAATATCAGATAAACTGCAGTTAGGTGAGGAGAGACCATTTACAATAAAGAAAAAAACATATTAAGACAGCTGTATTTTACTGACTGTTTCTGTGTAGTTTCTCATTCAAGGGAGACAGCACATCTAATATTGTTAAAGTCTGTGACTGATAATTCTCTTGATGCAGGGCAAAGCAGTTTAAAGACAGAAATCCAAGTGTTAGCTTTTCTATCTTAATGATATCAGTTGTTTTATAAAGATGTGTATTTTTTATTGCAAAAGCAAGCCTTAAATGCTTTTGTTTGACCTTGACATCGTGCCATACTACCAGGTATTAATGCTTTGTCAGCATTTACATTGTATTGTTTATTTTCATTGCCAAACAAAAACTAGTTTTGTGCTGGGGAAATGAGAATATATATAATAGGCCCCCTACGACCCCCAAAGGGATAAGCAGCATAGATAATGGATAGATGAAAATAATTCTTACACAAAGAACTGTGCCATACTGAAAAACAAAAACAGCCAGTTAGCACGTTGAAAACAGCACTCATTGATCTTAACATAAATCTCACCTTTTATTAAGCAAATACTCACAGTTTGGGATTTTGGATCAGTACCTGGGATAGTCGATCAAAGTTCAAGGGAGCCCAGACCACCAATGTGGCGATGCTCCTGTCCAGACTAGCCAGCCCTCCCTTAGGTGGAAGACACACTGTTTATAGCAATTGCCTTTGACAAATTAAATCTAAATAATGCTTGAAGAAATTGCTGTACAAAATGTACTTTTTCTGATCACACTGTCTGACTCATCAGTGCTGCAAACCCACATTTAAATGACAGTGGTGGTTCATTACATCCTAAACAAAAACACTGAATGTAACTGCCATAAATGCTTTTGATGTCAGGTCATCTGATGAAAAACAGGTCCAATAACACAAATACATGTAAAACCTGATGTGATGAATATTTTGAAATACACTGAAGAAACAGTTTCAATGTATTGGTCAACTGCTCTGCAGGATTTATCTTTTACAATTCAAGTCTGCTACAGAAACTCCTCAGAATCATCCACTAGAGGGAGCTGCATGAGTTTTGTGACTGTCCCGACTGTCATCATGTCTGTTCTGAGGTGAAAGAAAACATATTTTAACATTCAAGACATCATCTTGGTTAAACAGCTTCTACATACTGGTGTATTAACCATGACAGAGGCAAACAAAATGTCTTTGGTACTCACCAATTCTGTTAATTAAGGGCAGCTGTGGCATAAACATTACACTGGATGTTGGTCTAATAAATTTGTTAAGCACTGTATGTGTATCTTTATCAATATATAGATATATTCACATTTTCTGTTATTTAAAGATCATACAACTAAAATTGGAATAAATGTTGACTTTTTTTAAACAAAACGTGTCAATATCCTGTGATAAGTTTGAAGGACTGCTGCTACCTGTGAAAGTAATGTGGAAGTCATTGAAGAAATATCAGAAGTGTCAGTGGGTGTGCTGGACGCAGGTTTTAAGGAGGTCTCAGTAGAGTATTAGCACTGTCTGCTCCTCCCGCATGCTGTCCAAAACATCATCAAATACAAAGCCAATAGAGACAATCTATAAAAGACAATGTTTTCAGATTATAAGTGAAAATAACTTGGACTATCATTACACCTTTTTTTTTTTTTTCTTTTAAAACAAAGCTAGCATGTCATGGGATCAAGTGATCATGGTAGACTGCAGGCCATTGAGAGGAACAGTGATTTTCTAAATCTCTTCCTCAGTGACAAATATCAACCTCACCATGAATCAACAACTCAAGAGTTTGGTTGTTGACTCATCTTTATTTTCTGGAGCATTAAGAATAGGTCTTGTACTTAAACAGTCAATTACAAAATCACTGAAAAGTTTTTTGTTACAGCTTTGAAATACTGCCAACTCAAAACTGCAATGTAGTCTTTTCTCTTAAATTAGTTAAAACATGACAGAGGATCAGTTATTTACTGCTCTTTCTGATTTCACATATTAAATACTGGGAGATTATTCAAAAGGCTGAACTGTAGAGTTTTGACTTTTTTTTTTTTTACCAGCCTCAGTGTAAGGAAACGTTTCTCATGTAGCTCCTTTAAATATACCTACATCTTGATTCAGTTTCAGGCAAAGAGACAAACTTCTTATTTAAGGGGCAACATGAGGAGATTGATGTATGCAGTAAGAACACATGTACAAAACAAAGTAACACAAGCAAAACACATAATCTGTCAAAGCTGTTTTAATAGGCGTCACATGGAGGAAAAGGCTCCCACTGTTAAAATCCTCAGTCGTCCTATACGGGGGTGCTTGTAAAAACACACTCACCTCAAGCATTTATTTCATCATTAAGTGCTGACATGAGTCAGTTTGTATTCAACACAGTGTCAAATATTTGTTCACAAGTTCATCATCAGTTCAGTAATTATTACTCACAATAAAAACAGGACTCACAGAGGTCAGCCCTGTCTTCAGAACACGGTCGTCAGTCTTATTTTTGTTAGTCAGAGTGAATTCACACACGTTGATGGATGAGACTAAAGTGAGGGGAACTATACCAACGTTAGACTTCCTGTGGATTTTACCTGAGCTCGGAGTGATGGCTGAATTAGATCGCTGCCTCTACGCCTACCTGCCTACGTCATAATATTAATCTGCAGCGACAGGCTAGCTAGCATTCAGCACTACCTGTTAGATAAGAGGAATTCATAGACATCTCCTATACCAAACGTTTCCTTAATAAAAATACACCTGAATTCTCTTTATGTACAACAGGAACAAAAAACAGTTTCACCTGCATATTCAAGATTCATTTTAATATTATGTATAGATTTTCTGTAGTAGAAATATCACTATTTTCTGAAATGAGCATCTTTGAACTAATGAAATAACGATCATTTCACCCATAAATCATTTAAGTACAATATTTACATATAATACAGAGGCCATTTAATCTGAAACAATATTAAAATAAATGTTTAATAGATACAAAGGTTTTCTTTTAAATTCTATTTATATTTCAACCTTGTCAAGGAGTCCTTACACACTCCAAAAATGTAAAGCAGTTCTCCTCTAACAAACTATAAGTGCAAACATTTTTTTCCATATAAAAAACTATTATGATTGCAGCATCCAGCGTTGAGACAGAGGGCGAGAACGAGACGATCCCCCAAGTGCTTCTGAAACCTGTCCTCGAAATATTTCCACTTCCACTGTCATGAATTCCAAAAAAAAGGGAAAAAAGTAAAATAAAAAAATCTGTGCAAATTCACTATGAAGTGTGATACCTCTGATTCAAATATAATTGATGGAAGTAAAAAGCTCCAGTCTCTGTTAAATAAGGACTGAGGCTGCGCAAGGGATCACCAAGGAAGTGGCAGAAAGAGACTTGGCATTGGGGATGTGCTGCTGCTGCTGCTGCTGCTCCAAACAATCTTTTTCCCTTTCTGAATATGTTTGAAGAAACACAACATGGGAAAATATCAGAATGAAACCCATAAGAAGGTACATTGGAGGCATCACCACAACGCTTACAGCAGGTCTAGTCTTTGTAAATCTACAGGCACAAAGGATTGGGTTTAGAGTTTGCTAGTTAGACTAGATGCCACTTGATATGATCACAGATGGAAGAACAAGCCAATCAACCCCTCCTTTAAACATCCTGGACAATTTTAGCTTGCACTCTGGCTTCCAACAGATTCCCAGACAAAAAAGAAAAGGTCAAGTTACTAACCCTGGCTTGGCCAACATTGGTTATCTATACATGAGCAGTGAGACAAAGAGAGCATCTGGGTGCTCGTGGTGACGAGAGTGAAGGTGACACTGGAGGTCATGTGGTGTGTGACAGTGTGTGAAGACGTGCTGCAGGGCCTTGGCCTTGGTCATCCCCCGTCTCTGTTGCATGGAGCTGTCATTAGCAGCACCTGCACTGGGGCTATACTACTGTTCCACTGGGGGAGTTGGCGGGGTTGTTTTGAGATGATAGCAATCCCTGTGGAGAAACAGATAACACATTGATAACAAACAACAGTGTTACGTGGATGTATTCAAACAGGAAGAATAGTGAGGCCATGAGGTTTACTGTGGCACAAGATGTGCAATTAACCACCAAAATGCTCAGGGTTTGGTTTAAATCAGGCCTGACATAACCAAAACCTTTGACTGCACAGTGTGGCGTTAAGATAGAAAATGGCTGTACGCGAGACAATGGAAGACAAAGAAGTGTCACATGACAGTATCCTCGTGAGGCCTGTCACTCACCACTTTCCCGGGCCTAGCCCATGTGCAAACGAAACCCTCCTGGCAGGCTGTTACCAGACAGTCCTCCAGGAAGATTAACACAGTGAGTCTCTCGTGAGCGATCTTCTTGCACACCAGTGGCTCCAGCAGCGGCACGTCCTCCATTCGCGGACACAGCGTCGTGCCTAGAGTCTTTGCAACTTCGGCTTTCGCCGTCCGAGATGAGCTGAGCTGGTTGAGCTTGTCGCTGCTCTTACTGCTGATGTGCCCCATGCTGTGGTTCCGCTTGTGGTCCTTCTCGTGGCGCTCCTTACGCGAGTCGTGTAAGGACAGGGTGGCAAACTTGCTGACACCCGTGGCGATGAAAGCGCTGTCGATGATGCTGTTGCCCTTGGTGCTGCCGCTGCTGTTGCTGCTGCTGCCCGTGTGGCTGTTAGGCGTGCTGCCCCCTGGTGGGTTGGTGGCTTGCGGCAAGCTGTTGGAGCGAGGAAGAGAACCTGGGAGGGAGTTGGCGGGGTTAGCACCGGTGCTGCTATTGCTAACATTGTCTTTACCATTGGTGCCACTAGGGTTAGTAGTGGATACAGTAGTCGTAGTAGTAGTAGTAGTTTGTCCAGTGGTTGGGGGGCTTGTAGCATTCATAACATTAGTGTGAGTTCTGGTACGGGACAGAGGGAGGTGAGGGAAGAGAATGTCCTCTGTAAGGTCCCACAAACACAGCTGGGTATCCTGACCCACTGAGCCAAACCTGTACGTTACACTAACAGGCCGACTGTCTGTAGAGTTCCTCTTAGAAAGGCGAGAGTGAGCACTGTTGGCTCTGTCTCTTCCC
This sequence comes from Cetoscarus ocellatus, assembly GCA_037902135.1. Classification (NCBI taxonomy): domain Eukaryota; kingdom Metazoa; phylum Chordata; class Actinopteri; order Labriformes; family Labridae; genus Cetoscarus; species Cetoscarus ocellatus. The sequence continues at coordinate 1,286,479 of JBAMNC010000530.1, read as the reverse complement.
GCACCAAAGTGAATCTGCTCATGGAAGTCCTCATCACTGCCGCTGAACTCAGCTGGGGGGTCGCCATCTTCAACACTGGTAGTGCAATGGTCAAATGCCACCACACTCACCCATGACTTGTGTCCATGCCCCCTTGCAATTACCCTACAGTCTGAAAATGACCACACTGTCACCAGGTCGTCCTCCCCTCCCGCCACAATGTATCGTCCATCTGGGCTCCAGCAAACACACAGCAAGCCACCAAAGTAGCTCTTCATTGTCCCGTGGAGCTCTGCAGCGTCAAAGCCAAACACTCGCAGGAAGCCGTCCTGGCTCGCACAAGCCAGGAACTTGCCATCTGGAGAGAAGGCAAACTCATTGAGCGCCCCTTCTCCAACAGTCCAGCGCAGTAGGGGGTTACGGGCAGACTTGCTCTTGCACGTATGTACAGCGTAGTTCTCACCCTGCTTCAAGAGCTGGTAATGAGGCGCCGTTGTGCCACAGTTGTTCTCCACGTTGTATAAATACATGCTGCCGCTGGAGTGAGCCACCAAAAACAGGCTCTCTGAACCAGGAACCCATCGCACACATGTGACGCGGGACTTGTCTATTAGTCTCTGAGGGAGGAGGACATAAAAACAGAGAAGGGAAAAATTAGCATGGTCATCTTTTGTTTTACAGAAGAAATGTAGAAAAACTTAAAACTCCACAATCTTTTTAACAGACCCTCTTTAAGAAATGCATTAACAAAACATAACACCTGTTTGAAGCGTTTGGATCTGAAGTTGACTGCATTGGATCACACAGTTCATTGCCTTCTGTAAATGGCATAACATATAAACATATAAACCTGTGGTTTATTCAAGTCCATCCAGTCTCTTGTTGAGTATTCCTTTGTGCTAAAATAAGTGCAATATAGTGAAATAAATGGGGGAAAAGTCTTAAACTCAGAGGTTAGCTGTACTAAAGTGCATTTCTCCTTCATTTCGCCATAATATATGTCACAAAATGCAATACAGCAAGTGATTGTGTCGTATGTGAACTTGCTGTTCCTTAAGTCATTGCTTATTTGTGAGTGGGGAAGCTGGCTCCCATTTAAGAGCCAATGTCCTTTTTTCATTTAAAGTTGATTGACAGACATAAGAAAGTCCAAATTGTATCAGATGAAGAACTGTTTGAAAGCTGAAAAAACTCTCTTTTTCACAATAATTCACAATTAGAGAGCTTTATTGGCATGAATTTGGGGCATTACTGCCAAAGCATGTCATCACAAATGAAAACTAACATAAAATATAAAAAAAAAAAAAACAATTAACAGAAAACAAAAAAACAGTACAATGGAAATACTTAAATATAATGATACAATAAGCAGCACTGATATTATTGAACTTAGTCAAATGATTTGGACCTCTAAAAATAGACAGGGTTCTTATCACCTGGAGCTGGGCTGGACAGATGTAAATTAAACTCACATTTTTACCTTGTTTTTGCTATAAGGTGGACTACTGTGCATTATGTTAACAGTTCGAGTGGTGTTTCATGCATTTCAGTTTGTGTAACGATAACAAAACCAACCCCGTTAGAATGCAGTCTATCTCCATGTGAATGTACTGAGGTATGGACTTTAAACTTCTACAACTTTCAAGCACATTAAAAAATGAATGCATATACCATTAAAGATAACCAATCTGTATCTGAAAACCAAAAACGGATTTAATTTGCCTGAATGCTCTGTAAAAATGGGCCTGAATAGGCCAGGAATAATGTTAATATAATGCATCTCTACCATGTCTATTTCCTTTAACTGGCCCAAAGCTTTGAATTGAACCTACCTCTTCATTGAAGAGTTTGCTGGTTTCCTTCTTGATGGGGTCTATAAGCTGCACCTGACCAGCTGAGAAACCGACGAGCAGGGAGACACTCTCTGCTGTAGCTGTGAGGGGGTTGAAGTCATGACACGTTGGCTGCGTTCCTTTGTATATCCTCTTGTCTATGGGTTTGCTGAGATCGGCAGCCTAGGGAAAAATGGGAAAAAAAACAAGAGTTTACTTAAAGTGGACTGTTTTAGCTGATGACTCTCCTAAGAAAAGACTGAGCTGTGATCTTGACTGACATTAACTTAACTGCCAAAAGCCGTTCACCAAATCAGACACTGCACTTGTTCTGAGCAAGCTTCTTATGGCAAAACGTCTTGCACAGACTGAGAGATGAGGAAGTGTTTCTTTTGTGAAGAGCTTGATCCCTGCTGCCTTAGTTGTCCTAAACTAAAGACCTCCCTAAACAGGTTTCGTTAAATTATACCTCAGCATTGAAGCTACACTGTCAGCCCTAGTCTAGGCCCGGGTAGCCCTGCAAAATGACCCCACAATTGTTGTGATGCATTGCACCAGGTCTGGGCGCCAGTCTACCAGCATGCCACGGGCATGATTTTGAGTACTACGATGTGACAAAATGGCTGCAAAGGTTACCCTACACGTTAAATTACTTGGGGATAGGTCAACAGTGTTTCCTCTTTCATGTCTTATTCAGTAGTCAGATGAGTGCTAAAAATCAACGTCCTCTTGCCTCAAATAATTCAGCAGTCGTAAAATTTAATTTCTTCAACTTCTCCTCTCTATTATTATTTATAATAACTATGTAATGTTTATTTTACAGTCAAGTTATTATTTTTTGGCTCTTTACCCTGACATTTTTTAACCTCCTTCTGTTGCATTGGTTTCCGATACACAAATAAGCAGAGAGCATCAAAGGACTTGAAGTCAAATTGTTCTAAAAGACTAGCATTTTGGCAGCATTGCAGAGTGACAAGACACCAACACACTAGAATAAATAAATGTTCAAGATAATGCAGGGCCCCAAAGCCCAAGTATGGCAAAGATATGACGAAGAAGTATAAGGGCTTTAGGCTGTATTCTGTAATCGGTGTTTGAAATAGTTTGTTTTAGTCTTTTGAACACACTTAATGGTGAGAATGAAATGAAAACTTAAGCTAATGTAGGACTGTCTAATCTGCTCTTCCAATTTCCCAGTGTGGAGAAAAAGGGTGAGGTCGTTGATATCCTCACCTGTCTGCTCTCTTTCCACTATTGGCATTTTGTACTCTTCAGCTAATTAGATATCCTAATGCATCATTAAAGGATTGTAATGCATTTTATCAATACTTGCTTAATTGCTGCTTCATTATTTTATGCACTGACTGAGAATCAGGGCCACAAGAACCTTTAAAATGACAATTAAGCCTGATTGCTATAAATGCAACTCGTCTTTTCATGACTTGGCGTAAGACTTCCATGATGTTTACCATTTCACTAATTTGGCCACTGAAGCAGAGCAGAGTTTGTCCAATAGGGAACTAGTGGGAACAAAAGAGACAGGAAGCCTGCATGTGTGTGCTTGTGAATATTCCATCAGTCAATGGCATGTGTCTGATATACATGGCAGACACACAGATGTGACTTCAGAATTAACTTGGGCATGCGGATTGCTCAATCTTTTTATTACGTATTTCTGGCATATTACAAAAAGAAGCTGAATGTCACACCCACACATTGCAAATAGCCCACCAAGTCCTGAAAGACAAGCACATCCCTATAGCTGCAACAAACTGGTAAGCAAAAGGCACATGTGACATAAGTGTTGCCATATTAAAGTGGAGCACAACCTCAAATCAAGGATGTTTATATTTCTTAAGGAGGTCTGTATGTATTGCTAGATATGGTACAAGCAACATCGCTGTTCTCCTCAGATTAACTACCTCTCTCTGATAAGCCAGTAAACCCCTGCTTCCAATGACTGGTCCATCAAAGCAGGTGAAATGACAGATTGATCAAAAAGGAGGAAATGGAATTGTTTAGGAAATACAGGGTGAAAGGCTAGCTTTTGTTGCAACTTCTCCCTACATGCAGTACTATATAAGACTTTTATTTAATGCACAGAGTTTATTTTGTCTGGATCAATCATTCTCTTCAGCAATTCAGCTATTGTCAAAAGTACAGAATTCATATCTAGTCTTAGACTACCAGCATCAGTTCATGCATCAATTTCACCCATGTCCAATGAACACCAACAGGACTCACAATGGCCAAGAACACCATGTTAAACCAATGCATTGGTGAACCTCCAGGATAATGATATTGTCCTCATCAAGGGCTCAAAATCTCTGTCTTTAACTAGGCCCGGGGTGCCACTAGTAAACACTGATCAACTGATCCAGGTAGAGATTGGTAAATCGGTGACATATTAAGGGGCCTTGTCATGAAGAACTTTAAAAGTTAATCACAAAAAATTAAAGACGTAATGATTTTATTATTCAACCTTCAGCATTTGTACTGACTGAAAACAATGGAGGGAAGCCTACAATATTCAGAGTAGAGTGCATAACAATAAACAAGACAGGATAAAGTTAAAGCATGGACGTACTTGAATGAGCCAGTCAAAGAAAAATGATTTCATTTTGAAAGTTAATTTATGATGATATAAACAGACCTGAGTAACTGCCTTATCAAGCTAGGATCAGTGTCGACAGTAACACCTACGTTTCTTTCAAATGACACAATATTTTGTAACCAGAGATTAGGATTTTCAACTATACATCTGGAATTGAAGAGTGTTATTTCACGTTGTCAAGAATAAGCTTTAGAGAGCTCTGAGATGTCCAACAATAAATATCAGATAGGCAGGTTGCGAGATGATCCATAGGTCTTCCTTTGCTATATGCTGCCAAACTGATTTCACCTGAATTGGAGAAATAGCTATACTACACAGCTATCACTGAGTGTCTCGGACCCTACATTAAGTTACATTTAATGTAGCTGTTTAGGGGTCAATCACATCATCAGCATGACCATCACAGCCACCATCCATGCAAAAAAAAAAAAAAACACCAAACATGGCTCTCTGCTGTGACCTCATCCCTGTGTGCATCCAAACGGTGAGAGGATCTCATTGCATCACATTCAGAGCCTTGCAGAGGACTGCACATCAATTATTACATCACGAGTTATACATACAAGTAAGTGGCAGTCCAGTGGTTTTAAATGTGAACACTAGGATCTACCACAGAAACAACAACTCAACAAGAGAGTTCCTTTCCACGCAGCGTTATGGACAGAGTGTAAAGACCGAGGATAAACAAACCGGTCATGGGACATGACAAGACAGAACCTTTAACACCTGATACTGTTGACACCCTAATCACATGTAACAGCCTGTCTTGGAGTGGGAGTATAAACAATTGAGGGACTCCGAAAGTGAACACTGAAGTGCAATGACAACATACTGTGGCGATGTTAGCAAAGAATGCTAATTAGCTAGTAACTTAGCTTGGTCTGCTACATGGCCTTGTCTTGACAGCCTGCGCACTTCAATAACACAAACTAAGAGAGCTGACAGCCAAACACCACCACGTTTGAAGATGTCAAACCACCAGGCTGCCCGTGGACAGCAGGAGCTTGGTCGCTGCTCCCAGGATTGTTTACCTTTCTCACGCCTTTGTAGATATAAAAGTAGAGCTCCCGGCCCACATTGAAACAGATCCTGTCGCCGTTGCCGGACTGGTCGTTCACATTGACGAAGGAGACCTTGACGGGGTTCGAGCCCTGCGAATTAAAAGGCACCCTGTTCGGCCGGCTGTATTCAGAGTGAGTGAGGAGTTTGTAGACGCCTTCTCTGGTGGTGAATTGAGTTTTAATTTCGTTCATCTCCTTCCCTCCTCCCTCCGCCGCCATCTTGGAAATTGGCGTTCATCCTTGTCTGGGTCCCGGATGTTGGCAACAGCGCATGCGCTGAGCTGCTGAAGTCCAGCGGCCAGGCGTGCAAAATTATAAAGTCATGTGAGACAAAAGTCGAAAATAAACCGAAGTGCTGAGAGGACGAACAACCGAACTCCTTCAAAAGTACAGCTACTTTAGTTGACATTTACCGAGGGCAAACATAATTATGTCTCCAAAACTCTGTTCCCAAGGAAGACTCCGAGAGTGAGGCATAAAAAAAGCGAGGGTTTGGGGATTTTTATGAACGTTACGACAGACCAAAATAGTGACGTTCAAAAAGCAGTAATAAAATCATAACGTCAGTGATTTCACAATTGTGATAAATTTGGCGAATAATAACGTCTGAATACCAAGAATACTGTTGAACAGCGTAAATGGAAAAAATAACGTTAAAATGATGATACGAAAGCCTTTGACGAGATGAATAAAATGCCAACCGTATATTTACCATTACTGTAAGGTGCAACTTTATACTGGAAAAGGTACATCAAGTGTACTCACAGAGTTTAGATTTTTTGCACATAAATCTCACATTTTTCCTGTAATTTCAACTACTTTTCTAAACTAATCAAAAGGAAATTCTAAAAAAAAAAAAAAAAAAAAAAATTTAGATCATTATTTTTGATTCCTCGCTTTGCCTCGTTTACATTTGTTCTTGCTTATTGATAGGTATTCTTTCTTTCTTCATCTATTTACCTTTTTCGAGACAGAACAGTGGGTAAATTAGGACAACTGGGTGAAAAGTCAAGCAGAACAAGAGTTGCAGGTCTGACTTGAACCTGAGCCACCCACCTGGAAGACTGTAGAATAAAGTAAAACAACTGGATACAAACAATCAAACACAATAAAAACAAAAGTAGCTTACCATACATACAACAGACTTGAATAAAAGTTATATAAACCATAGCATGTGCCATAGATACTGTTTAGATTATACACCACTATCTTCGAGAAACACTACAAGGGGGTTACAAATGTTAGAAATTCATCAAGGGTGGTTTTCCTGCACCAATTAAACAATAATAATAATAAAACTTTTACAAACTAAAAACCAGTCACAAGATCAGAATGGTGTCTATGCACATATTCATCATCAGTTGTAGAATGTAAAGTATAATAGCTCCGTCTTTAACCATTGTTTTGTCTTTAAAATGAATAAAATATTGGTCTGTAAGCTGTCTTTTTTCACAGGAGCATTGTGGTTATAGCCACTGTGCAGAGTTGGTTTTGGTCGTGGTAGTTAAAAATCTCCAACAGCACCCCTGTCTGATGCCACATGAAATAGCTGGAAGTTCAGTGTTTTCTTTAAAATGTAAAATTGTTGTTTTAGGAAACGATTTGAAAAACTGAAAGCACAGCACAATCCGTTGCAGAAACTTTACTTAATGATCTTGAATTTTTTTTTATGTACTAATTCAAGTCAGGCAATACAACACAGACCCCCCCACCCCCCAAAAAGACTAAAGGAGCCTAATATTATTTTAGTCAGTTTTTCATTCATAACTCACTTGTCCATATAGCATATAGCATGTGAGCTCATTGTACAATCTACTTGCCGTCAGTGCACCTTTCAAGAACACTGAAAGCACCTCAGTAGAAAAATCATGTTTCTCAAGAACAACCAAACCTTTGTTTGAAAAATGCAATGATAGAATACCAGTAAAAACAAAACACAAGCATTTACCTTATTGACATAGATTGCAACCAAGCTATACTTCCAGACGATCTCCTTTGTTTGTGTTTGCTAGTTTTACTAGCAAATCTAATTTACCTCTAAAGATTCATTTATGTCCTTACCATCGATAATGAGGCAATTTTTAATAAGAAAATAAATTCATTACAAAATGTCTGAAATTAATTTATAATGGAAAAGTGGTTGTGGTTGTAGTTGTTCCTAAGATGTACTTGTGATAGGAAAACACGATTGATTTGTGTCCTCTTGTGGTTTTGGTATCAAGCAATATTTTTCACTGACTTATTTACATTTGCTGAATTAGTTCCACTGTTTTACAGAAAGGCTGATTAAAACAACCTATCCAACTAATATAAAATGAAAATGAAGGAGGATATTGACTGGAAAGCTTTGGGTGAAATACTGAGTTTTTAAGATAAACTGAATACATTTCTTACAATAACTTGATAGAATATTGTTTGAATAAACATATTGGTGGATTTCATAATTATTTGTTTATGTGACTTCATCTTGCCATTCAAAAGCAAGAACAAAATGCCAAGTCTAATGTTAAAGTAGATAAAGAAAAAATATAGCATGAACCACTTACATTATAGCCTGATATGCCTATTGAATAAGATAATCCATTTAAGTTGCATTGAATTAGCAACTATTAAGAATTAAATAACCCACTGTAATTTTTGTTCTTTCATTGTTGTATGGAAAAATTTTGTCATTTAGCGAGATTTTCAGTACATATCACCAAACACAATTAGTGAATATATAATATCTGAAAGCAAATGCACACTTAGACTTGAATAACATTATAAATATATGTGTAGCAGACACATCAGCATGTGTGACCTCCACCATTGGGCTAATCATTCCAGAGACACCAAAACTATACCATGAAACTCTAAATTTATCACAGTCTTGCAAACAGATTGACACAACTGTCTCTCAGCTTCAAAAAGGATCTCCTTACAGTGATTGCGACAGTTCTCCACGTTTCTCCGCTCAGCCTCTTGTAGTGTCTGGTGTTACCCAGAACATTTCAATTACATAACAGAGGCAGGGCAAGTGTAGTACACTGCCATCATCTGGTCAGCTGAGGGACCTGTAGTCCCCAGTGGCCTGGAGAGATCTGGTCTTCAATCAGTCACAGGGTTACGCTCATCTTCTATTGGACTGTTTTTTAAACATAGAGCTTAATGTGTATTAAATTATAAACTGCAAAGGGTTTAATAGAAAGTGTGCCCAGAGCCCTCAAGCACACCCCTTCTTCTTTGGCTCTTCCTCCGTTTAATTTCTGTTTGTAAATACCCCGACAAATCGTTACAGAACATTCCCATACTATGCAGAGTTTTGCGGGAAAATAGTTCCTTTTTATAGTTGTGATAATTCATTCATTTACTATGGCCTACACAGCAGGATAAAAACAATTTAAAGGTGATAGCTGAGGCTGAAATTTATTGTACCTACTCTTTTACAACAAACATAGTAATGCTTTAAGCTTAGGTTTCACTACAACAAGACAGTTCAAAAAGAACAAACTGTAGGTCTAAACCATATATTACATCATTCATTAGGGATGCTACACAAAACAACCAAGAGCCTTCATCATACCTGTTCTCCATATCTGTGAATAACTTTTTTTAATCATGTTCCCCTCAGGTCATACTGAATCTCTTATTTCAACCAGTCTCTGAATATAGTTAAGAAATACATATATTTTTGTACTTTGTAGATTATCTGTGCTGTTTCAATTCTACAAACCCTTTAATTTGAGATCATGTTAATTAAATAGTAGTGTGCTATTGTTTGGTTCATTTGTCTCTAATTTTCACTTCTTCGTCACGTATAGCACTAGGAAACTATATAATGCATATATTGATTTCTGATTTAAATATCCTCAGGTCATGTTTTTGTCAGACAATCAGATTAGTCACAAAAGTACAACTTAACAAGTATAAAAATTTTTTGTAAATAATTTTAGTAATTGTTTTCTTATTAATGGTTGAAAAGACAATAATAAAGGTCAGGGGTGTCATATAATTGAGAAAAGTGCAATTCAAAGGGCCCATGACTAACAACAGCCTTAAAATGTTAGAATATTTGTTATAATTTTTTTTCATTTTAATGTATCAACCATCTCCACGATGGACTTTTCTTCACTCTTCAATAATTGAAGGTTCACTTTATGTGATTTTTTTTGATTGTTTTAATTGTAAAACTGTAATACTTTAGCAGCCTCTGAAAAACAAAACTCGATTGAGTAACATTAAGAATGAAATAGATGCCTTCTAAAATGTATAAATAGGACATAAATTAATTTATGTCTGATTGATTTGTTAAAATGGAGTCACTGAATTTAACAAGGAACAAAGTAGTAGTCAATCTATGGTTCACCCACCAATTAAACCTGATAGATGCTAAAAATGGTCACAATGCAAGAAAAGTGTCTATATATTTAAAGTGTGTTGCATTAACTTTCAAAGATGTTTTGTTACATTTAGACAAAGTGACTCAGTTGTGTTCATTTGATAGCAAGTAAAGACTGACAAGAGAGTAATCATGTAACTTTTTGAGAGAAGTTTGGCTGAGTAAATACAGAGGCTTGTTAGTAATCTGTTGTTTTTTGGGGGCTAAAGAGATTAGTTAGGACCAATAGTGCACAATCCATTTGGGCTGGGGTTGGTGGGCCCAATATGACAGCTTTCATGGGGCCCACAATTCATGGGATGATGGTACAGTTTTGTGAAGTGAAGCAGCAACAACCATGTAAAGTGACAGAGATGGAGAGATCATTCTAATATTAACATTAGCTACTGTAATGGTAATGAAATGGAGAGAGCAGATATTAGTAATTATAGCATCTGAAGCTGAGCAGCTCTGTAACTTAATCAGATCTGATAATGGGTATAAATGCTTATTGATGCTGATGCTGATGTTAGTTGTAGGTGTTGTTGCAATGTAATCTGTCCAACAACCTCAAATACAGACATCTTTTCAGAATCGCCATAATTCAGAATGACAAAAAAAGCTGCCTGTGCATGGAGCCCCGAAGGCAAATGTGTGTAAAGTGTGTGTCCATGAGGCACCAAGACAGCAGCTGATAGTGGAGGGCCTGCACAGCTGTGACGCTTTCAGGGGCCTAACAGCTAGACAAGCTATCAGGAAAGCTCTTGCTGTGATTGACAGGCACTCCTTGTGACTCTGAAGCCCTATAAGGGCACATAAACTTTAGGGCACTGGGTGTCTCTCCCACAGCCCCCCTTCCCGGCTTTTCTTAACCCCCCACCCCCCACCCAACTGAAACTGTAGTGAGAGTATCTTCTGGAAGCTTCTGAATGGGAGCTTCGAGAAACCACCCCTTGAGTATAAAAAGCCACCGGCACAACGTGAGGTCTGCATCCAGCCAGAAGTTACTCTCTTAAGAGAATTACTGCCTACAAGAGCGGTAGAGAGAAGACAAGCTCAGTCATACATTTGACAATTTTCTTCAAGAAGCAACTTTAGAAAAAGATTTCACTCAAGGTAAGACACCTAAGATCTTTTACAGGTATTACTGAAAGTCTTGAATTTGGATGGGATGGGAAAACAGCAGAATCAAGAGAACGGTGTGAGCACTGGCAGAACAGAAAGCTACAAACTGGAAAATGTATTTGTTTGAGATCTGTTTTTTAAAATGTGGCAGAGAAGCCTCTCTACCACGACTGACGTTACAGAGCACATGGCAAGCAGGGTGACCCTGTTCTAAAAGAAATGGCGGATGAGCAGAGAGACTTGTTGGCACAGAGAGCAGACACAGCAGTTACCCTTTATAGTGAAAAAGAATTTTAAAAAGCATCATAGTACTTTTGGCCTGTTTTAAATGCAAGTGAATCATTTTTACATTATTGTTCATGGCCTATTTTAAACCCTACTGTACAAGGAAGTGAAATGTTATTACAAAAAAAAATGCTTTTGCCTCAGGTAGAAAAACAAATGATGCCAAATGGTTCAACCTGGTTCATTTTGTCCTACATCTTTGATATTTCAGCTGCTGCTCCTTCCTTTGACATGAAGGCGTTAAATGACACATTGTAAAGCGTTGGGGGGTTGGTGCAAGCATCAGAACTCCACCCAGTTACCAAATGGCGAGGGTTTGATTGACAGAGGGAACATGTGTTCATCCACCTTCAGCTAATGCTAACCTCCTCGGCCATGTGGCAGTCTTTCATCAAACAGATACAGAAAGATGCAAAAACAATTAAATGAATGTATTTTAGTTTAGAGCAGATAAAAATGTTTAAGCTACTTCTGGAGAATTTTTTTAAATTCAAAATATGTTCTTTTCCTCAGATGCCTGAGAACGCTGGACACGTCATGGAGGAGGAAGTGGAGACCTTTGCTTTCCAGGCTGAGATTGCTCAGCTGATGTCCCTCATTATTAACACCTTCTACTCAAACAAAGAGATCTTCCTTAGAGAGCTCATCTCCAACTCCTCCGATGTAAGAAACAATCCTCTTCATCAATAAATGCTCTTTTATTAAATGTTGTGCTGCAGGGCTAGGAGATTGAGACCAAAAATCATCTCTTGATGTTTTTAAGAACAATGGTGATAAGTACTGAATACACTTAGATGATTTTTAATGAGAAAAATAACAAAAAAGAAGATGTTTTTAAGTTTAATCCACATGGGCCATAAGCCAAATGTTACACAAGACCTTTTATAAACAGCTGCACAATGCCAACATGTACACGACAAAGGACAAAAAATATTCCTATTTTTGACATAAAGACAATGTACATAAAGAATTATCTTTGGATAATAGTAATTTGATAAAGGATAATTTCCCAGTTAGCTTGAATATTTTGAAAACACATTAGGTTGTGGCAAAGGACACAACACTGTTACTGGCTGTTGCTGTAAATGGCATTTTTACTGAGCATTAGGCCTGCCATCTATTTTTTAAATAAATTAATTCAACATTACATCTATCAGGGGCTTAATAAGGTCAAAAGGAAACATGTTATATGTTTCTACAATAAACTGCAAAAACTTGAATCAATGAAAATATTAACAGTATTGTCCTTATCTATATATTATTTAAAATGTTCTGATATACCTTAAAAACTTGAAATATTTCTTAGCCCCAATGACAGTGAAGTAATATTTCTGATACTAAGATACTAAATGCAACTGTTTCTGCTTTTTGCTGCTTTTAGAGGCCATACATTATAGAAGTTTACAATCTTTGATATTTATAGCCTCAAAAATGACTAAAATTAAAGAGTAAGTTAAGGTCATCAATAACACTTTTAATCCAAAGTCACAGCAGCAGAAGAAAATAGAGTCCTGTCTTTTTATACAGGGATACAACTAAATGTATGTCTAGTAATAAAACACATTCATTGTATTTATCTAATCTAATACATATTTTGTAACTAGAAAAGTGCTCAGAGAGCGCAGACCTCCGCCAAGCAGCTTCAGTACACTTTGGCGAAAATTGTATCTGGCAATGTTAAAGAATAATTTAAAAAAATTCTGGATCCAGATGGTGATCCGGATCAGTCCCAAAATCTACTCATTTCTTCCTTATCCCATTCCACACATTTCCTGAAAATTGCTTCCAAATCTGTCCATAACTTTTCAAGTTATCTTGAACACAAACAAACAGGCAAACAAACAGATAAGCAAACAAACTAACCAACGCTGGCAAAAACATAACTTCCTTGGCGGAGGTAATAACACTTTAGCATTCATTTAAATGTTAAGTGGGTTTGTTTTACAAGTACTTAGAGGTTTCTTTTGTCTCACCTGTACATTTTGCATTTTTGTACCTTGTACTCTTCTGTCTCAATTTAATCTTCTGTCTTTTGCACAAAAATAATAATAAAAAATGCTTACAAAAATGAAATTAATAAATTGTTTCATGCTTATGCCTAGATTTCAGAGGATCATTGATCAATGTCTTTCAACTTGTACAAGAGTCAAAATGAAGTTTGAGAATCCAGTTTCATAGTAATGAATGCTGTAATATTGTAGTTATCAGTTCTTCCTTGTGTGAAAAAACTGTTCATTTAACAATCATGTCTCTTTCTGACAGGCCTTGGACAAAATCAGATATGAGAGCTTGACAGATCCCACAAGACTGGAGTCCTGCAAGGAGCTGAAGATTGAAATCAAGCCCGACCTCGTCTCTCGCACACTGACCTTGATTGACACTGGTATTGGCATGACCAAGGCTGACCTGATCAACAATCTGGGCACAATTGCCAAGTCTGGCACCAAGGCTTTCATGGAGGCTCTGCAGGCTGGAGCCGACATCTCCATGATCGGTCAGTTTGGTGTGGGTTTCTACTCTGCGTACCTGGTGGCTGAGAAGGTGACAGTCATTACTAAGCACAATGATGATGAGCAGTACATTTGGGAGTCTGCAGCTGGGGGCTCCTTTACTGTCAAACCAGACAGCGGTAAGTCTGATTCCCAATACATATATGTGAACCTCTATGTAATGAGTTCTATAATGCTGATCTAATGACTTTTATTCATTGCTTTATTTTAGGAGAGTCTATTGGCAGAGGCACAAAGGTGATCCTTCATCTCAAGGAAGATCAGACAGAGTACTGTGAGGAGAAGCGCATCAAGGAAGTTGTTAAGAAGCACTCACAGTTCATTGGCTATCCCATCACACTTTATGTAAGTTCCTCTTGCCATGACAGATTCCTTTAACCTCACATTAGAGCAAGGATAGTTCCAGTAGGATTCTTACACTATGGCCTCTTTCATTTATTTAAGGTGGAGAAGACAAGGGAGAAGGAGGTGGACCTGGATGATGGAGAGAAGGTTGAAGAGGTTGAGAAAGAGGCTGCTGAGGACAAAGACAAACCCAAGATTGAGGATGTTGGCTCTGATGAGGATGAAGATTCAAAGGATGGTAAGAACAAGAGGAAGAAGAAGGTCAAGGAGAAGTACATTGATGCCCAGGAGCTGAACAAGACCAAGCCTATCTGGACCCGTAACCCCGATGACATCACAAACGAGGAGTACGGAGAGTTTTACAAGAGTCTCACCAACGACTGGGAGGACCACCTGGCAGTGAAGGTAGAATCTACAAACATAGCTCTTGTAAACTTTCTCATGGTTTTTAAGGTCATAGTTTCTGACATTGTTCTTGTGTCTACAGCATTTCTCTGTAGAAGGTCAGCTGGAGTTCCGTGCCCTGCTTTTTGTGCCTAGAAGAGCTGCATTTGACCTCTTTGAAAACAAGAAAAAGAGAAACAACATCAAGCTGTACGTGCGTAGAGTCTTCATCATGGACAACTGCGAGGAGCTCATCCCAGAGTACCTCAGTAAGTGAAACAACACTTGTCATTAAAAGCTTTCAGCCATTATTGTTCTTATAATTGTGTTCTACATCAATCTTTCTATTCAGACTTCATCAAGGGTGTGGTGGACTCTGAAGATCTGCCCCTCAACATCTCCAGAGAGATGCTGCAGCAGAGCAAGATCCTGAAGGTAATCCGCAAGAACCTGGTCAAGAAGTGCCTGGAGCTGTTCACCGAGCTCTCCGAGGATAAGGACAACTACAAGAAATACTACGAACAATTCTCCAAGAACATCAAGGTAGGCTGACTGATCTCAATTCTTTTTTTAAAGTATATGTTTGGTTATTATATGCCTTTATTGATAGAGAGAGACAATGAATAGTGTTGTAAACCACTCTGCCAATCCAGCACCCCAACTGATCTCAGTTCTTGTTGTTAAACTGATATAGAAAAAGTATGGTATACCAGTTGTTAAGTGTTCCTGTTCAGTAACACGTCTTACATGTTTTAGCTTGGCATCCATGAAGACTCTCAGAACAGAAAGAAGCTGTCTGAGCTGCTGCGTTACTACACCTCAGCCTCTGGAGATGAGATGGTTTCCCTTAAAGACTATGTTTCACGCATGAAGGACAACCAGAAACATATCTACTACATCACAGGTTGGCTTTTCAACTTGATCTGTAATCATTTTTATATTACACATATTGAGCAAAACACACTTCTCACAAAATATGTGTCCATGTCCTCTTTATAAAGAGAAAAACTCCTTCTCTCCTTCTCTTGCTTGCTCCACCTTTCAAAAAAATGTGTGCTTAAAGAGTCAGTTTAAAAAAATTCCCTAATAACATGCCACCTTCCAAAGATGGCACATACTCCTGGAGCCAGTTGTTTGTTCAGCCCACACCCAGTCTTAGTGGAGAGAACTGTCTATGCAGCCACAGTAAACATACAAGCACACAAAAAAAGCCAAAGCCATGCCTATTCCTTCAGAGGGGCATGGTCAGACATGGCTCATCAGGATTTATACCTAAACAGCCTGTTTTGAGCAGGGCTAAGACAGAGGGGTCAAATATCTAAGCTGACTTCTAGACAAGAAACTTAAAAAAATGTTTTACTGACATCTCGAACCATTGTTAACTTGTTTTGAAAGAGTAAGATATGTGACCTATAATGTTTTTGGAAAGTGATTATGTATAACTTTGGTTAACTTATTTAACTAACCTTATCTTTCCCAGGTGAGACCAAAGACCAGGTGGCTAACTCTGCCTTCGTGGAGCGCCTTCGCAAAGCCGGCCTTGAGGTCATTTACATGATTGAGCCCATCGATGAGTACTGTGTCCAGCAGCTGAAGGAGTATGATGGCAAGAACCTGGTGTCAGTAACAAAGGAGGGTCTGGAGCTGCCTGAGGATGAAGATGAGAAGAAGAAGCAGGAGGAGCTCAAAACTAAATTTGAAAACCTGTGCAAGATCATGAAGGATATCCTTGACAAGAAGATTGAGAAGGTGAGAACAGGAAACTAATTTGATTTATTTTAATACATATTTGGCAATTATGGAGTTCATTTTTAGATCCCAACACTAATAACTCAATCTTTGTTGACAGGTTGTCGTGTCCAACCGCTTGGTGGCTTCCCCATGCTGCATCGTCACCAGTACCTACGGCTGGACAGCAAACATGGAGAGGATCATGAAGTCTCAGGCCCTCAGAGACAACTCCACCATGGGCTACATGACAGCTAAGAAGCACCTTGAAATCAACCCACTGCACCCCATTGTTGAGACCTTGAGAGAGAAGGCAGAGGCGGACAAAAATGACAAGGCTGTTAAGGACTTGGTCATCCTCCTTTTTGAGACTGCTCTTCTGTCTTCAGGATTCACACTGGAGGACCCACAGACACATGCCAACCGCATCTACAGAATGATCAAGCTTGGTCTTGGTAAGTTTTTCTGAAAGCAGACATATCTTTTAATCCTGGAATTAGTCACGCTATTATGAAAAAATCTGATTATTGTTGCTAATGAACCTTTTCTCATTAACAGGCATTGATGATGATGACTCTGCAGTTGAGGACCTCATTCAGCCCGCTGATGAAGACATGCCAGTCTTGGAAGGAGATGATGACACATCAAGAATGGAGGAAGTCGACTAAACTACCTTTGAGACACTCCTTTTTGCATTCTTAATTTTTATTTTTGTAAATTACCTCGCTTCTTCAAAAAGATGCAGTTTCACACAACTCTTTATCATAACAAGTGTTGGGCAAATTACTTGAAAACTGTAATACATTACTTATTTCTAATTACTTATCAAAAAGTAAAATCATTTTACTTACCGAGTATCAAAAGTAACTCATTACTCTATTCTTAAGTTACTCATTACTAGGGATGCACAAAATAATTGGAACAATTTTGATATTGGTAGACAATAGTCAAAGGTTGATTATTGGCATCAGCAAATATTAAAATTCCTACCAATAATGAAATAAATGTATCTGCCATAGCTATCAGACCTATGTATTTCTTATATCAGCTGTATTATTATCAAAATGTACAAACATAACATCAGGTTTCACCTTTTGATCACTAACTGTCTTCATACAAAATCAAAAGTATCATTTATAAGAGAATGACATTTTCTTGTTTAAGAATTTTTTTAATACAAACATAATGTCACCATGAGTGGAATAGGTCAATTTTAGTAAAGCAGAGACTTTGTGATAATGGGTTTGAAAATATTAACATACTGGCAAAAATCCAACACTGCTCAACCCTACCAACAATTTTTACCTCTTCCAAAAATTTAATCCAGTAACAGATCAAAACAAAGTTTACAACAGCAGACAGTATTGTTAACATCTTTGAATGATACAAACTCGAAATAAAGATTATACTCTGAGCTGTCAAAATACAGAAACTTTCCCTCTTATTCATACTGTTCAGAACTTTTAAGCTGTTAACATGACAACAGCCCACCACGACAAAAATAACTAGCTCAGTATTACCTTGACTGTTTGAGTATTTCTGTAATACTCTTGCTGTTTTAGTAATGATAATCCCTTATTTTATTATGTACTCAAAAAAGTTATATTACAGTAAGCTATGACAGATAACAAGTTATTGCCCAACACTGTGCATAGCAGTACTATTGTCTTGTCAATAGATGTTCATTAATGGAATAAAGCTGAGCCACAGTGTGGCTTATAGGATAGATGAAATTGCCTGAGCTGCTTTTATAAAACTACTGACAACCATTAAGAGTATTATAAAGTCACTTTGGGTATGGCTCGTGGCTCTTTTTGTAACTGTAACAATTTTTATGACATACATTAAATTTGTAATAAAATGTGTTTAAAATATACCTACAAGCTTTTCTTGCTTTATTGTTTGTTGTCCTTCATCCATTTGTTTGTTTACTACTAAACATAACATATGTAACTTTGATTCATAAACTTCATCACTGGCGCTTCTCGATGTTCTGGAATTTTCAGTCAGCGGCGCATGGTTCATTCAAGTTGACTTCCGCATGCCAGCCATTAGTCCCGCCTCCTTTAGAATAGATTTGACGGAGGGGCGTGTGTACGCAGAATGATTGACAGTCCCCGGAGCCTGTCAGCGCTCACCACAAAACCGTTGCGAGGAAGATTCCAGACGGTTCTGGAGGCTCAGCTCGGGATTTCTCGAACAGTCGAAAGGTTATAAAGGCTGAACAGCTCAGACCCTCCGACCGTCTGTCACCTGAGCACATTACTCTACGGAGCTATTCGCTACCGGAAAACCAAGGTAAATTAAGTCTTTATTTTATATAAATTGTGCCGTTGTAATTATACAGTTGACTAATCAATTATTTGATTACACACTTTGACATTCATCTCTAATGTTAGCTTACATTCGCCTGACTCTAATAACGTTCGGCTTTAATCGACATTATTGGTAACGGCAAGATAATTAAAAAAAAAACACGCTGTCCTCTGATATAAAGGTGATAATTACAGTCGTGCTCGGCTGATATAAAGTTATCCTACTGATGTTCACTGTATTATAATCAGATTAAAGCAATGATATAACGGTAGCCCTGGTTTCTTGTAAATATTACCTCGTAAAGATTTGTGACAGTCATATTAAAGTATTTTCTTTCACAATGTTAGTGCTTAATTTTAATGTTTCAACTTTGTACTGACATATTCAGTGACACTATTCCGTTGCTTGAGCAGGGAGACACAACCACATGGAGCACACGGTGCAGTCATGTTCACCTGTTCAGAGAGAAGCGGCTCAGTTTAATGAAACTGAGAGGATTTTCTCATTCAGTACTCCACTGCTGGTGTTCTGCCCAAAATGTTACCATCTAAATGTGGGACCCTGCTCTGACACGACAGGGACTGTCACTTCACAGGGAATATTTGTCAAAGTACATATTGATCCCTTGAGATGTTCAATGTTTTATTATTGAGTATTAAAGCTACCGTGGTATTTTTACTGTTGGTTCAGTGAGTGCGGCCGTTATGAAGTGTTTGAGTCCTGGAAGATGATTATTTTCCTTTGCTTTTATTGAAATCTTGAAGACTTTACTGGCAAAACTCCATCTCCTCACTCAAATGGATCGAGTGTGAAATATAAATCTTTTATTTTCTGGCTGCCTTATTTGACGGCCTCTGCTGTCATGTACCGTTTCCCTAAGGCAGCACACCATTCAGAGAACTAGAGTCCATGGCTTTCATTCACACTTTCACAGTATTCTGCCCTCCTATGGTTATTCAGGAGGAGACACTTGAGATTCTTATGAAAACTGCTCCACATTTTCTCCTGGTTCTTTCTAGAAACTTGTATTTCGCCCAGGAAACCACAAGGGGGAGTCTGCGATGCTGATTGAATTCCATACTTGTGCTTCTCACTGAAGACCAAGAAGCATTTGTTGTCACGTAATAGGAAAGGATGATCACATGTAATATCACCTCAGAACTGGATGATCGGACAGAAAAAAAACTATATAGTGATTCTATTAGCTGACAAGCAGTACACAACGTACACTTCAGTATTATTTTCTGTCAAAAAGAGACAAAACAGAGTTAAATCCAAGCTCCATAAATGACCGCCTGCTGCATAAGGTTAACATGTACAATAAAATGATAAAAATAGTTTCTCATTTATGGAAAGATTAAAATATAATAGCACTTGAACTGAAATAAGAATTAAGGTGTTCAATGGTAAACCTTCATTTAGGCTAAGCATTTCTCATGGATGATCTCATGGTTCTTATAAATGTCTTTTAACAGAGCATTAGTATTCATTTTTCTCAGGTACTGACAAATAGGCTTTCACAATATTATTGGTAAGATTCTGCCGATATTTCCCGCAGATATTGTAGCTTTCTGTAGCTACATTAAATTTATGGATTTTTTTGCAAACTTTTTGTCACATTATGGTACTTCATTTTAAATTAAGTTCATAGTTTATATTTATTAAAAAAATTTAAAGTACAAGATACATAAAAACAAGGGTAATTTTGGTATGCTTGTTCTAACATAGCTGTTGGAGCAAAGTTAGTGGCAAATGAAGCTTGTTTTAATGTTTCTTTTTCTATTTATTCCACACTTAACATAGACAGGGTTGTTTCAGATTCTCAGTCTTTTAAGGTTTTGAATTTGATATTGGAAATTGAAGACCAGAAAACATCCTTGAAAATCATAATCTTAATTGCTGCTGATCTTGAATTATCCTGGGCATTCTGATTAAGACCATCAATTCACTTAGAGGTCATTTTAACAGCTGCTTTGGCAAATACAGGGAAAATAACTTTAGTTTAAGAATAAAAAACTTTTTGCCCATACACTTGCTTGTACACTCAGAACTCCATGACTTTCTATCTCATTGGAGCAAAATATGACCTGAAACCTCTAAATAAAATAGATAACAAGCACATTATCTGATTTAATTTTAGTAAAGTAAGAATCTCACTTGAACAGATCTGCATTCAAGCTCATTATAGTAAACAATGTTTATCATACCCCAATTTAGTTTGACTGTTCTTTGTTCTGCAGTATAAAAAAAGAAATTATATCTCTCTGTTAGGGTCTTAAAATTGAGTTTTAGGTGTCCAAAAACCTAGTGAAAAAGCTAAAATTTAAGTGGCAATAATAAGTTTTGAAATATTGGCATAATGGCAAACAATCCAATATCATGCATCACTATTAACAAACTATATTGCCTTACTTATTTGCCTTTAAAAAAAACAAAAAATATCTCAGAGACCAAATATTCCACACATCCTGCCCTAAATGCCTTTACATTTGTGTATTTAATCCAGGCTGTCCGTTAATATATGTCTAAATTGCTCTTAAATGTCAGATGGTTTCATGTGTAGTCCGTGTGCTGTGTCCTTCCTTGTCCATCGATGCCTTGTCAAAATGCCATAAGAAGAGGTCTCTGCTGAAAAGTGATTAAGCCTATTTAAGTCAAGATCACATAAAAACAGACTTTGTAAAGTTTTGGTCAAACATATAATTTTGTACTTAAACTAGGCAGAGGCAGACAAGAGGGATTATAAGAAGGTGGAGCAGTGGGAAAAGCGACACCATCTGTCATACCACCTGTTTGCACTAGCTGTTCATACTCACACATTGCCTGTCATTACTGATACATACCATGCTGCTTTTGAAGGCATCAGGTGTTAACTCTTTAGTCTTTGGTTACTAAGTGCTCTGATAGTGGCATGTACGGCAAATGCATACAAATTGTTAAAGGAGATCAGTCTGTGCTGAACCTACTGGAGCGTTTATCCTGAATGACCTCACTGACCTGTAGCTGTGGCAGGTTGTAGACAATGTTAAATGCCATGATTGAGCCTGAGGAGATAGGCAGCTACCTTGGATTGCTGATCAATCAGTTATTAACCTACTAATGTTGTGACTGTAGAGACAATGCATGAAATCTGATCTTATGGTGACATTTACCGTCAGTGAAAATACAGACATAATTAGTCTTGAGCGAGAGCCTAAATTTTGACTCCTACTCAATCAGATAAACATAATATAATATCAAAAGACAATTCATTTTTGAAATGAATTGTCTTAAAAGTCGACAATCTGACAGCTGTAGTTATTCTTTTATTTTGTAGGGTGTAACTGTACTTGATTATAGCACCAGAGGGCGATAGGCCGTGCGTCTTGTAGATGTGACAGTGTAGTGTCTCGTGCTTCAGGAAACTCAAGAATAACTGCAACAATAACTGAGAACAAGAGATGTAATAAGGGATGCACAATATTGGATTTTTGCTGATATTTCATAAGCCGATATTTTTTAAGCCATTATCGCTGATACCCATATTTCTGGTCAAGGGTGTTACAGTATATTTTTGAGAAGAACAGATGTAAAACAAGAAAAACAGCATTTAACTCTTGCAAAAATGAAACCCTCGATTTTTAAATGTACCCACGCCGTGATGAGAAGCTGCGTCAGTATTGTACATTTGTGTAATTTGCTGATATTCCAGCTGATATATGGCCAATATGTGTGGCCGACATATAGGATGTAAATATCTGCAAAAATTTCAATAGCCGCCTATACGATACCTAAATTTTTAGGCTGATATCTGCCGATACCGATATCAAACCGATAATATCGTGCATCCCTAGATGTAATATAGATTTACTGTGTGTCTGTAGTAGGGCTGAATATCTGGAAAAGTTGTGTCTTTTCTTTCTGTGAGCTAGAGTGCAATGTGTATTTTATATTTTGAAGATTTTGGATGTTTTGCCTTTACTTAAATAGACAGGACAGTGGATAGTCAGAAGCCGAGAAGTGAAAATGGGGCATAGCATGCTGAAAAGAAGCCACAAATCAGACTTGAATCCAGACCACCTATATCGAGGATAACAGCCTCTGATCATGAGCTGCATGGACAGAAACACTTGACTAAAGGAAGGATTCTATAGGCCAAAACTTGACCAAATAACATTCAAGTCTTTCAGGCATGATTTCAGTATTTTAGACTCACTGTGTAACTTTAACGTCAGCCTGCACTGCATGAGGAAAATGTAATTTGCAATTTTTTTTTAATGTGAGAACTGGCAACATGGTTCAATGTGTGATAAAAGTAAAATTACTTTCCATTTTAGCTACAGTAGCTTGCGAATTGTTCTTTATGGATTCTCAATAAATCAAAACTTTTCTTCACATCTAAACGTGCACTTCCTCTGAGGGCTGGGGGTAGCTGATGTCTTGAGTTTTATCTGGCTGCAGAAAATGGTGGTAGGGCATGTAAATATCAAACGTTCTTTGAGAAACCCTTTTTTTTTTGATAATATCAAACTTGTGCTCTGTGTTTAATTCAAAGTTTTGTACAGTGGTTACTGAAAACAACTTTTATTACAATAACTAAGATTTAAGTCTACTGTGCATGTCATGGTCTAAGTATTTCTTAAAGCTGATTTTTTTGTCACCTCATTGTAGATGCCTGAACTACATGATCAAGCGATGGAGGAGGAGGCTGAGACCTTTGCATTCCAGGCTGAGATCGCACAGCTGATGTCCCTGATTATTAACACTTTCTATTCCAACAAAGAGATCTTCTTAAGAGAACTCATCTCCAACTCCTCAGATGTAAGTCAGTCACAGTATAAGTTTAAGGGGCCAATCACACAGAGACATGCTGCTAAAAAAGCGTATCCAGCTATGCCATCGATTTTCTATTGTAAGGTTTGGGTGATGGGCGCTTTTTTCTGCTGCTGCAATGTCTTTGTAGCTGTTTTGGGCATACAGAAAAGTTAGAAAATGTTCAGCATGCAGCCTGAGATGCAGCAGAATTCAGTAATGTCACTACTGGTAGAAGATGTACGTAAGGAAGAAAGCAGGAAATGAGATGGATGTAGGAGAGTGGTGATACTCTCAGTAAGTCATGGTTACAGCAGATTTATTTGGGGAGCATCATACTTGGCTCAGACCGAGAATCAGGAGGCTTGCAAGATGCTGAGTGGCACTTCACTTCAAGTATTTTGTGTATGTGTGGCTGTTATTTATGTATCCTTATTATTCTCTGCCACTGACTGTCAAAGCTTGTTGACATTTGTTTTAAAAGGTGCTATATAAACAAAGTTGTCATCACAATTGCCTCACTTTTATGTACATTTTGAACAAAGCTACAGTAAAGGCTCTTTGTTTGCACTTATCCATTTTTTCCTCTTATTTTATTTTTTATACCTATATGTGAATGAAGCCCCGTTCCACAGGTGCTCCTTGCATTTTCTACCCCGGATGCTTTTAGGAGGTTTTTTTGAGTCTCTGTGTGGTAGGCCCTTAACACTTTACTTAAATCTCATTTTGTGTAAGGTTCTTTTTTGATATTTTGGTCAATGTAAAGTAAATGTTCAAGCTTTTGTAAAACTCTCATTAATATCCTTGTTTCCCCCACAGGCTCTTGACAAAATCCGCTATGAGAGCCTCACTGACCCCTCAAAGCTTGACTCTGGCAAGGATCTCAAAATTGAAATCAAGCCCAACAAAGAGGAGCGCACTCTGACCCTGATCGACTCAGGGATCGGCATGACCAAGGCTGACCTGATCAACAATCTGGGCACAATTGCCAAGTCTGGCACCAAGGCTTTCATGGAGGCTCTGCAGGCTGGAGCCGACATTTCTATGATCGGTCAGTTTGGTGTGGGTTTCTACTCTGCGTACCTGGTGGCTGAGAAGGTGACTGTGGTCACCAAACACAACGATGATGAACAGTACGCCTGGGAATCCTCTGCTGGAGGCTCCTTCACAGTCAAAGTAGACAACTGTAAGTAATGTGTAGGCAGTTGTTCAGCACTGTAGGTTTTGAGTATTCCTGTCATAAGTCGAATCCCAGTTTGGCCATAGTCTTACAGGTAGCTTTTTTTTTTTTTTTTTTTTAATTAGGATAAGGGCTTTGAAATCAGGTCATGTTCACATGCTTGAGCACATAAGGTTTTGTTTTTTAATTAAAAACCTGAATACTCAGATCCATATAGCTGTGTATTTTGTTGTGGGGACAGCAAGGTTTTCTTGATCTAAAATTGTTGAACCTTTTCCCCAATCCAGCTGAGCCAATGGGGCGTGGCACAAAGGTTATTCTCCACTTAAAAGAAGACCAGACAGAATACCTGGAGGAGCGACGAGTCAAAGAGATCGTGAAAAAGCATTCACAGTTTATCGGATATCCCATCACACTATTTGTAAGCACTCATTTAAACTGCCTGAAGTATAAAATCAAAACAGTGAACTCATTATGAGTGACTAAGCTATATATGTCCTCGTTCAGGTGGAGAAGGAGCGTGACAAGGAGGTGAGTGACGACGAGGCCGAGGAGGAGGAAAAGGAGAAGGACAAAGACAAGGATGAGGACGAGGAGAAGGACGAGGACAAGCCTGAGATTGAGGACGTTGGGTCGGATGAGGAGCACGACCATGACAAGGGAGACAAAAAGAAAAAGAAGAAGAAGATCAAGGAGAAGTACATCGACCAGGAGGAGCTGAACAAAACCAAACCCCTGTGGACCCGTAACCCTGATGACATCACCAATGAGGAGTATGGAGAGTTTTACAAGAGTCTAACCAACGACTGGGAGGACCACCTCGCTGTCAAGGTAATATCTCTTGAATTATTTTGAAACTCTGGAACAACCGAGATTTCCATATTGGACTTACTTAATTACATTAATCAGGATCAGATCATCTACATATCACAATACAAGTGCTTAAAGACGCATAAACTCAGATTAGGGTAGACAGTTGATGAATTACTGTCCTGAGTGAGCATAAACCTGATTAAATGTGTCAGCTTCTTTTACTCAATTCAAGCATTGCAATTAATCCTAAATAATTACTTTGGAGCAGCTAACTAAAAAAAACAGATTTAACACAATGACATGAAAACATATAACACAATGTAAGAACAAATGCTTAATGTGAAGGTGAGGAGTCTGTGATGTTGGATTAGCATTCTTATCTGTAATTTTGGAAAACATTGCCCACTTCTTTACGCTGAATTGATGAGGAATTATCTACTGCCATATCCATTTTTAAAATTTGCCTATAAGCCACTCACCAAGTGTCAGCAGTGTTGTTGAAGAAAAGATTCTGTTCCCATAAAAAACTATGTATTTTTTCTTAATAAACTTACTCAAACTTACAGACGATGCAGATACTGACCAAAGCCATTTGTTTTCTTGCAGCACTTTTCAGTGGAGGGTCAGCTGGAGTTCCGTGCGCTGCTCTTTGTACCTCGCCGTGCCCCCTTCGACCTCTTTGAGAATAAGAAGAAGAAGAACAACATCAAACTCTACGTGCGCAGAGTCTTCATCATGGACAACTGTGATGAGCTCATCCCAGAGTACCTCAGTGAGCATCAAACCTACTGCTACAGAACCAGTTCAATCATTTCTTGAACTGTCATTTCATTTTTTCATATTAATACCATGACCTAAGGTATAAAAACCTCAAAGCTGAACAGCTTGGTGTTTCTTTCTCCTTCAGATTTTATCAAGGGTGTGGTGGACTCTGAGGATCTGCCCCTCAACATCTCCAGAGAGATGCTGCAGCAGAGCAAGATCCTGAAGGTGATCCGCAAGAACCTGGTCAAGAAGTGCCTGGAACTGTTCACCGAGCTCTCTGAGGATAAGGACAACTACAAGAAATATTACGAGCAGTTCTCCAAGAACATCAAGGTAGGCTGACTGATCTCTAGTCTTGTGATTAAACTGATACAGATAAAGCAAGGCATGCCAGTTTCTTAAAGAACATCAAGGTCAGACTGCACTTTGCTTGCACCTTTCCTGCTAATCCTTTATTTAAATGTATAAAGCTAATCAATAATCTTGAGTTCATTGTGTTTCTTAAGGATGTCTTTTTGTTCCTCAAACAATTCTACATATTAGCCATCTGTCCAGTTCTTCAGCCATATTGTCTCAGAGTTAAGCTGCTTGTCTGGATCTTGCTCTCTGTTAGAGTGGGAGCCTCTTTGTTAATAGTTGTTGCATCTCTTCACCAGTAGCAGACTTTTAAGGGCTTAGTTAAAGACATGAGGGGGAGAATAAATTTCCAAATTATATGTATAATGTAGATGTAGATGTAGATCCGAGAGCAGCTATCAACATACCGATGCCTTTGACCAAATATTTGATTAGAACAGTTTGACAGTCAGTTTAATAAGAATTGCACAAATTCGGCAGGAATGTTTCACAGAGAAAGAGAATATTTCGGCTTTTTGTATCATATGTGTTGAAATCGCGATGTTGGCGAGACGAAATATTTTGCTTGTACTCGTGTATAATACGCACCCAAAAAAATTAGAGCTTATTTAAAAGCAAAAAATGCATGTTATAATCGAGAAATTATGGTATTGTATTTTTATAAGTGACAGCGGACTTTGGAATTCATGTACACATGCATGTCCGACTTAAATACTACAGGGTTCTGGAAGTTGGTCTAATAGCCTTAAATATAGTGGTTGGATATTAATAAACTCCTACATGTAATACACTTCGAACTGGACTAGGTGTTCTTTGCATGCTCCATGGATTCCCAGACAGGCCTTGAACCAGGAAATGAACAGCAAAAACACAAATGATAGAAGTCCTGCTGTCTTGCTTTGGATTTCACTCTAAGCTTGAGGGATAATATGCATTGTAATTGTATCAGATTTAGAGTGGAGGATGTGTACTAATTGTACTAAGATATAAAATTGTTCGTTTCAGCTTTTTAACATACAACTGCTTGGCTGCTCCATCCTTCATAAGGGCCAATAGTAACAAGGCAAAAAGGGGGTATATCTCCAACAAGTGCAGTCGGGCATACTGCTTTTAATTATTGATATTCATCAGGTACCTGCATACTGCGACAAGGACAGTATTGCCATGAAATAACTGGGTCGTATCTTTAGCTCAGGTAAATTCTGCATGAAAAATACTGAGCATTGTGTTTATCTTTAGCTTGGCATCCATGAAGACTCTCAGAACAGGAAGAAGCTGTCTGAGCTGCTGCGTTACTACACCTCAGCCTCTGGAGATGAGATGGTTTCCCTTAAAGACTATGTAACACGCATGAAGGACAACCAGAAACATATCTACTACATCACAGGTGAGGATAAGTATATTGAAAAAACAATCACTTTAGAATCCGACAACAGAGTTGTTGGAGTGATATTTTAGAAAACGTTGTGACAGTATTGCTGTTTCTGTATCAGGTGAAACCAAAGACCAGGTGGCTAACTCTGCCTTCGTGGAGCGCCTTCGCAAAGCCGGCCTTGAAGTCATTTACATGATTGAGCCCATCGACGAGTACTGTGTCCAGCAGCTGAAGGAGTTTGAGGGCAAGAACCTGGTGTCAGTAACCAAGGAGGGTCTGGAGCTGCCTGAGGATGAAGATGAGAAGAAGAAGCAGGAGGAGAAGAAGGCTCAGTTTGAAAACCTGTGCAAGATCATGAAGGACATCCTGGAGAAGAAGGTGGAGAAGGTGAGAAGATAGAAAAACGTAAACACTAAATTAAAACAATCTGGTTATACGAGACATGTACAACCATATTCCCTTTAGGTTAAAATAGATAACGATAGTAAGTCTCACGTACCTCCACAGGTCACGGTCTCCAACCGCCTTGTCTCTTCTCCATGCTGCATCGTCACCAGCACCTACGGCTGGACAGCAAACATGGAGAGGATCATGAAGGCTCAGGCCCTCAGAGACAACTCCACCATGGGCTACATGGCAGCTAAAAAGCACCTGGAGATCAACCCTGATCACCCCATCATGGAGACCCTGAGGCAAAAGGCAGAAGCAGACAAGAATGACAAGTCAGTGAAGGATCTGGTCATCCTCCTCTTTGAGACGGCCCTGCTGTCGTCTGGGTTCACGCTTGATGACCCCCAGACCCACTCCAATCGCATCTACAGGATGATTAAGCTTGGTCTAGGTGAGTATCTGCGTTCAGGTAAATAACATGATTTCATGTCATGTGATCTCATGAAGTCCAAAAGTTAGGTTGGGGGCTGGGAAGAAATACCACTGGTGGTTGATGGTTTGGAATTGATTAAAACAGACACCCTAAAGCTCCTGATAGATGATGCTTTATCAATAATTGAGATTTATCGGGTAATATCCCTATACTTTCCAGAAAAAAAAATCTGATTGTTTGCCAGGTGAGGCCACAATCAATATCACAAATGACTTCTGCAGACCTCACTTCAAGGCAAACCAAGTGTAGGTGCATAAGGGCTTTTGACTATTTCATTTGGGAAATGGAGAAGCCTTAAAAAAAATTCCGTGAATAAATAGCAAAGTGACAGAGATCCTACAGTGTCACCAAGTGGTGGTAGCTGGCAAACAGTGACTATAATATTGTTTACCAGGAAATCACTGGGGGCTACACAGTTTTGCCAGTAAATTAACCATAATTCCTCTCCCTCACTTCACAAGTAAACTGGCTGCTTTCTTTCTACTTGTCTTCATGTGCTACATGTCAGACCCTCTGTGCTATTATAATGTAAAGTATATGGTATAGTGACTTGTCACAAAGGAGAATTGAGAGAATTGATGAGTTTTATGACAGAATCTGGAAACTGATTATAGATTAAATGGAAGTTTTGAGTGTAACTGATAGATAAGCATTGATTGATTTGAAATTAAGTTGTGAACATGTGTAAGCAGCTCATTTTGATAGCAAAAGAAATTATATCACGTGAATGAGTTTATATGTTTGAAACAAGGGGATTTTTTTGGTCTTATTTTAGTCACGCACCCCAACTACTAAATATTGACACTCTGGTCTGTATTGTTTATAATTTTGTCAGACATAAAGTTAAGTACTTAGATCTGAGAGGCTTACCAACCCTTAACCTTTAACGCCTCTTGTAACATATTTGATACATTCTTTTATGATACCTCTATCTAATCAATATGATCAACAACTTACTAAAAAACCATCTGAATACAATGTCAAAAAATGTCCTCAAATGCATTATCAGTTGCCAAACACACCTAATGTATCAAATGAGATTAAAAAAAATACATGTTAAATTTTATGGAAATTTAGATTTTTTTAGGATTTCAATAGAAATTGAACATTTCAGCTCCAAGAAATTAGAAATATCTGGCTGTAATTTGTGTTTTCAGGCATTAAAGGGCTAATTTGTCACTGCAGGTATAAGTATCTTCTGACTCAGCTCCTCCAGATTAAGGACTGGGGTTTTGATCCGTGCCGTCCCTGTTTGTGAGCTTTATTAAAATGTTTGCTTTCCATGTGTTACTCATGTCAGTACTTGAAAGTAATTCTTACCTTAAACTGTTTTCATTACTTAAGCACAGCCCTTAAAAGCAGCTCTAAATGCAGAAATCACCTCCTGCCCCCTATCTGGAGTTTTCTGTGGTGATGTGAGGCTGTTGAAGCTATTGTGGAAGAACAGCCTCATTCATAACATAAACCCCTCATTTTCTACATCTGTTCTCTTTATTTCTCTCACATGAGTACTATGGAGAAGGGCATCTTTGTTAAAATGTTTCTTTATTGGCTCTTACTTATCTTCCTGTTCCTCCAGGTATTGATGAGGATGATCTGACACCCGACGACACCCCCTCTGCTCCCACCGAGGACATGCCTCCTCTTGAAGGGGACGATGACGACACATCCAGGATGGAGGAGGTGGATTAGGCCTCTTTCTGTCACCTGCTAGCAATCAGAAGTAAAGTTGTATAAAGTTTAAAGTTAAATGTTGTAAATGAGACTGGAAAGTTCCTTCGTCATTCCTCTTTTTTGTTGAACCAGTTCACATAATTTCCCCTGCACTGACGATACTGTAAGCGGCTCAGATTCATTCCTTTTAGACGTGTATTTTATCAGTTTGACTTTTTGTATCTTAAGTTTATTAATATGTTTGTTTTGTATTTATTGACATTCCAATGTTCTGAGTGTTCTTACTTGATTGAAACATTGATAATGTTATTTGAAAAGGTTGGGGCCTACTAAAATAAAGATTTACCATGTTAACAAGTCTTGTTTTAGTTATTCTTGTGGATGTACTGATAAATACACTACACATGGGTTTTGGGCCCTGTTTTGTTAAAAATCGTTGAAAGACTTCATTGTACGTTAGGACGGAGGAGGTGTAAAAAGATGACACTGAGAAAGATCAAAGGAGCGCCAAGCATATTAGTTGCAGGGGCTTTTCATTTCATTTTAAAATATATTGCATTGTCTGTATTATTCATAGATGTCAGCAATATTTTTGACCTTTTTTCCAGTCTTATAAGTTTACTGCAGAAAGAGTACAATTCTCTTTACCATCAAGTAAAACATAAATATACAAGGCACTTCGACTGTTTTAAGACATTTCCAGAAAGGAAAATTAAGTGTTGCAGCAGAATAAAGATAAAACAAGTAAATACAAACTTGAGTTGAAACTGATAGACAAAATAAAAACAAACATGAAGACCCAGTGATGATATTTTCAGCAATAAATTGTTTAAATCCCTGCACACTGACTCATCCAGTCATACATTTTCCATACTGCTTTATCCCTTTCAGGGTCACAGGGGTCTAAAACCCATTAAGTACACCCAGAAGCAGTTGCCAGCCAATCACAGGGCCACTTTGTTGGTCTAAGTCCTTATCATTATTGACTATCTTTTTGACTATTTTTTTTCATACTGTGCTACTGATTAATTAGTGATTATGTAATACACCGATGATAAATGGGGTAGGACATGATAAGCTTAGCTTCTTCCTAATTCCGTTTTGAACATCGAACAGCATTAATATTTAAAGAATTTCTGTAAATAATGTTTTCACTTTTTGCTGTTTTTGTTTGTTTTTTAACTGCAATATTTTATTATTCCTATGTTCGAAATGAAGATTATCCAATCCATACCAATCCAAATATAGTTCCCTAACTGTCTCTGGAGTTATGCCTGTAATCACCTTCATCCCCTTTGCTTTATTCTTCATTCTTGTTTTATTTTTGTTCTTGCCCTTTTGTTTGAATGTTCTGGTCGTTTTGTTTTTGGCCTGATAATTTAGGAGCATTCTATACAATCAATTGTTAAAACATTTTGTAAACGTCAAAATAAACACGGTTATTATACTACTTTTATAATAAGACCAAAACTGTCAGAATAAATGAGAAAAAAAATACTTCTTATTAATCAATGGAATTTGTCAGTGTCAGCCCGCACACTGTAGGCAGTCGTCTCATCTTTTACCAGTAGGGGGCTCCCTCCCCCTCACTATGGTAAAGGCGTCAGTCTGTGACGTCAAGGTCAGCTGACACCAAACAGCCAATCACAGCGCGAGGACGGGCTGAACCGCTCTGCGCTGTGGTGCCCTGAGAGTTGTCAAGGTTTTGGTTGTGGAGTATCCGAGAGGGGAGCAAGGGCGGCAACGCTGATAAAATGCCTAATAAATCAAAAAAGGACAAGGTGAGTGTAAAGAGTTGCCAAAATACAATGACAGTTGGAAGTTAGATTTGTGCAGAGTACCTTTTAAAATGTTTTTCTTCATTATCCGGCTTCTAAAGCAGACATTTAGCAGTCATCGCGATGTCCCATCACTCTGACTGTTAACGGTAGCAGCAGTCTTCCTCAGCTAGCCGCTATCCTGACAACACGTTAGCACTTAGTCCGTTTTACTGCCTTATCAATAAAATAAGGACCCCCTATCTGAAAGTAAACTTTACCCTTAAACTATGAATGTGTATCTTCTTCTCGTAGTATGTGTGTGCCTTTATGCATATATGCTGGCACTTTGTCAGTGTTTTAAAGCAGTAAGCCGGGGTCGTGTGAAGTAACGTTAGCAAGCTAGCATCAGACTTAGCCCTGTATTCAAACAGGAGTGAGAGACTGGGTGGGCAGGCGTGCTATATTTAGCCTGGATTTTTTGCATGGTGTCGGCGGCATTCATTGATGGACTGCTTGCATATGTTGTTAGACTGCTCATCTGGTTATATCTGTTAGAATAAAGTACCTAAACTTTTTTTTTTAATCCCAATTTCAGGAGTCGCCTAAATCTGGCAAAGTGAGTAAGAGTGGAGGGCAGGAGAACATAGAGCATGAGGTAAGCTAACGCTGGACACCAAAGAAACAAACAGAACAGGGACATGCTCAACATGACACATGTTCAGATGCACTGACATCAAACATCTAAAGTAACATAGATGATGGTAAATCCTAAAGCTCCACTCATGCCCTTTGTCTCCACTGCAGTGATTTTTAACATTATGTGAGGCAATATGGACCAAATATGTCTTAATGTGTTTGAGGCATGTATTCCTTTTGTTGAATGACACTAAACGATGTATATCTTGATATTTCTGAAAGCCAGTCCTTGTCAAATCCTTACATGACAATTGTCACCCAAGTGCTTTTATCAACAGCTGCGTAATATCAATTTATACATGATGGATGACATTGAAACAATCTGTCTGTGAAATGAAATTAAGTGTCTAATCAGAATGGCTTGTGACATCGTGTTCATGGTATCATAAAAACTATTGAAGGTTGACAATTTAACAAAAATGATGTCCTTCAAAGGTAATAATTAATGTTAAATATAAAACTTTTAGGTACTTATAAGGCTTACCTGTCATTTTGATATTATTTACTATTACTCAGGTTTATTTCTATAAAGCAAACGGTCAGTTACTGTAATGTTAAAACTGAACATAATTTTCTTAATTCATTTTTAAGACTCTAAAGTTTTCTGTAATGGCTTTCATTCTAGTTAGATTTTCTTCCCAAATAAACCTCACATGGGGTTCGTTTTTTAACTCGTTTTCTCTTGCTTTTTTCCCCAACCAAAAATCTGAATCATTGCTCAATGACAAAGAGTCATACATACTGGGTGTGCAAGAAAATACACCAATATATTGTGATTTTCTGCTGTGGGTTACTGTATAGATGCCCCGCAGCACAAAATGTTAATTCCATTAGTTCATTACTTTTAGAAATTATGGACATTTGTTCTTGTAGTTCAGCCTCTTGTGGCTTGTTGGTAGAAGACATTCAACCTTCTGACTGTTCAACTATCTGTTATATTTGTTGTTCTTTAGTATGTTAAAGGGAAAAACCTGAAAGTTTATACATGTTGCAAGGACCAAATTTTATATAAATAACACTGATAAGAAACAGTTTTTATGAATGTAGTATTGTGCATATAATTATGTAATGTAAGCAGTCAGAATTAGGAGATGTATCAAGGTCTAAAGTGTATGATGGGAGTCTTGAAAAGGTCTTGGGAAGTATGTTTTTAAACATTTTATTGTCTGCATTTACCCTGCTTCATTTGAAATAAAATGAATTACATGTTAATGCCGATTTAGACTCCACACTTTAAATATATCCATTTGTGGTCAATAAGAATTCGGCTTTTATTTGTGCACAATGAAATCAAATGTTTTTACTGTGCATTGAGCGTATAGCTTCTTTTTTTCCTATCAACATGAACTACATCTGCCAAAAACATATCATTACCCTGTATTTTGCATAAGAATATATTGATAAAGGTACGCTGAAGACGGGTTTAGGGCTGTAATATGGTGATTTTCTGCTTGCTCGCCTCTGGTTGGTGAACAGCAGCAGTTCATCTGCCGGAGGCGGTGGCTGCAGGGGTGGGTAGAGGTGTCTCTCAGAAGTTGTGCACTGTGCCTGTGTTAATAAAATGCAATTCTCAGTCGGGTAAATCGGAAAGTGGCACATGAAAAAGTAAACAAAAAAGAACAACAACCAAACAAAGAACAACTCAGGTTGTGCTGATGTGCACTTCCCTTTAAAAAAGTGTTTTGTGCCTATTTTTTGGAGTTGTGGTAGGCTTTGTTGGGGAGCCACCACCCTGAATGAGTGGGTGACAAATCACTGAGCAGACAGTATCAAATATAACTGATCATTTTGTCTTCAGACTTGAAACTTTCTGTCAAATCATTATATAGGATGCCTAGTGAAAAGATTGTGTTACTATGTTGTGTAGATGATCTGAAGAAAATCAGCAGGAAGTTTGTTTGAGACTGAATGGGGGATAGTCACGTACCTGTCCATTTTTAAATACTTTTTAAAAAGTGAATTGTTTGATTAACAGTCAACTGAAAATAAATCAGGAGTTAAATTTGAGTTACCGCTGATCTTTTTGCTTTCAGAACAGCTATTAAAGAGGATACTGTTGTCAGCCAAAATTGTATCTGCAGATAAAGAAAAGAGACTAAAAACAGCCAGTGGAAGAGCAATAGGTGCATCTATATATCTGAAAATCTTTATTTCTGAATAAATCCTGTCTTTTTTGAGTTTTATTTTCAGTGATAGTACATTTAAAAGCTT
Source organism: Cetoscarus ocellatus (assembly GCA_037902135.1). Lineage (NCBI taxonomy): Eukaryota > Metazoa > Chordata > Actinopteri > Labriformes > Labridae > Cetoscarus > Cetoscarus ocellatus. Next base: position 1,251,438 of record JBAMNC010000530.1, on the reverse strand, counting down.
CAGGCTCTTCATATCAATGACTCCTGACTGCTTGTGTGTTCTGCAAAGCCCAGATATGATAATGTGGTGGTGGTGAACTTTCGAATTATTTTACAAAATAGTGCAAATCAAAATGACAGCCAAGCACATGTCAACCCACTAACCTCCTCTAATAGATTTATAGTTTATTATTATTTTATTTTAATAGTCTAAGAACTGTAATGACTACTTATTAGAGATACACTCAGTAGATTGTGTATACTGGTTAATGCAGGATGAGCAGATGACAGTGGTTTTTATTAAAATGATGTGCTGATGATGACTAAGCTGGGTCAAAAGCGTTGACATATCTCTGTTAAATAAAAGATAAAGAAAAAAAGTATTATTAATTCTATTTGCAAACATTTAACAAGACATACAAAAAGACAATTACAAGAGACAAAAACAAAAAAATGAAAAACAAAAAACAAGACAGTGATAGTGATAAGAATAAAAGTAAATAAAATACAAATGAGATAGGAGAAGGAGGTATCAGTCACGAGTGTTGGTATGTCAAAGGATATTGTTGATTGAGTGTGTGGGTGAATAAAATTTACGTGGTTTAAGGGCAAAACCTTATATGGAATAATATAAATAGTAAAATCAAATAAAAAAAACAAAAACTAACGAGTTAATGAAAGATTTTTAACTTAGTTGGAGTGCCTCAGATCTTCAATGGAAGGGTGCCTTCTTTTCCTCTAAAGAACTCTTAACTGTTAAGAATCCACACAGTTTTTGAACGTTGTTTCACTTCAGCTTAATGTTAAAATAAAGCAAACCTTGCTGCTAATGCAGAGAGAAAGTTACCAATACCGTTGAGTATGAGCACATACACTATTACACCATTAAGGTTTTTGCAATGTCTGATCTATTTTCATGATCAAACCTAAGAGGAAGTGTTGTCATTGTGGGAAAATTACACCAAAAGAAGGCATTAAAAAGACTTGCATGAAATATTTTTTTTTAACATTGGTGTAGGCCCTGTTTTTACAGACTGTGCATCAGCACAACTTCGAGTTGATTTCACCAAGAACACCAAGATCATAGTATTATCTGTATTATGTTAGCACAAGAAGATTACTGCTCTAAAAGTTAACTATCATATCTTTAAATATAAGAAATCCTGCTGAAATTCAGTCAGTTTATCTATATCTGCAGAACAAAAGCACCACAAGGCTTCATTTTACAGGTGTAGCTGTGAATTTAAGGTTGAAGCAGAACAGCAGATGTACTGTGCCTGATGTTTTTGTTTTTCATCCTTACTTCTTTTGATGTAATTTGGTCCCCAAGGACTGTCACTTTTACGTCATACTCCTGCTAGTTTATGTTTGAACCTTTTTCTTTTTGTCTTATTCCAAGTTTTTTTCTTCACTTGCCAGTTGTCAGCAGCATGTTAGTGTTGTTTGTGGCTCTGGGTGGCAGTTTAAACTTGGTTTGACTGATTATTTTTTTCCAACATCAAACAAATAATCTGAACATTGCTTGTCTAGTTGTATGTATGTTCTAGCTGCTATAATCCGGGTAACTGGAAATGGAAAACAGGTAGAGGTGTCTGATGTTTCTACTTGATGGAGGGGCCAGATGTGCAAGGCTGTCACCAGTGAAAGTTTGACTGAACTTCTTTAATGAAGCAGAACTTTGTGCAGGCATAAGCATTGTGTCGTGGACCATGCTTTTCTTGTTCTTGTGCTTTTTTTGAATATTACAACATTTTATTGGAAGGATTGGTTTGAACTTGAACTGTAGTTGTCCTTGTGACTAAAGCAGCTGTTTGTTGACAGTGTGCTGCTACATTCCTGTAGATGACAGAGTATCTCAAGTTCGCCACAGTTTCTTCACCATTTGCTCTGTTTACTTGTCATACTTTGCTCACAAAAATGACAATCATCCTGTAATAATGTTTTTCTGTATAGGTTCTTGTGTTGCTGCTAATATTTTTTGTGTAATCAGTAAAAAAATTCAAAATCTAAGAAATGGATGTTATGAGTAAAAAATAGCCAGCTTTCAAGCATGCCATGCCCTCTGTACTTTTTTTTACTACCCACATGGAATCCAATAACTACTTTATTAATCCCCTTGAGTTAAATAGATTTTTCTGTGGTGGTGGGGATTTGTTTCGGTTTGTGGTTTTATGATAAAAACTTGTGGGCAGACGTTCCAAAACACTGCCTAACATGCAGGGAGTCAGAAAAGCTACTTTTTTGACATGTGCTTGTTGTTTAAATTTAGAAAGAAATTGTAAGACCCTTCAGATGTAGCCACAGTTACAGATATTTTTAAATTAACTTGCATCTAATTGAAGTTAATGTGATTAGAAAAATAGAGGGGTACAGTTATGAGTCCTGAAATGCAGATGTAAATTAGCCTTTTATTTCCTCTGGCTCACTTGTCCAGATGTGTGTGGGATTTTGGGGTTTTCATTGAGATGCTTGAAATAAGGTCTGTGGTAAACACAACCTTGCATCATTTTTCAAGATATAAAACCATCAGGAAGTGTCCAGCTTTTGAATTTTAAAGCTTTTTTCATGGTGTTTTTTTGGCACCTGCTATAAAACAAGGTGACTACAACTGCAGAGTTTGACATGGACATGAAATGTCGTCATATTTGATTATCTTTGAAAAAACAATGCTAGCCTCCTAATTGACACAGCCATGATCACTAACCTGATCTGGTCTTACTCAGAAGTCCTCTTCTTCTGCTGTAGAGATAAGAGCATGAAATAAAAGTTGGAAACTGAGAGGTGACGATGTTGAGGTCAGTGGACAGAATGGTTCTTTCTGAAAAGCTGCCTGACTTCAGCTTTTAAGTTTCACTGATTGTTTATGCCTCAGAAATGATAACAGTAGAGGTTATTAGTACAGATTACCTGGATGAGCACAATAAGCGTTTAACTTGTTTTTTCCAAAGATCTTAAACTCAGCAATAATTTAAAAACCAAAAACCTGTAAGCTTTTCCCCTGCACCACTTCATGGCTGAAGAAGAAGAAGAAAATAGTAAATTAAGTGTTGTATAAGAGCAACCGCATGTTTAAAATGCAAGCTGCTGTGTTTAATAATGCACTTCTAAAACATTCCTGGTGTCTCACAGGCCTGAGGAGGGAGTAGCTTTAGAGAAATATTGAAGTTGGGGCTCTGCTGCATATCAGTATGTCAGTAATTCAGCTGTACTCAGGAAGTGAACCAGTTTAATAAACCTTGGGCAGAATATTTCAGGATAGCTGATGATGTAAACTAGCATATGATACATTGCCCAAGATATTGGTTTTATCTTAGTACAGTGATTGTAGGGCTACTCATACACTGGAAGACTGTCATATAATTATGTTTATACAACTGTTTATTAATTTCTGGACATAATAAGTAGATATAACATGCAATCAGCTATTTTATGATAATTACCTCCACCAAGGAGGTTATGTTTTTGCCTGCGTATGTTTATTTGTCTGTTTGTTTTTTCTAGCAAGATTACGCAAAAACTACTGGACGGATTTTGCTGAAATTTTCAGGAGATGTTGGCCCAACTTAAGAATAATTAGATTTTGGTGGTTATGCGGTAACCCCCATTAGTGAACAATCGTTTTTGCTCAGTAACTATCTAACTTATAATGACAATGCTAGGTGTGGGTTTTCAGGGTCAAAGAATCATATTATGATAGTAACTTTTTTTCGTTTAGATGTAACAGCAATATGTGAGTTACCTTGGCTGAGGTTTGCACTTTCCGGGTGCTTTCTTGTTTAAAATGTGATTTGAACTTTAAGAAATTATTTTATGGTTATTTGTTGTAAATGACTTGTTGTCGCTCACCTGCAGAACCTCTGAGGCCCAACAGGAGCCACACATTGTGAAACACTGATTGTGTTTACCACAGAGTTACTCTTCACCTTTGAAGGGGCAGATGATATATATATAAATATATATATATATATATATATATATATATATATATATATATATATATATATATATATATATATATATGTGTGTGTGTGTGTGTGTGTGTGTGTGTGTTTCTTGCTTTATCCTCAAAGTTATTTAATAATGTTCTTCCGTTCATTTTATGTATTTTCGTCTACAGATATGGGAGGGAACTCATAGACACACATGCATACCTGGGATCAAGGATATCTTTATTACCCCCGAGGGGCAGTTTGTCTCCCAGCTAGCAGTACCTCACATACCATTCCACATGCTAGAGAAAGAAGAGAGCAGAGAAGATGCATCAGAAAAATGGGTGTAAAACACAAAAGAGTTTCAGTCTCTTTTGCTTGACTGACATACTGGAAGGACATATTTACAGTCAAGTGGGAGCATGGCTTTAGATATGTCATTTGAAAAGAGTCTATATGCTAAAGCAACACATTTGCACAGGAACTGCATTTTGTGGACTGAGCTGAACACACTAAAAACTCTAGAAAAGCACTCTTAGAGCGCAGACCTCTGCCAGGCAGCTCAGTTCCACCCATAAATTGTGATTTCCACCCAACATTGTAGTCCTGTATTTATTTTATATGCACATTGTGGAATGTAAAATATCAATCGGCAAGAAGTGTGATTATTGTTGATTTAAATATCATCCAATAGAGTGACCTAGTTAGTAGTGGGTCTTGTAACTTGTTGACTGAACCAATTTGCTGCTGCTTGTACAGATGTTGGTGTTGTGGGCGCCGCAGCGCTCCAGTGGGTGATGTAGCCAGCCTGTCGGTTGGAGAAAAACCACAGCGCATCAGTGCGCGGCGCGTTCGCTCTATGTGAAGTTTCGGGGTTAGGTTTTTACACTCACACACCCACAGATTCTGCTATGACAGACTATTTCCGTATTGACATTATCAGCAGCCTTGTTTCAAGTGATTAACAGGCATGTCTGGAGGGACAGCGAGCGAGCAGAGCTGCCGCGTTTGTTTGTTGGGCTCACAGTAATGTTACTAGTAGCTCTGAGTGCAGAGCGACGTGGAGTACTTTTCCCTGGCATTGCAAGGGAAGCTGGGAAATGTAGTGACATAGGCTTGAGAAACTAGTCGTCATTTTGCAAATGAACTACAATTCCCATGATGCTGTAAATGAATGGGATTTGCTGTTATAAACTTTAATGTTTTTTGTGACGTCAATCTGGATTGGATCCACACCAAAATGAATTGGCTTCTTCCTTGGACCAAACTACACATGTGGTAGAGTTTTCATGTAAATCCATCCAGTAGTTTTGGCGTAATCTTGCTAACAGACAAACAAACAAACAGACAAACAAACAAACAGACAGACAGAAGCCGGCGAAAACATAACCCTCTTTGGCGGAGGTAATAACGTAGAGAGACGGGCCCATTGCCCCAAAATGCCCAAAATGAAAAAGTGAAGAATACATTTATTTACTTCATGCACCCCCATCGCACTTCATGACTTCTTTTTCCCATTGTCCTGCATTTTCCCACTCCTTTTTCCTTGTTCAACTGTTGTATCCAACTGTCATCTGTTTTTTAGACAGTTGACATTTTTTTGTCAGAAAGAAGTCACCTAGTGAGTCAGATTTTCAGTCAGTCTTTCAAAAGTGTATCATTAATTTTATATTGGAATGTTGTAGGCATTGGCATTTCAATAATGGTATCACACCAGTCAGGAGGGACAATATATCGTAGTGTTGATGTTCTGCCGTCCTACGTCCAATGTTCAGAGACACGAAATATGGTCACACTAGTCAGTGAATTAAATCTGAAAGCATGAAAGGACTAAAGAAGTCCTCAGCTAACTCAATTTTAAGGGTCAGTCTTAGGTCCCTGTGAATGAATGCTCACAGTTTGAGTGCTGCTGCATATCTCTTGAGGTCGAGCTCAACTTTGATTTAAACAAAAATAAAATGGAGATTTATGGTGCTGCTGTGATGCTCACAAAGGCTGTATTGCAGCTCTGCCAAAGTGATAAGCAAATGCAGTGTGGCCCTGGCGTTAAACAATGTTTTGGTCTGGGAACAGCAGCAAGACATCTGGCATGAATAATTACATAACATTTTTTCACTGCATATTCATGTACTGCCTTTTCTTTTTCTTAAGAAATGTGACATTTTCAGAGAGAGACCAGGTTCACACTACAATTAAAGATATTCTTGTGGATTTCCTTTATCCCAACATTAGATATTATGTTGATATAAACAAACAAAACATGTAGTTTAGCTTTTTTCAGAAGCTCTGCTTTTAAACATTGTAAAACTAAACCTCTATGTGAAATATTTAAGTAGTCTGAAGCCCTTTTCACACATGCAACCCTGATATTATCAAGATAATACCCAGGCAGCCAGCTCAGGTAATTCCCTGACATGGTCATCTCAGCAGGGAGTATGCCCTGCTGGATGGGGGAGAGCTGGTGGAGATGTGAGAATGTTGTATTGTGGGGCCACTGGCAGTTCCCACCCGTGGTAAATAACTCAAGCTCCACATGTTGAATATACAAAGCATTTTGTGTCTTTCTTTGGAGGCATGCGTTTGAGCAGGGGGCCATTACTCCAAAGACCTTTCACACATACTACTTTAAAATTTCTTGACAAATTCAGGGTAACTTAGCAATTAGCGTGTCATTGCATTAGAGCTCAAGGTGTTCCAACCTAATCAGAAACTTCAGGGTAGAGCCCTGGTGAAAACCTACTGTTTGCGTTTACACATGCAGCTCCTTGAGGTTAATTTGGGAAATTTTCTGTTTTTGGGCACATGTGAGTAAGTTTCCACAGAATGGCAAGGTAAACATGTATGTTTAATAAGGATGATGTTACTTCATGTTTCATCCAGAACATATACGAGGGCTGATTGATAAGTTGTGAGCCTCAAATTTAAGGGTTTGACTTTTGGCAGAGATATTGCATTATTTTTCAACATAATCCCCTTCAGTATCTATACACTTTAGCCAGCAATGTTTAAGGGCCTCAATGCCACTTTTAAAGAAGTCCTTTTCTTGACCGTTCAGAAAGTCCTCCACTGCATGTATGACATAATCATCTGACTGAGAGTGGGTACCGGAAATGGCCTTTTTCAATTTTGGAAATAGATGAAAGTCTGGTGGAGCGAGATCAGGCAAATAAGGTGGATGCTCAATAAATTCAAAGCCAGAATCTTTAATGGAAGCCATGGCAATGACAGATTTGTGAACAGGGGCAATTTGTCCATTTTACAAAAGTCACTTGCCTTGTTTACTTTAGAGTGCTACCTCTTTGACATAAACTGACCAAATGACACCAATCTTCGGTTACACAGCCTTAAATAGTCAGGGAATAGTAGAGCTGAAAAGGACATCCCTGCTTATCTTCTTTAATACAAGGTTCACAACTTATCAATCAGATCTCGTATCATTACCTTTATTTGAACAAAACATGTAGGGAGAGATATTAGAGCTGTGGTCCTCTACTGGAGTTTCTGTTTGTGTCCTTCTCTTCTTGGATCATGTTGATAAAAAGCAGCCAGCTCGATGGCTGTTGTGTTTAAGCAGGTGTGCCACTGCGCCAAGCCTGTGTCAAATCGAGAGCACTTGGCTGCAAGCTGTTTTTGAACCCCCCCCCCCATCCCCGTCCCATATACTTGTGAGGTGTTTGAAGTGGAACTGTATTATTTAAGGAATTTCATTTGCTGTCTTTGCAACAAAGAAAGCATTTAGCTTCATTAAAAGCATATCATAGCTGACCTGACAGATGTTTCTGCTCTGGTTTGATGGATTTATAATAAGAATAGTTAACTTGCATCTTTGATGACACAATATATAATCTAGTTTATCAAAGAGATCAGCTCATCTTATTTTTCTCCTTTTAAAACAGCTTATATAGGACTGGTTCTTGTTCTAGTTTAGCACACTGTGTTCAGTCTTACATGAATGTTTTAAGTGCCCAGTGACTCAGACAGACAGAGTTTCACAGCTGCATCTTCTGATGTAAGCTCAGGTGTGTGAGGATGAATGGCTCCTGCAGACAGGTAGGATCAGCTGTGAGGAACCTGCTTCAGTCATTAGAGAGTCAGAGGAATCCCTCTGTTGTGCTGCTATCACTGTGGCTAGATTGTTGAGCTGTCCCCCAGTTATGAACCAAATAATCACATGGTATTACCTTGTGCCCTATTTTAGCTCAGGATGATTATTTTCATGTTTAGTTAGGGGATGATTTTTGTCCATACTGGTATAGTGCTACAGCCCTAATTGCTATAGGCTGTCTCTGTTCTCAGGTGTGGTGAATTGTAATATATTGAGTTACATAATGGAAGACACTCTGCTGGTAGCGACATGCACATGATCTTATCAGATCTCCACAAAGGTTATTGTACTCTGTGTACCACATATGCTTCCCTCACCTAAGTGTCACTAATGTGGGTTTATTTTCTTGCCTCAGCAGAGCTCAAACAGGAAGACGAGCAACAGCGTTCCTCCCACCACTCAGCTGCTAAAGGGGAAGCAGCCAGGTTCCCAGACACCTGTCAAAAAGGACAAGAGGCAGAGCTCCTCTCGCTTCAGCTTGAGCAACAACAGGGAGCTACAGAAACTGCCTGCTTTCAAAGGTATTTACTGCTGGTGTGACAACATGCTGTCAGCCAAACACATCATTGAGAATAACGAATCCAAGCCTTGAAAGCTGAAATGCAGATGCTAGACAGGCTGAATACAACAATCAGAAATCCCTCAGAATCCTTCAGAAGCTAAATATAGAGCAGATATTTTTCTGGAGGTGTGTGTGGTCAGGGATCTCTGTAATCTTGACAGAGATAAGTGTAGGCCTTGCTGACTTGCATACCTGCATGCACATAGTTATTTACTCAGTCTTTCCACACTCAAATATCCATGTACTATCTGCTGCATCACTCTAATTTTAATACCAGGCTGAGCATGACATTACGCAATACAAGGAAACAAACAGAGGACGTACATGGCATGGACTTTGCGCTGGATTTAACCCAAGTGTCTATATTTAGTGGTAATCCAGAGATAAAGCTTTAATACCATGGTCCCTGTGTTTCAGGATGCTGCCAGTGACCAGCAATGTCTGGCAGCTAAACTTATATTCCTTCCCCCCTCCTCTGCTTATAAAACAGAAATAATCTTATGTACTAGCAATTGTATATTATCATTTACCGGAACCTCCGAGTCAGCGTAGCACCAGATGGAAAATAGAAAGAGGTGACCCTGCCAATATCCCTCTGGGCATATTAGCTCTGCATATAGTTGTGTATTTATGCATACATGCATGCATAAATATAACCAATAATGTTGCCTGCTGCCTTTTCTAAGCTTTATGAAATGACTAAAACTTGAATGTGTAATGCACTATGGGCTAGAAAGTTAATGTGTAAATTGGGAAGGAAAAAGAAGATAATGCAGAAGAGTCTGATCTCTACAGAATGCAGTAGAGGGCTGTTTTTAAGGAGTCCATATTCTGCTATTTTGACAGTTATATGCCCTCTAGTGTGTTTAACATGAATCCTAAGCATGATAGAGCACTCTATGAACAAGACAAATAGTCTGCAGCCTCAGGACAAAACAATGCAGACATAAAACAATTAAAACAGTGAATTAAAAACTGCAACTTAGTTATGTTAGACAAAAGCATAAAGCCATGTAAAAGCAAGTTGAACACTGTGTTGTGTATTGTTTTTTTTGCCCAGTATTGGTGTTAGATCAATCAATCAGAGAGAAAAAAGTATGCAATAAATAGGGGTGTAAGAAAATATTAGTACATCAATATACGACACTAATTGGCGTTGCCATGCTGTATTGATAGTTTCATGCAACATATATATATATATATATATATATATATATATATATATATATATATATATATATATATATATATATATTAGTTTAATGTTCATACAAGTTTAGGACATTTGTTTTGTACTGTAGTTCAGCCCTCAGCTGCTAGCTAGCATCAAGCATGCAGTCATCTGACTCTATGTACCCTGTAACATTTATTGTTCTCATTTATTTTACTGCAAAATAGAATAGAGTTGATACATATTACAGGAGCCATGCTTCATATAAATAACACTTATCAGAGACTTTATTTAATGTGTGTGTGATTTTGTGCACAAATCATAAGCTTTTCAGTAAAGGATCATTGTATGTTGTTCTGCTGTTGTATTGTCACCTTGTATTGTGATGCGTATCACTATATTCTTGCCAACTCGCATCCTTAGGCTTCTAACGTTCTGTCCCCTAAAATGTCTGTTTCTTTTGCCAGAGGGCAATATAAGACAGCTTATTGACAAGAAAAGGCAGAGAGAGTTCAGCACCATGCAGTGACTGATTCTGAAATAAAAGCAGTGACCTCTGTGTTGTTGTATAGTTGACTGGGTATTAGATGTGATTGTACCAGTACCATATAGCACTGGATTAAGATACTCATTCCTTTTAAACAATCTTATTTAGCGGGTAAAGTCAGGCAGTATAAATCAGAAGTTAAATTCAAATCTCAATATTTTTTTAAGTTATTTTTTAAACATCAATTCAACCTTGCATCTGCAGTGGTCTGTAAATGTTGCTACAATTTTCCAGTTTTTATGGGATGTACAGGTCTACAAATTCAGAGATCATGGACAAAGCAGAACATTTTCCTGCAGCTTATTTATGATGCTTAGTCAAGATGAGATATTCCCCATTTTGTGATGTTTCACCTGCAACATAAATGCTACATTGCTGTTAAAGGCTGGAGGGGGTGATTCCCCCTCTGTGCCTTCTTTGTTGGTAGTTACAGTGATGTGGGTGCAAATGTCATTGAAATGCATGTGTGACTCCGACTGTGTGTGGATGTGGAGCTCCTGCTGTGATGTGCTCTTATGCTTCCTCAGTGCTGTAATGCATTATGAATCATCAGGCGAGACCCCATATTAGGCTGTTGCATAACCAAGACGCATGTCTAACGGTGTTATGATTAGGGTTTGTATGGGTGCCTCAAATCCTTGAAAATACGTGAATTCCAATGTTGATGTGCTCGAATGTTGTAAAATGTGCTCAGCTGTGCTTGATACTGATTGTTCAAAGTTCCGGTTGGTGTGTTTGTTTTTACTGTATTTTAGCATTCCTCTGTAGACCACAGCTTCTACAGACTTAAGTTACAAAAAACTATTTTGGTTGTTAAAAGTACATTATATCATTTGCTAAATTTAAAGAAGTGAGATGATCCTTTTGAGTAATATTTGTGTCTGTTCACAGTTCACAACAGGTTTAAGGTTCAGGAAAAACTTGCATGGTAAAAAGGCTTCAAGTCTTTTATTTCAAGTGAATGTTTTAAATCATATGTAGGGAGAGGATTACTTAAATTGGTATCTATTAGTATTTTTGTGTCATTCGCATCAATGGGAAATGCCTCAAGTGACTTTTTCTGTGTGCTTATTTCTTCTTCTATGTTCGTCTGTTAAGTTTTCCTCCTGGCTGTTGTAGTCCTATTACCCTACAGGCACCATAGCACTCTTAGGCATGGTGCCATTCCTCCACAGGATCAATTTAAAGTGCTTCTTTTTCTTTTTGGAAGACTTTGCTCATGGGAAAATTGTAGCTATCATCTATGAATTAAGACAACTGCAGATGTGTTATATGTTGCCATTTTATCTCCACTTTTCACCTGCGTCTTTGTCTTATTTAGCATCCACCTGTGCCCTGTTGTTATGAAACAAATATACATATCAGTATTTCTGATTAAGGTTTATCCATTCTCACAGCCAAATACAAGCTTTGATTACATTTAGCAAAGCTTTAACCCACAGTGGTCCAGAAGTTATCACTTGTTCCTGTCCAAACACGCTCCTCGCTTGGCCTGTTTTTACGCCAGGAATGAGCACCATCTCTCAATGGAAGCACATGTCCAAGAGACAATCCTGCAGAACCACAAGGTTCAAGTGAAACTAAAGGCCCTGAGCAGACATAGGTATTTCCCATGAACAGGCCCCCCAAAATAATTGTACCTGTGCCTTACAAATAAGGATTTGCATTTAGTAACAGCAGTGAAAATGATTCCTGCTCTAGGACCGATATGGCGAGCTCTGCCAGAGTAAGACTTATGTTGTGGGTAAATGTTCTCACAGATCTCGCTGTCTGAAGCTCAAATACAGGTGATTAATCTCTACAGGGGTCTGTTTATTTTATTGTGGTATTATTTCAACAGTAAACGCTCATGCCAAAAAGCAAAGAACAACAGTTGTTGTCTCTGTATGTGTCCTGGTTTTGAGCATGGGGGGATCTGTGTCAAAGGGTTTGTCGCCACCTAGTGGTTAGGATAAAACAGTTCAGTTACTGCTTTAAATGCATGAAAGTCTTTAAAGTCCCAGTGAGATATGCAGCAGTGAAAACTGTACTTACAACTTGCAGTACGTTTGATATCAAAGCTTTGAGACCAAAATAACTCAACTTAAATCTTATGATTGTTTTTACAGGAGCAAGAATGCTGTTACCATCAATTTCAATAAAAGGTTAACACAAGTTGATGAGTTGAATCTAAACTGCAAGAATAACAGTGATTTTGGAGCCAAACTTTTATTTTACAATCGCTGGATGGGGTAGAATAATTGCTGAAGTTTTAAACAAAAAAAAATTATACCAAGTTTGACAAGAGTAGTATTGAGGAAGTGGGTGGTAAATGTCTTTAGTTCTAAAATGTTTTACCACGCCACAAAGAGGATTAGTCTTTTAATTTTGTTCTTAGGTGACAGGTTCTCTGCGTAATTTAAGACGTTCAGGAGTCTTCAGCATGTTGGAGGATGAGTCTCTGGTTTGTAACAGGATGAAATGTGACAGGATTATGACACATTTCCTGCTGTCCTCTGTTGCTCCAACCTGTTCCTACACAATGAGTTAGAGATGGAAAAATGGTTCCAGCTGTGTTTTTGAAGGAATGCTGACAGAAACCATACAGTACACTGGTTTCCACAAAGTCTCCTACACTGTTTGCTGAACCAAGTTGATACGCAACATACTCAGAGTTAAACCTGAAATAATGAGGACAAATTGTTTCTGTCTCTTTGGTCTTGTTTTTCAGTGAAAATGATGCATGTTAGTTGCAAAGTCTGGTTGAAAATGTTGTCATGCAGTGTACAACTTTACAGTGACAATAAGACACATGTAGATATTTTCTGAGTGGTTTGGTTGATATTGAAAGCAGGATGCTAAAAGGCAAGGCAAGCCTCTGGGAAGGGTTTCCTCTGTCACCCCTGCAGATGTTAGAGGAAGAGGCACCCACACCTCATGAGAGAGATTTCCCTCATCAAACATCTTGCACAAAGAACAAAAATCTGTTTAAGCTGTAAAATTGTTGCCAGAACTTTCCCATGGGTAGGTTTGGAAGCATTTTTTTAGTGGAGTGAAATAAAGCAAACGAAACATACTTTTGTGTTCAACATCTACCCATTATTTGACAAAATTCTGAGTCAGGTACAGCCCTTAAATATCAACTCAAATTAACTTCTCTCACTGGAATAAACTGCTTTTTTCTTGGCAGAGATATCAAATGAATGGGACTTGATTGAGGGTGTTGAGCTGTCTTTTTTTCATTGGAAGCTGCTTAAGGGGAAAATTAAGTTAAGCTTGTGTTAGGAAAAGTGTCAGCTGTGATTGGTCTGTTTCACCTAACCCATTTTAGCAGTAGTGCTTATTATGGAGGAAAATTACATTGAAGATCAGCAGAGCAGGAAATAAAGCACTCAGCTGTGTATTTTAGGCTGACTTGGTGCTGTCGCTGATGGATTTAAAGACAGCTCTGATAAAAAGAGCAGGAACACTTTCCATCTCTTCCATGATTGCTAGTTGACACTCTTTACATGTTCAGGAATAGCACAGACACAGCAAATGCTCAGGGCTGATGAACACATGTGCCAAAGGAGTATTGTGGGAGCATGTGTAACAAGTGGACTGTTGAGCGTTGTCCTGGTCTGAAGAATAGACCTACTGATGGGAGATTGCCCCATGACTGGAAAACAGAATGATAAAGAGCCCATTATATGCTCAGACTGGACTCAGCTGATAAAATACCTCACTGTTGTATACATTAGGATCAGCCGGACTTCATGCTGGACTTCTAGCGCACTGTTAAATTGTGGATCATTGTGGTTGGTGTGTATTTATTTTATTTTTACCACTGTTTGAGACAGTCCTCATTTGGACACTGCTTTTGGGATTTGGAGAACAACTGTACAATCTAGCCTTAACTAGCATTAAACTAGCAAACACAAATGTGAAAAATCAAATAGAGAACCATGTCTGAGACTAAATGCTGACATACTGTCTTCTGTACTTTAAGACAGTCTGCTGCTAACAGTTCCTATGCCTTCAGCAAGATATCAGTGGGTCACAAGTCACACCACTATATCGTTTAATGACTGTGCACAGGGCTTACATGCCTGTGGGGCATTGGATAAGTTAAACAACATTGTACTGAAGCTGGGCAATTATCAAGTTTTAATCTCAAGTACAAATACTGCCTTCCACATTTATGAGAACTCAGTAATTGAGATTCAAAGATGACTGTGCCACATGATACCTTAAGCTTCTTTTTTATGTCTCCATTATTATTGTTAGCATCATTTTGAGGTATTTTAACACATCTATTTCTATGTGTTACCCGTTCTTTAACGTTCAAAATGATGGTGTCAAAAGCATGTATGTTGTGGGAAATCGGGTTTCATAAATGTAATCTCAGTATCTATTAAAATAATCACAATTATGATTTTTGATATAGTTGAGCAGCCCTATAGCAGGGATGGTCCCTGTTGACTCTTTGACAGGCCTGTGAGCTCCATCACGGGACAGTTTGGGAGCTGTAATGCAGCAGCTGAGTATGAGAAGTGAGCTGTTGTAAATTACCTAAACTATGGCCTTGGGTATACACAAAATTGCATATCATCAATTCCAGGGATGCGAGATATTATTGTTATGACATCAATAATTGGTTAGATAATTGGTTTATAAGCTATAAATCAGCATCGGCAGATTTAAAGATTTCTGTCAGTGTTTACTGCGAATATTATAGCCATATATATAAGCACTGAGTTTGTGGAGTTTTTGCATATTAATTGCAATTTGAAAGTATAAGGTCATCAAAACCAGGGCCATTTTACTGTGAGCCGGTTTGTAAATCATCAAATTATGCTTCAAATACATTTTGCATATATTTAAGAAGTGACTAGAAAAGCACTCGGAGAGCGCAGACCTCCGCCAAGCAGCTTCGGTCCACTTTGGCGATAATGGTCCTATCTGGCAATGTTGAAGAATCCTTTAAAAAATTCCTGGATCCAGACGGTGATCCGGATGACCCCCAAAATTTAATCAGTTCTTCCATATCCCATTTCCGACAATTCCTGAAAATTTCATCCAAATCCGTTCAGAACTTTTCAAGTTATTTTGAACACAAACAAACAGACAGACAGACAGATAAACGCCGGCAAAAACATAACCTGATGTTGCTTTTGTCAGCATATTAGATATCAGCAAAACATTCAATATCATGTATCCCTGTTGTTTTTAAAAACTAAATGCATTAATCAGATTTTTCTGTTAATTTAAATCTAAGCAGGAATACTTGATATTAATTAATAGAGGGTGCTCACAGACTCAGTGGGGGACAATAGCACTGTTGTGTGAGTGTTTGTTTTTAAGTGTACCTGTAACTGTGTTGCCCCCTCTTGCACTCCTCCAAAGCTGTATTGAACTGTAAGTTGACACAAATATTACGAGCTGGAATTGTTTGTGAATGTCTTGAGGCATAATGGAAACAGAGCTTCATTGCGATGCTTTTGTGTAAATAATCTGTAAAAGTGTCCCAAGTAAGATCTCTTTTAGTCAAGCAGTTTACTCTGTACATTTTATACATTATTGGGTCTTAAGAACTTTAGGTGGTTTTCATACCTGCAGCTTCAGTGGAAAAGACTGATACAATGTTGTTGTTTTTCTATTTTTCATGTTCATACTACAGTATTTGTAAGTCAAGCCAAAGCACAGTCAGACAGGACTTCCCTTATGACTTTGCATCACAGCCCCAGTGCGTTCGTAAATATTTTCAGGACTAATTTTTGCATTCTGCCTTATGGGAAGTGAGTGAGCTTATGTTTCATGAACGTTTTAACAGATGATTTTTTTTTTCCAAAGTTGTGCATGACTGGATGAACTAACACGAAGAAGAGGGGCTTTTAACAGTTGATGGTGTCGACACTGGCCCACAGTGGACACTAGGTAACACAGTATCTACAGTTAACACCTGTAGAAGTGTTAGCAGAGACGCTGTCAGGAATTTGGAAAAATGGAGAGCAGCATTGTAAAAGTGAAAGTTAAAGGGACACACCATCATTTTTGTAGGTAGACCCCATTCTTTTGTCTGTGTGTCCAGTAACAAGGAAGAGACAGACAAAACTCACCCACCGCTAGTTAGCTTTAGCTCAAACACTGGGAGTCAACAGGTATAGGTAGCCTGCCTCTGCCTACAGTCATCAGATAAATGGTCCTGTGTGCTTGTTGTGATTCGTTTTTTTACCCACCGAAAGAATGGTGTCTGCCTGCTTGTCATGGACTCGTGAAGTCCAAGAGTGAAGCAAGACACAAAAACAACATAAAATATGGCATGTCCCTGTAAAGTGATGTGAAATCTTCCAGCGCAGACAAGCTGAACTTAATTTAACTTAATATGTTTTTGAAGCAGTCAGTGTGTTTGAGTCCTGTGATGCTCTTTTATGTGATAGTGAGTAATGTTAACCTGTTGCTATTTTTTTTGGTGTATTGTGTTTGAGTTGAGAGAGTAACCATATTGCTGTGTTCATATATGTCCAGACAAACCAAGCCAAAGGGGGAAAGCCCACTTGGGTTGGAACAGCTCTTTAACATTTCAGTTGTGGAAGCACCTACACTGTTTTCATTATTTGTCAACTATATGTGTAGTTGTTGTGCACGAATGTTTAAATACAAAACGGCCACGTTTCTTTCTTTACTAAAAAATGTCATTTAAACTATAAAAGTGTTAACATATTGAAGTGGCAAATTCACATTAATCTATCTGTGTTGGATTAACTTGCTTATCAAACAAAAAGAGATAGGAGAGATGAATATGAATGCTTGTCATAGTGACAGTAATAACTCAGAAAATATTTTCTCATACAGTTTTTCATGACATCCCCCTGATATGATGATATGAAGAAACATGGACACATGACACATTTTATCTTGTTTCCTACAATGAAATGGAGAGGGTATCCACTGCAGTGCATTTGCATGATATTTGCATGCTTATTTAGACCCCCTGTGTGTGTAGTCATGAACATCCATAAACAGAAAGATCAACATATGGATTTAAAGCAAAACTCACTGACGTTAGTTTTCTTATTTACCACAGTATAATTATTGGAAAAGTTCAATCTAAATGGAGAATCATCATTCATTTATTTGATTTTATTTAAAGAACCCACATTTTGCCTTAACTCATGCTCATAAATTCATGTTCAGTGAGAGCAAGAGTAGGTTTAAAATGTCTAATGTTCAAAAACACCTACGTTTTCACATACTGACTACCCCGATCCAGCTGTATTCTCAATCTGTCTGAGACACTCTGTTAAAGCTCCTGCCACTTTAGGGCTCCCTTCCCCTCGTGGCCTTGGTCCACTCTGATTGGTTGACTGGTCTACTCTGTGGTAATTGGTCAGTTCAGCCCTGGGCAGCACCATGCTGTCAGTAACACCATTCATTCTAAGGTCTCTGCTCTGTCCAGGGTGCATCTCACCCAGCCAATGGGTTTAAACCGCAGAGCTGTGTCTGACTTCAGCTGCAGCTTTTGATCATTAAAAACAACGTCGACCCAACATTAACCCCGTAATAAAACAGTCTTTATATTTTTGGTGGTATCAAACAGAAACTGATCATGTTTGTTTGTTTTCCTGAAATCATATCAGAGTGTTATTCTGTTATTGTATCAGAAAAAAATAGCCTGATTATTTTGTTTTTCCCATTCAGCTAAAATATTAAGATATGAAATTGGTCCATTATTGGCTTTTTGCAAGTTCACTTTATGGGCCTCTTAACTGTCTGGCATTGATAGATCGGCTCTTTTCCTGCACAGCTTTACAGTGCAGGTTTTGTCACCGGTGCTGCTGAGACAGACAGACAGACAGTGCAGCTCGTGTGCACATCCTGTTGCTCACATTGAGACTTTCTGCCTTCCTGTTCCTCTGTCACATACACCTGGGCTCAGACTGTGGTCCTGGAGAGCCATCTGTCATGTGAGAACTCGCACAGACACACAAGAGCAACACACAAAAACAGAGTTAGGCTGTTCTTTTGTTCTGCAAAGCTTGGTTTTGATATCTGGTGTTCATGCTAATTCTTGCAGCTATATATCAAAAATCTTAATATGTGTTAATATTGTCAGCTGTTTTACACTGTGAAGCGTGTTGCTTAAAAGTTTATGACACACAGTGGTTGGGGTATACCAGTCTACAATCTATTTAGTGGACACACAGCCAGCACAAAGCTAGGTGCAGAGAGCAAAGAGGATGGATACTGAGCTTTGGTTATCAATAAGTGTGTTCAATAAGTGTGTAAGAGGGGGTAATATGAAACAAACCAGTCAGACTTTCAGCTCTTATTTCTCTTAAAAATAGTGTGCACCTGCAGGCTAGCATGTTATTTAGAGTGGATGACCTTGTTTTGCCTAAACTCTGGCAGGATTATAAACTCCTGTCCTTTTGTTGTGCCAATGAACACACAGAACACTGTTTAAAGCATGTTGATGTTCAGATCAATTTTCTATTTCACTAAAGCATACCCACAACATTGGAGATAAGCGGAAAGACTCACTGGACAGGACTATCAAAAACCATAACCTCATTTACTTCACCATTAATGTGAATTTATCAGCAAATGTTTTTATATTAAAGATTGAGAATTGTGTGCTGTTTTGCATCCTGTGTGTGTGAAAAAGCTCATTGTAGTGTAAATGTTGATGTTGCAATTGGCAAATGGGAACAAGCCTCTCTGATGTGTCCTTTCAATATCAGGAACACTCTACACCACAGACTTAAGACTTGAAACCAGGTTTGAAGTAGTGTAGGTGCATGGTAAGTATCCTCAAGATAGGGAGACTCCAGCTTTGTGCCAAACCATTCCTCATTTTAAGACAGACACCCCCGGGGGCAAATAGGAGCGCCTGTCTATTTGTCCTTTAAACAGCATGAGCACTAGGTTTATAGATGACTGTGTCAGGGGAAACAGGAAAGACATTTGCACTGTAGGCCAAAATGCTTTGCTTTAGCATAATATAAGAATCAGTTTGTCTCATTCTAGCAACTTTTACCCTCTTTTTCTTTTTCTTGACAGAAGCCCTTGAACAATTTTGATTGGATTTACTCAATGAAAAGCCCTCATATTTATGTCATTATATGTAGTCATGTTCTCTCCTTGAACTAACTTGATACTCCAAATTGTCAAACAGATTTAATTGTGTTTCATTCTTATTAATGCACTGTTTACATTAATTCAAAATAAACTTGTGGAGTATTTTACCTTATGATGTTTGTAGAAGTATCAAAACCCCTTACTAATACTTCTTTACAAACAAATCTTTATTAATACCACTATCATTTTTTTGAGAATTTGATTATAAAAGAGAGAGTTAATATGTTTGTTGGGAACATATACACCTATTTTACTTTGATAGAAAAACAAATTTCTCTTGGAAACAACAGAAATATTATGTTTTTTGGGTGTCCAGATGTGTCCTTAACATTTGAGTCTCATCTTGTCTGGTTAAAAAAAAAAGTAAAAAAAAAAAACATTGTGCAAAGGTTTTTTTTATTATTTAAAATTCATTTAAAGCAACTTGTCTTTTTTATGATTGAAGAAGAGGTTGTCTGTACACATTTTTGTCTGTGAAAGAAATATGGTCTGCCTGTGCCTTGTACTGTGCATCTTTTTATTGTCATTTTTAGTGAGATATAGTTGTACATTTTTGGTGATTGCATTAGAGTATATTGTTTTTCTGGTAGGCTGATGACATAAAAAGAAGACCTCCTTCAATTTATTGCATCATATATGCTGAAAAAGTGTATAGTCTCTGTCTTATTCTATATTTCTAACACTAACCTGGGTTATATTAAAGGGAGAGGCGTAGTTTTCACTTTAAAACTCCTGACAGATGTGTCTGCCTTTGCTCCAATCACAGCAACAGCCCCTCCTCTTCCCCCTCAGCCCACCAGCCAATCCCTTCCCTCATGTTTATTTATTCCGACAGCCCGGCCCATGTGACTGCAGCCGGCCAACTGTGCGTCTGCACCGAGCCATGACATCACTAACTAGCTGGTTCCCTCCAGCAGCAGGGGAGCTTCATTTTCTGCTCCGAGTGTTTGTGCTAAAATGGAGGCTGGCTGCTTGCCGTAGCCCGGGCTGCCCTTTCCTCCCCTGTCTCCTGCCTCCGCTCTCTGATGTTGGCATGCTCAGGAGCTACCAGTGGTATGGTTCTGGATACGCCGAGCTCTAATGGGCCTTTCCAGCCCGTGGCCCTCATGCATTTTAGAGGTGAGAACAGGAGATTTGCCTCCTCTGCTCAGCTGTGTTTATGTGTTTCAAGGGGAGATGAGCAAGAATTTTGTTGTCACTCAGCAACTTAAAGCTGCTACTTTAGATTTTGCCAAAGACAGTAATCACGTCAGCTGACTTTTCTTTAAGTTGCTGCAAGAGGCTGAGAGTGTTTCACCTCACTGTATAGGTGGAGGGTGTATTTCAGTAAGAGGAAGCGGGGGTTCGTGTTTTTATGTCAACCAGGAAGGGTTCTGCCAAGACATTGCATAGCTGAGCTTCAGTGAGAGAGGAAGAGCCAGAGAGTGAGAAAGGAGTGCTACTTTTCAGTCTCCCATCCCCCCATCAAGACTGCTGATGTCATAGGATGTGAGGTCAAAGCTTGTTGTCACTGTGTGCATCTGTATTGTGTTGTGTATGGATGTGGGGTCAGCTGACAAGTTGAAATGTTCTGCATGTTGCTGCTGGTTAGTTCCCCCTCTAACCACACAAGCTCCAGGCTGCATGCACATGTTTGTGTGCAACCTTCTGCAGGTGTTGAGCACAGGAAACGCCAACATGCTCTTGTTGAAAGTTAGTGTGCCTCTCATGAAGTGTTTTGACGTTAAAACATTAGTGTTTGTTTATTGCATTGAGCTATTCCCTTCTAGTCTATGTAGTTAAAGATGTAGCTTAAACCCTTCACTGCAAACACGTGTAACTAGATTTTGATGTCCAGTTGTTTTATTTATGTAAAATGGCTGTTAGTTGTACATGCTGAAAAGGTTTTAATTAATAAGCACACAAGGGTTGATAAACTGATGTACCATTTCTATACCATTTGTCAGAAAGATGTCCTGTGTTATTCTAACAATTGATGATAAAAACTTGAAGGGCTCCGACTACTCCCTGCTGAGAGGAGCAAATGTGAACAACTATGTCAAAGAATTACCTAGGCAGCCTGCCTTGATATTATCCTGCTAATATCAGGGTTGCATGTGTGAAAAGTGCTCTGGAGTCTAGTGATTAAGCAGCTGTAATGACTGATTTTACCTCTATGGATCAAAAGTATTCCTAAATTTAATTCTAACTTTGATGGGTGCTCTCAATGGACTGCTCATTTGTGTTGCTGTGGAGAGATAAAAGATATGGATACCACAGCATGATTTTGGCCAAAATGATAGTCACTTCTTTGTTTCAATATGGAGATCAAGCTTATGAGTCATTCTGATTTTAGGGACAATATTTTTGTCCTTGTTTATTTATTTTCTAAACATAAACATATACTCTGCTTCCAATTTATAGCTATTCATTTGGCAATACATGACTCAGGTAAGGCAGGGTATTTCCCTCAAACTTGCAATGTAATGATAATACAGTGGCCACAATATTATCCTCATCACAGTACGTATGATTTTGGGAAGACCATTCACGACACAAAATTATCAATATTTGTTCTTTATTGCTGATCAAAAGAGCAAAGATTCAGCTTTTGGGATCCTTTAACTTAAAACGCTTGCATCTTACCTCAGAGACCTTTAGCTTTCTATATATATTTCCTATGCCAAAAATAAATGCAAAATTAGAACGTTCATTTTCTGCTTGCATGTGCCCCCTCTTGTCATTTGTTCTTTCAAAATGTATTTAACTCTAGTTTTACTTGAGTAAGAGTCTTAGCTCTGTCGTCTTTTTGCATCATGCATCTCAGTCACTGCAGTTTCTGTAGTGAACTGCCAAAGCCTTTGCCGTCAACTGCGGGTTCAGTTTTTATGAATAAAGCAAAGTGATTTTATTTTCTCCTATGTCCATATAGAAGTTTAGGGAACCTTTGATTGGACAGCGTCACTCAGTACTGAGTCTGTGTAATGATCCTAGTTGTCTTTACTACTGTAATTGTGTGCTGCTAATTGGGATCGTGCTGAGTCATGTGTTGTGGTTCATGTTGTGCTGTCTCTGTACATTTGGCTGAAGTGCGAAGACGCTAACTTCTGACTGATTTAACCCCCTGGTTTAGAATAGCTAAAAGTCATACTTGCAGATAGATAATTCATTTCTTAGTACACCCTTAGATCATCGTTACCGCATTTCATCGCTCATTAATCCTGCAGCACGGCCACCCACCAAGATTTATGACCTTGTCCATCAATATGACAGACAGCAAAAACGGTTAATGCAGCCTCTTGTTCTTTTGCCACCTGAGTTTTTTTTTTTTTTTTTTTTTTTTTTTTTTTTTTTAATAACTATGCCAGAGGTAATTGGTATGTTAAAACTGCCATGGCATTTGCTGCCATATCCATTCAGTTCAGTATCGACTGTGTCATGAGGAGGACACCTGTGAAACACACCAAAGAGCATATAAAATTCAAAAAGTTTAACATGAAATTGTTAAAATGTGAGTAATATGAACTGCTGATGAATATTGGCAACAGAGCAGCCCACTAGTACGGAGGAAGAGAAGTGGAAATTGTGACTGCAAATAACTCCGATTGATATGCAGCCTTAATAGATACCTTTTTTTTTTTTTTTTTTTAACCAGAATGGAAGTTTAAAAACAGGTTTTGTGACAGCTCTTTTGCTAACAGCTGCCTGCCTGCCCTTAGATTGAAAGCCTGAGTCAACATGAAAACAGAGCATGGACAAAGTTTTCGCCACTGTAGCCAGCTTTCAATCACTTATCAATTATAAACCACTAGTTTAGATATCACAGGAATGTTTCCTGTGTGCACACAGTAACCTTCTGATGACTAAAGGTTATTTGTTGATCCATGCAGAGAGGCCTGTGTGCGAAGGCAGCAGGTTCACAGTGTGCCTCTTTATATTTCGGTTTGGTTCAGAAACCCTGGTGCTATTTGTAATGAGAGCTGGTAGAGCTCATGGCACTAGGGTGCTGATGACTTTTAGGTGAACCATATGTCACTTGTGGTATCCCTTGTTGTTTGTTTAGATGGTTTGCATTCATCTGTACCAGCTCAAGAATAAATAAATTTTATTTTTTGTATTTACCCCTCTAACTTCATAAAAAAACATTTTTCACTTAAACTTCATGTCTTGGCTTTGACTGTTAAAGTAAATAGAAAAGACATTGAAGAGTGAATTTCATTGGTCCTCAAAAGGAAGGAAACACTAATAATGGTCGTAGACAGTTGTGGAAGGTTTAGCCCAGAAGTGTCTTTTTGCCCTTTGGCATGTTTACAATTTAAGCTGGTCTCCAAAGGAAGTCAGAACAAAACATCCCATTAGGTTTCTCAAGGGAAGTCCCAGCCAAGACTCAGGAGTGAAGCACACTGCCAGCTGTTTGTTCTCTGGTGCTGTCAGTTAGATCCCATTAATAGCTCGTAGGTTCTATAGATGGACTAAAGTATTTTACTATTGATATAAAGCTATACAAACCAGTCATCAAACCTTGCACAGAAGATGGATCTGCCTGATCCATGTCTGTAATCATGCAGATCCATCTTGCCAAGCTCCAACCTACAACAATTGTGAGCAGCCCAAAGCAGCACGGTCCAATCAGAGTCCTTTAGAGCAGGAAGAGGAACCAGCTAAGAGTGAGACCACAGCAGGAAGTGAATGCATATACAGGGATTAGCATAGAGGCTAACAGCTTCAGCAGCAGCTTTATCAGACCATGACTGCATTTCTCCATTAAATGAAAAACAAATACCAACACGTTTGGACTAGAGTTTGTTTTATGAAGTGGCTCGTGTTCTGTAGCACAGTAGTTCCCACCCATAACATTATCTGATTGGTGGCACAATCATCCAATCACCTGCCATATAAGGTTCAGCCTTCCTCAAACACCCTCTATGGGCTTTCCTCCCAGATGGACTAGTGAAATATATTGAACAGTCATCTGGTGTGCGAGGTTATCACTGTTCTGAGATGATTCAGAATAAAGACATAAAATGTTTTGTAATCAGCTGGCTTGACTTCCTGTTCTGAGGTAGCACTGCAAAAACAGGCCCTAAAGACACACGCAAAGGACGAGCTGTATGATGCTTCTGTCACCTCCTCTGTAAACCAAAGTTATCAAAATATTGTGACTGCTTTCCCTAAAGAAATGTGTGATTAAGAAGTGGTCCTCGACTGGTTTAGGCTCAAGACCCATCACATTCCTCGAATGAGAAATCACGTCTTTAAGTTGTGAAAAATTCCACCCTAAAAGGTCCCACATTGTTTGATGATTTTTATGCAAAAATGTGTGTCCGTGTCTTGTCTGCAGACCCCCATCATGAGAAAAATTCCTTTTTTTCCGCTGTTGCTTGCTCCACCTTTAAGAAAATGTTTCTTTGAATAGTTTGTTTGAAAATTTCCCCTGGTGTCATTAGGGGTCATATCACCTCCCCAGCTAGTAGACACTTCCTGAGCGAAGTGTTTGTTCAGCCCACAGCAGGTTCCAGTAAAGGAAACATACGGTATCCAAGCATGTCTTTGCAGCTAAAGTAAACATTATACCACAGTGCTGTAAGGATTGTTCTACATTTACTTAAAGGGACTTTGCCAGACAGCTCATGATGATTCATGCTTAAACAGACTATTCAGAGCAGGGCCCAAACAGAAGGGTTTAAAGGCATTCCAAAATACAATATCTTTGAGAATTTATAGGCACAAATCTTAACCAGTATGTTCTGGGAACATCTGAGAAAAGAGTACACTTCTGGAAAAGGAGTAAAGTATGGGACCTTTAAGATTTAAAAAAAAAAAAAAATGTAGTTTTGAGCATAGATGGAAATTAATTTATGACTCAAAGAAACAGGACAGATGTTTAAAAAGTAGAAAAAAAAACATATCTTTTTAGAGTTTTTGAAAAAAACTATTTGGAGGTGAAAAACAGTTTTATTTTCCCAAGTTAAAAATCAGGATCCTTTAAACTTGATGGACTTATTTTTACACAACAGAACCGAGTTAAATAAAATACTTGAATATGTACCCTCTGAATGCCTCCATACATCGTAGACTTTTGCCACAGTTTTTTTAAATTACAGGCACATATACATATACCACCCACTGAAAACTCCTGGACAACCCAACTTTGGGTTCAGACTCACCATTTAAGAATCACTGTCATGAAGTAACACTTCAAGGTTCAGTATGTAGGCCTGACAAAAAGACTGGCACAATAGTGCTGCTTTTCATAATGCACATTGAAAACCTGCAGTGCTGCTGTGACTCAGGGATGTGGAGGTGTAGGGAAAGTCCTTGTTGGTACTGTCAGCCCTTATCTCAGACTAGAGCCTGTGTGGGAGTGTTCACAAGCTCCCTTCAAGGATACAGTGCTAAACATCTTTTTAGTATAACTCATAAAAGCAATTACATTTTTACTGCTGTCAACTCTGATATTTCTACCAGTCCTCTGCATGCTGTAGAGGCAGTCAGTAGTAAAAATAACCTTTCACAGGTCATAAGATCGATTTTTCACTGTCTTCATGTAGAGCTACAAGAAAGTAGGGGTGGGAATCTCCCAATAAGCTGCAATTCAATTCAATTTGATTTATGCTTCTGCTTCTGCCTGCATTGCACTAAGAGGCTGGATAATATGAAGGAGCACAATAAAATGTGTTCAAGATATACAGGACATGTCTTTGTGATGTTTGTTTCAGCTTATTTACAACAATTTAGATACGCTGCTGTATGAAGTGTGTTTTAAAATGGTGTTTAAAAACGGATTCATGGATGTTTTGAATTGATTCTGAATCTTTTTATTAATATGATTCTTTTCAGATATAAAACTACTTTTTGCACACCTTTACTAGAAAGCTTGCATCTCACCTGAAGCTTCTGTAATCATCGGGTAGTGACCACAGCATTTTCACTCACTAACTTTAACTACTTGGCTTTCCTTCAAGAGTCATTAAGTTTGTATCACCTCAAATGAGCTAAACCAATAGTAAAACATGACATAGAGACCACTAAATGGTCAGAGGATTGCCACAACAGAATGAAGATATGCGACACAAAAATGAAATGCCTCTCAGTGTCAGCTCCACAGTGCTGAATGACTTCCCAGACCCTCCTTTACTTTTAATAATATTTTGTTTTGCTGCTTATAAACTTCCCTTAAACAAGGGGCAGGGTTGTCAGTTTGGTCACTTTACTTCTGTTTACATTTACCTTGTTTATCTCATGAGAAAATGATTAGAATATGTAATGCTGTATTTATATTTTATCCAACCCCTTTTCACAAGCTCATGTGTTCGGTCTTGTCTGTTAGAGTTGGGAAAAATCTTTACTAAAAATATTTCTACACCCATATTTCCAATCAGTTGAATCTTTTTGCCTTATTGTTTGCGTCACACAAAACAGTTTCTGAGCAGCTCCACCTCTGTGTTGTTGAAAGTGTTGGCTGGTTGATATTAGGTGTTCTCCATTGTCATTATCTTCATTGTATGTGGTCCATGTGGCTGACACGTCTCACGACCACAGCTGATTGCATTAGCAAATCAGCAGCATATGATCCCCGTGTAACAACAGCAGCAGCAGCAGTCTGCATGCATCTTTGATTAGCAGTGGTCACCCCCAGGTCCAAAGTCCTGTCTGTGCCTGTGGTTACCATGGAGATGTGCTGTACACTACACATGTGGACTGTTGAATGGAGAGACAACACTGACTCATAACTCTAAGGTTGTGGCGAGCTGGTCCTATAGGCTGCTTCAGTGGTGTGATAATTTGCATTAAGTCTCTGGTAGGGCTGAACGATGTTAGGAAATATCCTTGTTGTAATATTTTTTTCCATTTGCAACCGCTGTAGTTGGATCAAATAGGACTGTTATAAGAGGAGGGGAAGTTAGACTTATTGTGCTCCTTTCAGCGTTTGTTATTAACCTTTTCTGACAATTTATTTTCTAAGAGAAGCCCCATATTTCTAATTTTCAATAGCTATCCATGTGGTTAGCATCTGTGGTTGTCGCAGTTAAGACAATTTGAAGAAAAAAGTGTTCTTACAAATAACTATTTGGTGAGATGTTTCCAACAAACATATAATGAGTGTTTTTTTTTTTTTTTGTTTGTTTTTTTTTAAAAGGCCAAGGGAAGAATAATCTTATGAAAGTCCCTTTGTAGCGTCATCTGTAGGCTTGTAGATTTTATTGACAGGAAACAGAAGTGTCTATGCATTGTGGTCTCCTGCTGGTGATAAGAGATGGGCTTTTACTAGCAATAGTCAAGGGAATAGAAAATAGCTGTTTTATTATCACACAACACACAAATGGCAGCGTATTGCTTTTCAGGTCATATGTCTGATATGCGACTATTGCACATGCACACATTGCAGTTGTGATGTTTAAATGATATATTGTGCCGCTCTTGTCTCTGGTGCTTATCTAAGACAAATGAATGACAAAAACACACTCTGTAGCTTGAATATCTGTGAAAGATGAGCTCCATAATTTTACAGCAAGCCAAAGATTAATCCCTAAAGTATTTCAACAAGTATTTCTAATGGTGTTTTTTTTCTGTACCTCCACAAAATCCACAGGATATGTTCACTTGATCCAGAACCTTGCAGCCTTAACACATAAGAGCTTTTATACAAACCCTTCAGTGGTTACATTTATTCCCAGAATAGCCTTTTCTCCTGTTTATAAAGCAATACTTGGCCTTAAGCACCTTATGCGTCTGACACATTTTTTCTGTGTACAAGTTGGGAAAGCCCTTTGGGCCTTTTGGGAGCAGTCTTGTAACGTTGCCAAACAGCAGAACAAAACTCCTCGCTTATGCTGTATTTAGCTCCTGAGCTCTGAGCTTCTGGCACAGCCTCAGAGAATTCTGTGGGTTGCCTTAAGTCTTGCTACATTTTAAGATGTGCCAGCTTACATTTTGTTTTAATGTTAATATTTACCTCTTTTCATTTCATGTTGAATTAGTGTGATGGCTTGATTGTTGGCATATTATGTTGAATTAGCGTATTATTATATTATGCATAATTAGAGTTAATTATTGATAAATGTTGGGCAGCTACTGTTGTGTTGAAATGCCTGCTCACAGGGACAAGATGAATGAAGGCTGGCTCTGAGAATGAGTGTGTGGTTTCTACAAAACCTTGTAATGATTTTTAAATTGCAGGTTAATGATGATATGCTGATAGGTGTGGCTCAGTGATCCCTGAGGCAGATTTAGAGCCTTTGCATCATTAATGAAGTTGTGACACTGCCAGTGAAAGGTTATATTATTGATTTATGAAGTCTTTAAATGAAGCTTCTACATGAACTCTGGAGTGCCAGAGTTGTACAGTTGTACTCAACCTGAATCATAGTTGGCTTAATAAGTCATTGAATGCAATACAGGGGTTGGGGTAAGTAAAATAGTGACAATGATTTTTGACAAGAAATTACCATGGCAACAACTGAGTCATCTCAAGACCAGAGTTCAATACAGCTTCAAGTACAATGGTGAATTTTTATCTACTTGTGAATCCCTCTCATGATAGTTAAACTTCCAGCTTTTTTTCAAATATCAGTAGAACAATAGTAGAATCATTTCCTTCATGCTCACCATCAGTGATAAGACGGATCCTTTCTGTATGTTTATTGATAAAAATGGTTTGCAGTTCCTTTCCAAATACTTGTATCATACATTTGACGTATCAAACAAAAGCAGGATGGGATGACAATATGGGTTATGCCTGCACAACCCATGTAAAAGTGGCTGTTCAAACCAAGCATATGGCTCCTTTCCCACGTTATTGCTCACTCTCTCTCTACCACCGCAAGTTTGTGACACTCTTCAACTGTCAAATCTATAAAATAGAAGCATAAATGCCGCAAAAATAAGCATAAAAGTAGGTAAAGATTTTTGGGATCAGAAAAAAACTATAACATATTCAGGCTTTCTTCATGGGGGCTGAGACCACATTAATCAAAAGTTTGTTACAGGAGCATTGATGTTGATCCATGTCCTGTACCATGTACTTTTAAAGTGCTCTGAAATCTAGCCTGTATGTTGATGTAACAGGAGGATAGCATGAATCAAAAACCCACACCACTTAATCTTGCAAAATATAAGATGTATAAGAACAAATATAGTCATTTCCTAAGAGCAGTTAAAAGTTATTTTTCAGTAAGCAGTTCAAAAATTAAATAGTAAAAGCAAATAACATCAAAGCTGCATGGAAAATTATATATCCACTACTCCATATGGAAAAATACTATTTCCATATCCAGTGATGTTTCATCTCTACTTTTTCTGAAGTGAAACATATTAACCATTTCTGATATTAATACTCTTCCAAGTTGTGCTTTTATTTTTAAAGTCATGGATCTGCCAGTTAGAATTAAAATGATCTTTATTCCCAACTCTCAGCCAAGTTATTTTTCAACAAAACAGGCTACAAACCTGTTACTACCACTGTGTCATACATCTGGAGGTCAGTGTTTACCACAGCGTTTAGTTATGAAACAAACATTTTTATTTACAGACAGAGTCTCTGTACTTATCCAGATACAGATTGAGGCTAAAATTGTTTTGATGTCAGAGACGTTTTGTTTATGATCTATGTAATTATCAAATTTCAATTTTGCTTGACAAAATGCGGCCTATGTGCCACTTTGTTTTGTTAGTTAATTAGTTTAGTTTATTTGTTCCCGTAGGGAAATTAGGGTGTGGCAGGGATCACAGACATTTGGCTACAGAATCACTAGAAATCACAAAAACAATGCACTCACAAAGAAGAGAAAAAAACAAAAACAAAACAAAAGAAGCCATGTAGTGATGGACAGGCAGGTTGGTCTAGACCAGCTAGACCTATTTAACTGTTCCTCGTTGTTCATTTAAAAATTTAATTGCTTGTAGAACAAAAGAAAATTTGGATCTGTTTTTGATGAACAGAGGAGCACAGTAACGCCGCCTAGAGGGCAACAGTGTAAATGAAGGGGCAAGGGGGTGCCTCTGATCATCATCACCCACAATGCTGGATGCCTTTTTAATGTTCTCTGTTTATAAATGAAGTCCATATTTACAAATGGGATGCCTGTCAGTTTACTGGACAAAGTTACAATTTTCCTATAAGACTTTTTCTGTGCGTGTGTGTGTTATATTCTATTTCTGTATTTGCGTACACTCTCATTTTGGTATAATGTATTTTATTTGTTTTTTTTTTTCTTTTATTACAAGGATTTCATGTTTTTTTCTGTTAATTCTATCCGTGTGTAAGGTTAGTAAATAAGCCCACATTGGGTTTCTACTCACCTGCACATGTAACCTAAACTTATTCATTGTTTTCTTTGTCTTTGTTATATAGGCAAATACATAAATAAACAAATAGTGTTAGTGTCATTTAGAGTAATCTAAAACTCTCTCTTGGACCAGACTGTGTTAAGGTAATGGAGGGAGACAGAAAGGACACTCCTCACAGTCACGTTTGTTACTTTACTCTGCCAATGTGCAACCCAGTAAAGATGGGCCCACAACCCATTTTGGGTTGTGACCCGAAGATTGGGAAAGGCTTAACCTGAAACACCACATGGACTGTTTCACATATCCATGGGATGTATATTAAGTCCATCCTGGCAACATCCCATTAAAAAGTCATAAGGATGAGAAATTAGAGATTTCAGGAAGAACTTGAGAATGATTTGTGAATGTTTTTTCCATCATATTCATTTTGGGCCAGTCACAGGCTTGCAGTCACCTCTTGCTTTCGGCACAATAAAGCCAAAGTTGTAGCTACTGCCTCTTTGTTTTAAAAGATGCTGTAAAGCCTGTTCTATTTCTGACGGGAACAATGGTTTAAGTCTGAAGCTATGCATGATGGATCTGCCTGATAACAGACATGAAATCAGGCAAATCCAGCTGCTTGAAGTTAGGAAACTCACTTGTCTTACTGCATTCAGTGTGCCGCTTAAAAGAACATTTGTCTTTTAAAGGCATTTCTTTCTTCCATAGGAGATTTTTAAATTAAAGAAACTCTTATAAAACTGTTGATTCAAACTTTTCCTCCCTGTCTGTTTTTTCAGATGTCCCCCCAGCAGAGCAGGAGAAGCTTTTTATCCAGAAGTTGCGGCAGTGCTGCGTCCTCTTCGACTTTGTTTCAGACCCACTGAGCGATCTGAAATGGAAGGAGGTGAAACGGGCAGCCCTCAGCGAGATGGTGGAGTACATCACCCACAATAGGAATGTCATCACAGAGCCCATCTACCCAGAGGTGGTTCACATGGTCAGTATTTTTGCAGACTGCATCACAGGCTATGACTCTTTTGTGTACAAAATGTCTGCATTTATTGGTATTACTATATGATTTAAAACCAGGACTGCCGCATGTTTCTTCTCTTCAGTATCCTCTAATTAAACTTATCTTAATCTTAGTATCTTTCCTCACATAAATATAGTTATAATTTTGGTCAAATTAGCCTAAGTAACCTTTAGTTCTTGTATTTTTCTCCTTTTCAAGTAGTTTGGACTGGTCTCTGGTGTCCCCAGCAAGGTTTTTTGCCAAAAAAATCCTCTGAGATGTTGAATTTTTGCCCTGACCAGAACATGCTGTTTGAGTGTTAATCCTCGTAAGCTTTGTCTGATCATGCACCTCTCAAGAGGTGTATGAGGCCTCTGCTTTCTGTGCCCTAATGTTTACTGTGCCTGTACATGTCTAGACTTGTTCCCTCCTCTGGAACCAGCAGTAAACAAAAGGCTATGTTCCCTGCCTGGTGTTTATTAGCTGTAGGCATGGACATTATTTCCACTATTCCTTTATTTTGAAATGACCTGGAAACTCTGAGTTCCTGTTTTCCTACGTTGGGTCAATCTGCTTGATGGCGATTGACGCAGAGCTGAAGCAACTCCCGCTGACTTCAGACTTCAGATCATGCGAGGAGTCTGATGCTGAGGCACAGGCTGTGGAAACTGACCGATTAAAGAGACTGGGGATGTTTTTCTGCATAGTACGGGGCACATAGAGAATGCTGCCCAGGCTGACTATGTGGAGGGAGGTTGCCTCTCCCCTAATGACATCATTTGGGGATTTTTTTTTTCTTAAATGAACTCTTCAAGCACACATTTTCTGAAAGGTGGAGCAAACAAAAGGTGGGGAGGGACTTTTCTCATGGTGGAGGTTGTATACAGGCCATAGACACAATTTTGTATCTGAAAAACAAATAGTGTAGTTTGTATCGTGTGTGACCTTCAGAGCAAGAGTTCAGTTTAATGATTTGAAGTTATGTCATATTGCATCAGAATAATTTATTGTCTGTGAATCATATTTTACAAGATTTTCTCATCTCTATAAATCCCCATTATATGAACCTTAATGCCTGTGACCCTGGAGAGACCTCTGACTCAGTAGAACATAGCTATTGTTGTTATTATCCGATTACCTCTTTGTAAGGATGTGCTGTCTGTTGGGCTGAATTCATGTATCATGGAGGTAAATGTACTCCACTGCGAGTCATACTCATATAGCACCTGATTTTCTGTCATCGCTGGTTCCTCACAGAGCCACGGGACATTTGCATGAGTTACGTAACAAACACCCCTCACCTCCATTTGAACCCAGAAATGTGTGCCACCTCAATCATATTTTTAAAAGCAGCATGAAGCATTGCTTGTTAAGTGATCCACATATTTTATCAAGTGTTGATTCCCTCTGCATGTACCCATCTTGTATCTGTCATTGAGCTTTACTGTACATTTATCAGCAGCGTGTGTTAAAGTTTGCAGCCTGTGCGTGTTCAGCGTTGCCAGGTTTGCTTTCCCAGCCAAATTAACCCCCCTTTGATGTTTATCAAAGGCTTGCCTCAATGCCACATGGTAAACTGCAGATGATCAAGGTGCAAATTTATTCCCATTCTCCTCATCATGCCTTTATTTGATCAGTGCAGCAGAAAATGCAACCGAGCTGCCAAATCAGCATGAAAATATACTCTTATTCCTTGTAGCCTTCCCCAGCCTCTTAAAGACAAAGATGCTTTGAAGTCCACGGACGCTTTTATCATCGAAGTACAGCAATAGACACCACAAACTCCTTAAGGGCAGCGAGTGTGTTTTTATGACTGTACTTATCTCCCAGAAGCCCTTGTTTGTTCAGGTTATGTTTAATGCAGGACACTGTTTTTGATTGATGGTTTTACAATTAGTGCTATCGTCTGGGGAAGTAAGAAAAAGTCTCTCACAACATAAACATAGTAGTGAGAGTGTGAGTTTAGATTAACTCTGATGGGAATTTCCCTGACCAAGAAGCAAAAAATGATCAATGCCTGCAGGTAGATTTGGACCACCAGAGGGAGAGGTCACAATTAACCCTTTAAAGGAGATATGTGACATTTTATATGAAACAGTTTGACAGGAGAGCAGTTATTGGATAATCAAGTGTGTAAGCTGCACTTTTGAAACCTATTATAGGTAAAAGAAGTTAGCGATGTTCAATATGCTGAGACAACCAATTTAAAATGAGACAGTCACTACATTAAACACATCCTGATGCTACTGACTAATACCTCTCATCATTGCAGCTTAAGCAAGTTTTTACAGCATTTCTCTCATATTAAATAGTAATCCTGAATTTAAAGAGACTTAGGCATGTCTTGAAGTCAGTAAACTGTGTTTAACGCTGAATTGTACAAAAACAAAAGAAAAAGCAGCAGAACTCTCTCATACTTATCTGAGAACATTACTGATATTAATCAGAAATGACTTGGAAATGTTGTCATTGTCAATTTTTAGAAGTGGTGCAGGATTACGTGGCTTCTGCCCCTTTAAATGCCACGTGTTTTATCTTGTAAAGAGCACATCAGCACATTTAAGAGATGGAAAAATGGACATGCTCTGTACTGACTTATGGTCTATTCAAAGGTTCATTTATACTCTGTGAGCCAAGCTCCTCCTAGATGTTGAAAGTTAAGGTAAAACACGTCTCTCATAGACATGGCTGATAGCTCCACCATCTCCACTAATGCTGGGCTATTAATCGATTTTCAATGCCAATAAAAATTGTTGCATCCTACAGTTCTGAAATTTGGATAATTAAGATTATATGATTACTGTACCACAGGACATTGTATTGCACTTCTTCTGTTATTTTCCATCTGTAATTGTTTTATGTTATTGTATATTTTCCACATATCTAGAAGTATTGCTTGGTCTTTATTATCCAGAATATTTGTGTTGGGGGTGTACAAGTTCAATGGTTGCATGCGGTGTGTGTTATCAAATTCTTGAGTAACTGTGTTTTATTATCAGGATCTCAATATCAATCAAAATATTCATTGCCTTAATTGAGAAATCCTAACAGCCAATATGCAACAAATTAGCAAGCTCTGATAAGTGAGATAAGCCAAGGAAAACCAAGAAAATCCTTCTAGCATTTTGCCAATCTCCCTTTTCCCAAATCCTAGTGACGTTTCAACAGTCAAGAAAACAGAAACAGGGCAGGAGAGTGAAAATGGCGCAGCGAGTTAAAGCTTTGTGCTGTGTTGCTTTCAGGTCGCTCACATATAATTCAATATGCGCTGACATTTGATGGGGTCACTTTCAGTTAAAACACAGTGCAATGGGACTATGCCTGTAGTTTCTGATAATCAAACACAAAAATTGCCCATTGTAGGCGCTAAGAACTCCAGTTTTTGTTGTGGTGATATGAAATAGGAAACAAAATCAGAGTTTATACATCTGGTATTGTGTCAATTATTTGTTAGGTATTTACATAAAATATAGTAAAATACACCTTATGTATTTCCAAATGGCAAAAAACGATTGAGAAATGTTTTTAATCTTTATCAATCATCCCTAACCCATTTCTGCTCTCGCACACATAAACGTGACTGTGCCATAGAGAGCAAAAAGCTTGACTTGTTGGCAGAGAGTAGTAGGCAATCCATAGCTGATATATCTGTCAATAACTAACAATTAAGTTTTCAGTGTGTTCTCCTCCTGACCTACCTTCTTCTCTTTTACCAGTTTGCTGTGAATATGTTCAGGACGTTGCCGCCATCATCAAACCCCACGGGTGCTGAGTTTGACCCAGAAGAGGATGAGCCCACGCTAGAGGCAGCATGGCCACATCTACAGGTACAAAAATTGCACATATGGACACGGTAAAACTCATGAGGGTTAATTCATACAGCCGTTGATAAAAACTATTATCTTGTCTTTCTTTTCGCAGCTCGTCTATGAATTCTTCCTTCGTTTCTTAGAGTCTCCAGACTTTCAACCAAATATAGCCAAAAAATATATTGACCAGAAGTTTGTATTGCAGGTAAGATAATGATGATGACAACAAATTGTAGTAAGTCTGTTCTCTTAAATGGATGTTTGTATTTTTGTTGAATTTGTGTCAGAGTCATCTTTATTTCTTCACAGCTCTTAGAACTGTTTGACAGTGAAGACCCCAGGGAAAGAGATTTTTTAAAGACCACTCTTCATCGCATTTATGGCAAGTTCCTGGGCCTGCGAGCGTACATTAGGAAACAGATAAATAACATATTTTATAGGTGGGTTCAGAGAGCTTTGGCACTTGTTTGTTGTGTTGTCTATGTGTTTAATGTGCCCCTGTGATGCAGCAATGTGTTTTTTTTTTTAATTTCAGGTTCATTTATGAGACTGAACATCATAATGGAATAGCAGAATTATTGGAAATATTAGGCAGGTAAGATGTTCTGAACGATTCACCGATGAAGCTTTTCTGATTTTTTTTTTTTAGGTTTGGAAATAGTTCTGTTGGGTTTTTCAGTAATGACCATATAAAATTTTCAAAACTCCAAAGCTGAATTTTTCTGACCTGAACTACTGTGTTTCACCTGACAGCATAATCAATGGATTTGCATTACCATTAAAGGAGGAGCACAAGATATTTCTCCTAAAAGTTCTACTTCCTTTACACAAAGTCAAGTCTCTAAGTGTTTATCACCCACAGGTAATAACTTCATCAGGCTTCAGCCATTTGTTTACAGGGCTACAATTTTCTTAAAAGTGGTAACATCAAGTTGTTTTTCTCCTTCTAGCTGGCATACTGTGTTGTCCAGTTCTTGGAAAAGGATAGTACCCTCACAGAGCCGGTAAGGTAAAATGTATTAATGTTGTTATGTTGTTAAAGCTGTTGACTGAATTATCCTCCAATATCCTGTCTGCTCCAGATTAGTCACTGTATGAACCCAGCATTAGAGCCTTGTTTTTGACATTTTCAAACTGATCCCATTACAAATGGATTATTACCCTTGTTTTTAATGTCTTTCGGATATTCTGTTTGTTTGTTAAACTACTTTTAAACATGGCCATTTTGTTTTTTGCTTGGTTTCGGAACAAGAGAAAAGAAAAACATGAACTTAATTTCAGATTTTATTTTAAGGACAAATACAGTGGTTTACAAAATAGGCCTGCATGATATGAGAAAAATGTGAAATATGGGATTACAGTTTTTAACATTTTGATTACATTATAAGCAAAGATAAATAAACAAAGTATAACAAGTGCATTTCATCAGTAATACACACCTATGCCCTGAATGTGTCCTAGCCCTGAAATAATACAAAGGAAGACTGATTGATGGATCAGGAAAATCTTGTTGAAATCTAAAATCTCTTTTTATACAAGTGTCCTGGTCCAGATGGGTAGGGACAATGTTATCAAAGTTTTACATACAAACAAGATAAGGAAAGATACATTATTCAGAGCATAACATAACACCATAAATACTTTAAGCAGCAAAGATCAGTGAAGAACACCCTCACACAAAAACATTTTAGATAGCAAATACACAAGCAGATGTTTCCATGCATTCTACATCCACTGTTGAATGCTTTCTCTTGTTTTATTTTGGCAATTGATAATTAGTTGGGGGGGGATCAGTTGTCCACACACCTCTCTTCTAAGCATTTTGTAATTTCATTTTTTTGCAGACGGTGATGGCTTTGTTAAAGTACTGGCCAAAGACTCACAGTCCAAAAGAAGTCATGTTCCTCAATGAGCTAGAGGAAATCCTAGATGTCATCGAGCCTTCAGAGTTCGTCAAAGTCATGGAGCCTCTCTTCAGACAGCTGGCCAAGTGTGTGTCCAGCCCACACTTTCAGGTCTGACATCCATCCCTTGACATGTATAATGAGATTTAGTGATGTTAAGTATGTATGTAACCCTGCTAAAATTGAATGTATCACTAGGTGGCAGAACGAGCCCTGTATTACTGGAACAACGAGTACATCATGAGCTTGATCAGCGACAACGCTGCCAAGATCCTACCCATCATGTTCCCTGCCCTCTATCGCAACTCAAAGACCCACTGGAACAAGTATGTCACAACACAAGGTGTCACTCATGTCTATCAGTGTATTAGCAATCTAATCATGGTAGGTTTTGATATCACATGGCCCTTCAATTTTTGCCTGCAGGACAATCCATGGGCTAATCTATAACGCTCTGAAACTCTTCATGGAGATGAACCAGAAGCTGTTTGACGACTGCACCCAACAGTTCAGAGCAGAGAAGAGCAAGTAAGTTACAAGAAAGGCAGACATGTTTGTTCTTCAAGCACAATCACAAATGTCACAGAAAATATTCAGACTTTTTTAGAAAGGAAAGCACAACTGAGCAAGTAAGAAAGAAAGGGAATTAATTTAACTATGAACGCTTGGAAGCTTCCAACTTTCATAATTAGGTCTATTAATTTATCTTTTGCCATTTTCATCTGTTGTTCTTGATTCACATTGTGTAATTGTCTCAGAGAGAAGGCCAAATGGAAAGAGAGAGAAGAAGCCTGGTTGAAGATTGAGAATCTTGCAAAATCAAACCCACAGGTAAGCAAATAGCTGTCACAGCATGTCTGCAAGCTGTGTAGAAAATAGTGGAAGTTTACTATCAAGTTAGCAAGATGGAGGCCTTTCAAAATGATTGAAAGTCTTAAAACTGTATGTTATAAATTCTTCTGCTGGTTTTCATTTTTTGATACTGATAACAGGTGGTTGTCAGCTTAAGTTTTCTGTTTTGAGATTTTCACTCAAGCAGCCCCAATATTTCATTAAAACATGCCAGGGTTAATTTACCAAGGACATTCCCTGACCTTGTTAACATTTGGCTCTCAAAGCAGGAAGCTGCCCTCTAGTTTGTGTCAGGGCCGTATCTACTTTGTAACCCTCTCTCCTCCTCTTCTTTTGTCTCGTTGCACAGTTTCTGATCTACATCGACTCAGATGGCCCAGACGGTCCGATGGACATGGAAACAGACGGGCCGCTGCTTGATGATGTCAGCCTGCTCAAAAAAACAGTAGAAGAAGAAGCCACAGAGGTCGGGACAATATAATCAAAGTAGTGTTTGGCAGAGATTTGTGGAAATTTTTAAGCCAATTCTCATCAACTTAAGCCCAAAGTTTGCCAAATTTGGCCAGCCTCTGGCAATGAAGGATAATTACATCTGCCAAGGAGGTTGTGTTTTTGTTGGCATTTGTCCCTTTGTTTGTTGGTTTGTTCATCTCTGTAAGATAACTTAAAAATGTTCTCAATGTTTCTTTTTATTAAACCTGTAGGTAATGTTGGTCATGGCACAAGAAAGACGTTATTGTATTTTTGTGCTGATCCCACTGCAGATGTGGATGCAGGACTTTTTTTTTTTTTTTTTAAAGGATTTGTGATCATTGCACAATAGGGCAGTTTTCCACATTGTCAATAATAACTCGTCTAACAATGTCAGAAATGCCTTGGCAGAGTTTTGTGCTCTTGGGGCATGTCAAGTTTTCTCAAGAAATGGTTACACGCTAAAATCTAAAATAAGTTCAAGTTTTGGGAGGACCTGCCTTACCACAAAATCCAAATGTCTTGTCAAACCACGCCTTTTGTAATGTGGGGTTTTGCTCCCTTTGTGCCTGTTCATGTTTATGCACAAGTCACTGAATTATGTGTGTAACCGACAGTTTTATGTGCACTCATACCTGACTAATAAAGCAGATTCTGATTGTGAACTTCAACTGAAACTGGCAGGCAATGATTTTACACACCTGTAAGACCGAAGGACGAAGAGTAAAGAAATGCATGAAGCTTGGACATGTTTAGAGGAACCTTCAAGGTCTAACAAGTCAAGTCAATGAGTCAAGCTTATTCTTTCATAAGAAAGATAATTTCAGTTTGTCTTATACATACAGAAGAATCAGTCTGCTTCACTCCATGCTTAAAATAAGTATTGTTTTTCTGTCAGAGTAATTATTTAATGCCTACAAAAGTGGTGCAAGGCAGGCAACGGCACATTAAAGTCCTGAAGGGCGGGTATATGTTATGCTATAAAAGTTTAGTTAGTTGCAAAATTAAATCGAAGGACCAGATTTAGGGAACACATTCTTTTTCTTTCTTTTTTAATCCAAATTTTACCTCTGCTTTCCAATTTTTATTCTGTAAACAAGCAATTTATGTTGTACAGTTGGACATAAAAAAGAACCCTTCAGGAACATCGAGGAGAGTTGAGCCAGCACCAAATAGTGGAAACACCATTGATTAATTTTCAGTTCAAGTCATGCTCCTTTTGCTACTGAAGACATTGTTCATCTCAAATCCGCTCATGTTGATGATTGCTTTCATATTTACCTGCAGATCCAAAGAGATCAGCGAAGGGAACGCCCGTTGATGCGGAGGAAATCAGAACTCCCCAAGGACATCTGCACAGTCACAGCATTGGAGTTGCACAGGAGGGCTGAGGAAATGTTGACGACGCACGACGGCCACTAGGTCACTCCCCCAGATCCACCACAAACCAGCAGCAGCAGCAGCAGCAGCAGCAGCATCCACAGAGGAACCACAGGCCCACAGAGGCCAGCACAACAACAAACAACACAACTCTGGTATCTCAGTCCAGCACAAACACAGAACTGAACTGACCCTGCTCCTCTCGACACAGAAAATGTCTTCAGTCGCACACTTAAACTGGGCTGTATTGGGACAAAAAGGTGCTGGACGGTCCTGTGTGATCATAATGTGCACTTCGCCCTGAACTCCACTCAAGATACTGTTGTGTCGTCATCTCTCTGTTCTCCTTCGATTCTCTTTTGTCTTTCTCATGTTGTGTTTCTTGGGGTGCTGTGCTGCCCCCATCTGGTCATTTCTCTCAGGTGTTCTGTTATCTGTGAGTGTGTGTGCGAGAGTGTGTGAGTTTTCTTCTCTTCTTGCCTGTTCTTTATAGATGTCGTGTGCTTGTATGTTTAATATGAGTACCCTAAACAGAGGACGATTTTGGTTTAATTTGTAAAAAAAAGAAAAGAAAAGAAGCATCAGTTGTTTCTATCAAATATCAGCTATTTTTCTCATTGCATTGGAACATGGCAACTGTTTGTATTTTCTACCACATGCTATATTTGGAGCTATTCTAAGATAAAACGCCCCCAACCCTTTTATTGATAACTTATCTCTGTATCAACATTTCTTTTGTTAAAGTTAATTTTTGGAGATTTATCGAACAGAATCAGGACAGGGTCATATGGGTTAACAAGTGTTTATTAAGCTGTGCTGGCAGATTTTTGTTACTTTTCAAAGCCTACTTTGTGCCAATCTTTCATTAATTTAACCCCCCTCTTAAAAGATACATTGAAATTGCATCGGCAATAATTTCAGACAGGTTTTCACCTTTCATGTGTGTGATGGCAGCTTAAATTGGAAGGTAGTGTGGTATTTTAGGTGTAGATTCATCATTTGTCTGGCCAAAGATAAATTTGCTGTTAACTGTGCAGATGCAAGACTGCCATGTGACGGCTGTGCATCCTCCGGACTCAACCCGATGCAGAGACAAGATTGGTAGGATCAACACAGAGGCTGTGGGGATGTGACAGAGTAATGCAGCAGCAGGAAAAAAAAATTAAGTAAAGTTTTGAAAACAAACCGAAAATCAGTTTCGCTGTCAGCCACCTCTAAATAACTGCTGCTTTTCTATTTGTGGTATCTGCTCAACTAAGCTCCACCCTGCACAGTTTGGATACTACCCACTTCCTCTCCACTGCAGTATACACTTTGTCAGTACCTCTTTATGGTAGGCAGACTCATCATAGCGTAGATTTGCGAAACTACAGTTGCATTCAAACAGCAACAAAGGAAAAAAACAGCTGTAAGCCACAGTGTGACTTATTGCCACAGTGAGAAGATGAATTTTAATCCAAAGATGGTTGGAAAACTTTATGGAAGTCATATAGCATAATGGAGTGGACAATGGAGGTGTTTCATTCCTGTGTTTGATACCCCCGACTCATGGCGATACTCCGATCATTCAGAGAAAAACTGTTTCAGGCAGGGATCCAAATGGAAAACCAAAACAACCTAACAAAGCTGAGCTAAGTTGAGCTGATACCATGTAGTGAAAAAGCCCCAAAAGTGTCACAAAGACTGCAGGGACATAAACATGTCTGTTAATCTGATGGCTAACTGATGAAGGACAACATTCTATGAAAAAAAAAAATTGCAAATAAGTTTAAATTGGTGATTTACAGTTGACTTTGACTGTGGCTGTGTTTGTGTTAGCTTAGTTTCTTTACCTGTATTTTCTTAAATACATAATACTGATTAGTTCACTTTGAAGTGATGATAAACTTCCCAATAAGGTACTCTGTCTTCTCTGGTGCTTTAACAACTACATCCATTAACCCAGGCTATTGAAAGTCACCTGTTCTCACAGTCGCTCATGAAACCGTAACACCAACACAGTTACAACAGTGCACTAGGGACATTGTTGTAGAAATGGAATGCAGAAGGTGCCCATGTTTTGATCCAACCAACGGTCAGAAGATGATGATGTTGATTATTACTGTTCATCGTTAACTTTACTCTCAGAATAAGTCTAATTGTCTCCATGTTTGTAGTTCATGTCCCATAAAGCAGGTAGTTGTATACAGCCTAAGCTCTGGTATGCCATCAATTGCCATCTCCTAGTAACACACATCATGTAGTGACAAGTACTGCGTTTATGATTGTGGCGAATGCAAATACGTACACAAGGACAAACAGCAAGTCTACCTTTGGTTTAGTTTAGATTCATCGTTTTTCAGAGTTCAGCCTGTTACACAAGCCAAGGTTATGGATTTATTTTTGTTTGTCCCCTTACATCCAGCCAAACAAGGAGTGTGTTAAACAGAGTAATAACTACTCAGCACATGAGGCTTTTTGGAGGTCAGAAACTTGTAGTTGCTAATTTTGGATTTCGACAATGTCACTGTGTTGAGAGAAGTCAAACGGGGCAGAAACTCACTGAAAGTGATTGCAGTTTTCTACTCTTCTCAAGCATGACCTTTTATTTGAACAGTTGTTTGAGGTTTAGACCGCTTATAACATGAAGTGTTTGGTTCAAAGGGGTCGAACATGAGCCTTTCTTTTCACAGTGCCTTTTATAGTCTAAGGGGGAAATGCTCAGCTGAGAATCGAGTAGCATCAGACCTGAGAGAGAAAACATAGTTTCTGAAAATACGTTTAGGTAAAGAGAGGATTTTTGTTTTCTGAGAAAAGCAGAGTGGTTTCCTCAAACCACTTCAGCAATGAAGCACTTCCTGATAAAACTTGAAAGAAAATAGAAACACAACTGAAAAAACAAACCAGTAAAAAGAATTGAAATCCGTGATGCTGTCTGTCGTGGTGTGCGGGGTCTCCTCCTTTGGGTGTCTGTGGGTAAGCGCTGGTCTCCACAGGAGAGGAAATCACCTACCGTTGTGACCTTTGTCTGTTCCATGCCCCCTCTGACCCATTCCACTTTCTATTTGACATTGTTTGACCCTCTCTACTCAGATGTGCACTCTGGCTGCAAAGCCCCATCGTTCAGTGAAATCCAACTTTCCCTTGCAGGGCTTGTTGTTAGGACATCTGTTTGACCTGCTTCTGGATGCTTGCGAGTATTTTTTGTTGTGGTTTTATTCTTCCTTTGCCTGCAGAACCTCTTGTCAGTGTTTCAACTGAATGTGCAAACTGTAAATATTACTGCTGTCATGTTCTGTTTTCTCCATGTTTGTCTTGAAGAACAACATTCACCATCGGACTTCACCAACACCTATACTCTGGATTTGATGTGAATAAGGGAGTTAATGGTTATCAAACAGGA
This sequence comes from Cetoscarus ocellatus, assembly GCA_037902135.1. NCBI lineage: Eukaryota > Metazoa > Chordata > Actinopteri > Labriformes > Labridae > Cetoscarus > Cetoscarus ocellatus. Next base: position 1,207,987 of record JBAMNC010000530.1, on the reverse strand, counting down.
GAGTCCCATTGGTGGCTGTTGTTCTTCTTGAAATGGCTTTAATATTGGCTTCTTTGGAGCTCTCTTCATTTACATAAGCTTTGTTTTCTTTGTAAAAAAAAGTGTCTTTTAGTATCAGCTCACACTAAAAGGCTTCATCTTATATTGTACATATTATGTACTTTTATTTTGTGTTATAACTATTATTAAAAGATAGATTTCATATTTTGTACAAATTACTCCGTGTACAGAATACAGAGGTTATTAGAAAATGCAGACAGGTGGGTATGTGGCACAAACTTCAACACAAGGTAATTTTCATGTAGAAATCAACTAGAATTTGGATAATTTTGTATCTATTTGTAATCCGGCATCTTCTCCGTTCTTTTGTTTTCCATCTCCGGACATGTGTTGAGATTCTACATACATGAGCTTTTTATGTGTGCTTTTATCCAAAATCTCCAGTGGTGTATATCTATCTATATACAGCAAATAAAGAGAACATGTGAGTTTTATATTTTCATCCAAAAAAAAAAAAAACATTTCTTGGGTTGTCATTTGTCTCATTAAGAGTCTTTTTCCCTCTTGATCAAATAAACAACCACATTCTCTCTGAGGAGGTGAAATGAAGCTGCTGTTTTCTGCATTGTGAGGTTAGCCTCTATTTCCACGTCAGAGGAGGATGAGGAAGTAGAAGACACTTATTCTGAAAGAGCATTATGTTTCTTCCAAAAAAAAAAATACTAGAGGTACATGTACATGACCAAAATAATACATCTCTGGCAAATCATAAAGTTTGAAAAACAATTTATTTTCAATAAAGAAATTCTCCTCATATCATTGTTTAAATTATATATATTTTTGTTCATTAAAAACAGAATAGATGCTGGCCATTCTCAGTAATAGTTTTACAATTAAATTTCTTTAATTTAAGGAGCATATGCAGGATTAATAAAAATCAAACGCTACCTGTTTAATAACCTAACAGCACAGAAAAGCAGATTAAATATCAGGAGTGCCAGTCCCATCCTTAAAGATGAAGATCCTAGGAAAGTCTTAAAACTTTTTTTTTTTTAAGTTAGAGGCCGTATTCAGTCACGGAAGTCCTAAATTTGGCCTGGTATGTTGCCGTTCAAGCCCAAAGGATGCTCAGGTAAAAATCTGTTTCAAGGCCTTAGTCTCAAAAAGCCCTTTTTAACTTAAGGCAATAAAAATTCTTAAACTTCTTCTGTATTCATTCCTTAGTCTTTTATATTTTCTTAATATATGCAAGTTTAGTATTTTTGGAATTCAGTTGTATGAGACGTGTGTCAATAATAAGCCACAGCGATCTGTTCTGCCACTGCAGGAACAGAGCCAGCAAAGAAGCAAGGCTTTACATTGCTACAGATGGGGCCAAAAGCTCGAGTAATTATCAATCAATCAATCGAACTTTATTTGTATAGCACTTTTCATACAGGACTTTGTAACACAAAGTGCTTTACATGGGAAATCAAATAAAATAAAACAATAATAAATGAAATAAATAGTAGATGGGGTCATTTTAGATGAGGGCAAACTCAAAAATTAGGTAATTGTATAGTGTATAGATCAGATTTTAAATGCTTTCCATTTCCCCTATCAAGTCTCTGTTTTGAATGTACTTTTGCATACAGCATAACCTACTTGTCCCTTTATCTTCAGCTAAGTAGCACCAAACCAAAATGGTTTGGTAGACACACATATTCTTTTTGAAAACAGAGAAAAAGTTAACATATCATACATGATATGTTAACTTTTTCTCTGTTTTCAAGTGTATCATGATTTTAGCTCTTTTTAACCTAAAATTCACAGAATTACTCAGAGTTCTTGTCTCCATCTGAAGGTTCCATGTCTTTTGTCATCGTACAGGAGCAGAAGTCACATGACATGGAGCTGGCATGTAGAGGTGGCTATGTCCACAAAACCAATTTCAACAATGACCAGGCATAAACAGACGCTTTCGAGGGAAAACAACACAAAACACTTTGAGTTGACTTGGTCATATGAGTTGAATAAATTGTTTATTTCATACCTGTGGACTCCACACAGATGATCTGAAAAGAAAATGTATCAGTCCTCCTGAAGTCACAGGCAGATAGTCATCAGGGAGTCACACTGAAAAGACTTAATGTCTGTGCTGTTGGTCAGGTGGAGGTATCACTTCAAATGGGCCAAGCTGACTGGCATCTCCAGTGGCTGGTATCTTTACAAGTGACAAGTACTTCCCAACTTTGCTTCAAAAGCTGACTGGGGCAGTTAAAAAACTTCAAAACCTAAAACTAGAAAGCACTCAGAGAGTGCAAACCTCCGCCAAGGTAGCTCACATATTGCTGTTACATCTATAAGCAGTAGTTCCATGATAAAGTTACCACCATAATATGATTCATTGACCCTGAAAACCCACACCTAGCACTCAGAATCATGTTGATATTATTATTAGGCTGACAGTTACTGAGCAAAAATAATCGTTGGCTAATGGCAGTTAACTGGATCACCACTAACATCTAATCATTTTTAAGTTGGGCCATTACCAACGTCTGAAATTTCAGCAAAATCCGTCCAGTAGTTTTTGTGTAATCTTGCTAACAAACAAACAAACTGGGCCAAAAACATAACCTTGGCGGAGGTAAAGATCAAGTCATTACAAACTTTTCCTGCTTGATCTAATGTTATCATAAATAAGAACTCCAGCCCTTAGAACCAAGCACTGAACGAGGGGTACCTCATCTATTTAAACAAATGATGCATTGTTTATGATCTTTAATTTAATGTCCAGTGTCTTTGAGTTTCTGAAAAATGGTCTATAAATCAAATGTATTTCTATTTTTAGTAATGGTGATGCTAGTAATTAATTAAATGAACTATATTATGAACAAAAAATCAGTGAACTTATCAGTTAAGGCTTGGATCAAGTCTACAGAATTTGCTAAATCAACTGCTCTATTCAACTTTGTTTCTGATGATGAAACCATTTTACTGAGTTAGCACACGGGGAACAGTATTCCCGTTAACACCCGTTAACATTTCTCACAGTTTGTAATAATGAAATATCACTTCTTTTCATTACACTCAAACGTCAACAAACTTGGTGTCGTTCCCCTGTTATGTTTGTCCAGTTTATTTGTAAACCCAGTCCTCTGCTGCCACTTGCTGGTGAGAACTTGTAAACATTTCATCAGCATTTCAATCCAGATGATTCATTTGTTGAGGTTTATTTTAATCACAAATATGCCTGATCACTGCAGTGTTGGGTTAACACCATTACTCATTTCACTGCATCATTAAAGCACTGACACTGAGGAAAATCCAGCATATACGTTTGACAGCTTTTTAGGAGCTTTTGCTTTATTGATTTTTGTGTGCTAGAAACCTTTAAATGAAGATTTTAAGAGGCTCAAGTCAGTTAAACTACAATTTCAGAAAAGTATAGATTAATGCCACGTATACTTTTTTTTTGATAAACAGAACAACCTTGACTCTTATTTGCTGTTGTAAAACTTTAAGGCTGACCCACGATGATGTATATTGTAGAAACTATGAGATATTCTCATACAACAATCAGCCTTGTTGCTGTTTCTAAGTGTGCCGTTGTGCCCTGCCTCTGCTTGAAATAGGTTATGTTTTCTGCTGTTTGTGGTTTTGCCATGCCGCAGTACTGAATCAGGACACATTCGCCTTAATTCATACATTACCAACTAAACCATGATATCCTGCTTTGATTCACGAGTGGTGGTGTTATTCTCAAACGGCATCATTTTGAAGGATGCTGCATGCTTTTTTTTTTCTTGGGCGATGTTGCTAGGTGCAGCCATCAGCCATTCACAGTTGCCCTAACACTGGCTCGCCGGAGGTCACTTAAGTTCCCCTATTCATTTGAAGACAACAGTGAGGATTGGCACCCGCTCACCCTCTTGTGTCTAGCACCCCTGCTGGGATCTGCGCTGAACTCGCATGAACCTCTCGGAGGATTTGGAAAATAAATACACTTTTCACATTTTTAGCTGCCTCTTAAGCACAAATGTGGGTGCTGTTGCTGTGATGACGGCGATGACAAAACATGTTGCAATCACTGATTTGTCTCTACAGGGATATAGATGTATTACTACTGCATATTTTAATTGGAAAAATCCTGTCTGAGTGCATTCCACACATCTCACTTCTCAGGGTCAAATCTAAACATATGTGTTTACTGTAAGGGAACTAAATATTGCTGAATAGTAGCCTTTGTGTCTAAATGACTGTCCTAATGAGGATGCAAATTACCTCCCGGAAAAAAAACCCCAATTTGCCTCATTATCGACACATTGTACCCCAATTATCTAAAAAGAAATATTCCTCTGGGCTTGATGCGCCAAAATCAAAATACGTCAGTGGTTTTTGTGTGTGGTTAAAGACTGTGTATCTCTCACCGCTCTCAGACGAGGTCACTTCAGTTCATTGTTTTTGCCTGCAGTTGGAAAGCTTCGCCGTCTCCGAACTTTAACTCTGTGTTGTTCTTCTTCTCCTGTATTTTTTTTTTTTTTTTTGATCAGGACATTCTGACAGCCTTCTTTAACTGTCAGCGTTGAAATCTTTCTCAGCAAACCCCTCCTGGCTCTGAAAAAAAAAACAAAAACATCTTGTCACGACAGGAGATGTCAGAACCTATCGCCATGGAAACAGAGCTCAAAAGTTTGGAGCGTCGACCCCTATTGTGACTACAACCAATCAGATTTTAGGAAAAGCTTTCAGCGCAGCATTACTTTAGTCTGGAGAGCGATGTTTGTACATCTGCGCGGTCCCATTTCTCTACGTGTGTCTGGTTCTGGATGTGTGTGGTAGTGTTTGTGAGGAGTGGGAGCCAGAAAGTGACTCATCACACCACCCGGGGGTCTGAGATCCGACTCAGCTCCACGGTCTCCTGCCCACCTCTTCATCCTCGCTCTCTCTCACACTGAACCTCTGAAGCACCCAAATCCCGCCTATAAAAAAAGTGTCGAGTCACGCCTTGCACCCACCTCTGCTGCCCCCCTCTCCCTCCTCTTGAGGACAGACAGTTGGGGTGCAGCCCAGTCCTACTTTCTTTGATGCTTGCTTGACACTCGGCTTCAAAGTCCTCTGCATCAAAGCCAGGGACTCGGTATCGGACCCAGGAGCGACCTGACATCCTGGCTTACAAGCAAACAAGAGAGACACTGAATAGAGCTGTCTGCTCTTTAGTTTTTTCGGATGTTACAAGGCCGACCTTAACATGGGACCAGACAACAAGACAAAGAAGGTAAAAGTGCATTCAGAGGCTTTCAAAGTAAGCTTAAAAGGTGGGTAGGTATCATGAGGCAAATATAATGAACAAAGCACAATCTAAGAATTATGAAAGACGATGCATTACAACTGTTTTCAAACTCGGCAGATTAAGTAAACTTAGTTAATAAATTGTGTGATGGATAATGTGGTTACATCTGTCCCCAAAATGCATGCTTGTATGGAAGGGGGGCCCATACTGTTTACACTGTAACACCAGGGATAACAGTACTAGACACTGGAGACCCCCCACTATCCTTGAATGTGGTTCATGTATTTCCATATTGTTAACACTGCCACACACACTGGTAGCTTAACGGTCATTGTATTTGTATCGGTAGCTAATAGTAAGGTATTATATTCATATTTATTTGAATTTGTCATGCTAATGCACAGCCTGTAATGCTAAAGGCTCATATCTCATAAAATGATCAACTCTTTTATGTAAATAAACAGGTGGAGAACAGTAGACACCTTTCTCTGTAATTTACCAGGAATCTTAAATTTTCAGAGTGATGGAGGGCTGTGTTTGATCAAATGAAATTAAAAATATGCCACACAAATGGTAAACTTTCATTTGTGTCTCTGTTGTGCCAGCTCAGAGTGTGCGCCTTGTCGTTTGCTTGCATGGCAGGAATTGGCCGTAGTGTGAGTGCACCCTTAACCAGCTGACATGAGACTCCAGTGGAAGACACATGTCTAAGCCTGTCTGTTCAGCCATAGTAAACATAAGAGCACAGCTGAAGCAACATCCACTTTTTGAGGGGGACACGGCTTATGATTCTTCAGACTAGAACAGCCTGTTCTGGGCAGGGCTGAAATAAAGAGGTTTATAGACGTGTTGAATTAAAATATCTGTGGATTTTGGAGCAAGAAACTTCCATAATAGATTCTGGCGACATCTGGAACCAGTGTTAATTTGTTGAAAAGGAGTACAATATGGGACCTTTAATTGTTAGAATAGGGAGGTTTTGCCATGTTTAAAAGTGTTTAAAGTTACAAATATATGGAGTGTACCATCCATCATATATCCTTCTTTGTTGTTTACAGTCAAAGTATAGCCAACGTAAGCTCTATGCACTCTCTTCTGAAGTTGGTGCCTCTGTTGGGTCACTCCAGTCAAAAAATCTGGACATTCAGCAGATTTGAATACATGTCTTTACAGATATCACTGATCACTCTTTATCAAAATCTAGTTCTGTTTTTTTTGTTCTTGTGTTAATATTTTGTTTCAAAAGTTGTACACATGTAAGACGCATAATTTGGAGAAGATCAGTTATTCAGCCACAAGTTGTTCTGTACAAAAACAAGGATAACAAGATTACTGACTCTCACTAAGGAAAACCTGTTAGGCAGATGCATTTTTAACTATTGATATTGATATTTGTTATTGTGCTGTTTAGGGAAGAGAAGGTTAGCTCTGAACATCAATCCTAAATTGGGGTCATTGATCAACAGAGTGAAGACTATATGTTAGACAACAACAACAAATACAAAACTTTAAAAATGCATAATGTAACGGATCTATAATTTTTTAACTGCTTTGGTTATTAAATCAACCTTGTAAAGTATGTTCAGAGGAGTCTTCAAAAACAGGACATGCTCATGTCTTAAATGTTAGATGGCTTATAATGCTTCTCCTTTAATAAACTCTTGCTTAAAAGGAGTTAGGTAATGAATCATTCATCAAAATGGTTGCTGTTTTATTTTTTATCAGCTAATGCAGTATTTTTTTTTCAGTGTTGTTTCATTGCAGATCCACTGAGAGAATTTTGCTTGTGGTTATTTTTATCTATTTATATTATTTTATTTGGTTTACTTTTATAGACAACATAAAACATCCTGTGCCTGCTTCAGTTCAGAATCTCCCTGATACAGTGCTCTGTTTTAACAGAGAGTAAAGGTAGATATAACAGCCAGAGAAAGGTAATAGCTGAAAGGACAGAATGTAAGTTTGGGTTATTAACAAACATATTATTTAAAAGAATAAAAGAAAGGATTCTTGGTTGTTAACTTTTGTTCAAGGTCATACAGTGCTGTGTTCCCACTGACAGCAATGACACAGTGTGATGACGGTTAAAGCTGAGAGGGAGTATTTTCAGTGGGTACCCACCATCCTCCTACACTGACAACTTGTTAATGAGTCCAGATTTTTGCCAGAGGGCTCAACAGAGAATTTTGGTTTCCCAGAAAAGGCACCATTTTGTCCTCTTGGCCTGACACTTCTGAGCCCAGCGGGGGGTCTTGCCTTTTCATCTAAAGCCAGTGGCTGCCTCTCTCTGCCGTCTCTCAGAACTTCATCGTGATGTTAAAACTGTGTCAAACTGTGTCTGCCTGATTTTAACGGGACTTTTAAAGTACACTTGAACATTAGATTAGAAAGAAATCCTACTTAATAAAGTTTCTTTACATTGGACTAAATTTTGGGTACATGATGTGAGATAATTTGAGCCTGATGACTCTTCTTCAATCAAAGTCAGCAAGGACTCGATTATCTGATGGTTCTGAGGACCGTCTTCACAGATTATGCCCTGGTGTCAAGTGTCTTGACAGGACACTTATGTCAAGACATATTATGGCTGAAAACGTGGTGTGTAGATATTACAGCTGACTCGCTATGATTATTTGCCTCTGTGATAACAGGGATGGTTTGATTTTTCATTTCCATTAATGTGAGCTGAGGCCAAAACTGCCATAAAATAAAGACATTGTTCAAATCTAATAACCTATTGAACACATGGTGAATTATTTTCATCCTGTTTTTTCTCTGGTGGACGTGTCCCGTGACACAGAGCTTTTATATGAAAATGGGCACATCCACAAGCTAATTTAAACTTTTTTGGGAAAAATCACAGACCCTGTCAAGGAAAACCGTATCTCCAGCGAAACACACCTCACATTGAATAGGTTGCCTCCCTGTCTGACAGTGGTGGTAAGCCGAATTTGACATTTTCTGATACTGAACATGGTCAATATTTATGTCCAGAAGTGCTGATGTGTGGTAAGAACACCGGTGCCATTGAAACACTGATTGTGTTTTATTAAATGAAACAACAACAGCCAATCAGGAGGCAGACTGGCTAAATAGGAAGCATGACAGTCATGGTTATAGTGAACACAAAGTATAAAGTTACATAAGTGTCAGAAATGGAGGTTCAACTTGGTTTTGCGTGTTAAAACAACAAATCCTCTATGTCCTGTACTAAGGTTGAGTTTTACATATTTCTGTAAAAGTATTGACCCTTTCTTAGTCCATTTGTGCTGGGATTGTTAACTTCAATAAAACGCCTAATCAGCTGTAACCATTGACTGTTGTTCTTCAACTGGTGGGTCAGGACCCATAAGTGGGTTACAGCTTTTGTTCAGTGGGTCACAAATGTGTCTGAGTAAGACATTGAGCAAAAGGTCTGTCATGCATGATAGCCATGGAAGGACCTTCATCCATTTTTATAATCTTACTATGCTACAAGAAGTAAGTTTTGGTTGTTTTCTAGAGATCTTAACACATCACTGATTTTGGCAAATCAAACCTATTGTCCATATCCTATTGTAATTTCTCAAGCCTAAAATTTTCATGTAATCATATGAAATGGAGCAAGATTAAATAGTAAAACCAAATGTTTGCCTGCACGTCAACACAGGGCTTTGTTTTGCTTGTTGAACAATTTTGTTCAGCCCTGTCTCTGCTCAGTTGTAGTTTTTTTAGGGTCTACGCTGTAATGTTTGCGTAAAGGCGCTGTGAATTGGGCTACTGTGTGAGCATAGCAGAGGCATACCTGCAATCAGCATTACGCCAATCACTCAACTCGCCGCAGAGAAAAGCTCAAATATTACCAGCAAGACGTTACATTCTGGAGCTGCAGGGGGCAAGAGTGGGGCACCAGCAGAGATAAGGACTGCGTGGCCTTCCGGGATGAAGACGTCAATCCAGGTGGGGTTCCGCGACGTAGCGTCAGGTCGCAGTAGAGGAGATTGAGCCAGGCTTGGGCCTTCAGGATGGCGGAGCAGTGATGCAGGTGTAGTGCTTCCTTTTCTCGGGTTCTTTCCTGGACACAGAGGGAGTACATACATCTGAGGGTTGCAGTGAGCAAGGAAAAGCTCTGAAAAGCTTCAGCTGGAAACCTGATATTATTTTCAGACAGAGTTTGATGAAGCCTGGGCTTTGGCCCTTTAGCTGGGAGTAAAAACTTTAACTTTCCCAGCCTGAGCTCCAGCGGAAGAAACACTCTCTCCAAAGGCTCCCTCTGCCTCAGATGGAAGATTATAAACATTTGCCCAAACAGTTGATCTGCTGTGGATCTATTCATCAAGGACAAAGACAGATGTGACGAGCAGCAGGGTGAGTAGATGTAATTTACCTTAAGCTTGCTGTCATGCCTGGCCTTCAGGCAGCTTGCAGGCAGCAGTGAAGAGTTGGCAGGCTGGAGCCACTGAGCAGAGACAAGGCCTGCAAAAAACACTTCACTCTTTGAAATAACTTCTAAAACTTACTTTGACACACTTGCATGTTATGTTGTCTTCATCTTATTTCTGTTTTACTGCCTTTTAAGCCCAATTTATGTATTTGTTTGTTTTTTACTTTATCTTATTTTAATTCATTTATTTATCATTGTAGTTCTCTCTGTTATACAATTTTACCTAATTTTATAGCCTGTTTTACTTTTTATTGTTTTCCTGTCATAATGCTTTAATTCCTTATTGTCTACTGTTTTCACCCTTTTTGTTTTCTTTTCCCTTTTCCTTGTTTGTATGTTTTTAACATTCATTCTGACCTTCATGGTCTCATTTTATATACCTGGGTTCATCTATTGTCTGGGTTATTATGACATATGAACAGGTTCTTAATGTTAGGGTCGGTCCGGTATGGTTTGGGGAATATGGGGGTCCTTTGGTTCGTTGGACTGGTGGCACTGGGGACTGCACCCTTGTGTCTGGGCTTGCGTCTTAGGCTTGGGCTTATGGGTGTTAGTGAGGTGTCTGGCGTTTCTAGCACTATGAGCTGGGGGCCAAGGGGAAACTCGGTTGTTTCAGTTGCTCCTATACACAGTATAGCAGTAGGAAATATCAAATAAAGACATTAAAATAGATAAGAGTGTAAAATTTAAATAAATAAAATGAAATGAAAAATTGAAAGGAAAAGAAAAAGAAAATGAGGTAGGTAGGTTGCAACATTGAACAGAAATGATAACTACATCATGAATTAATGCTTGTGTTAGCTTCCATATGATAGCAGCGAATGGCTGGTCAAGCATGTTTTCTCAGATGAAATATGGTCTGATCTTTAAATTTACAGTATCTTTTGTCTTTTAGCTACCTTTTTAATTGGGAAGTGATAAAATAGAAACAGCTGTCAGAATCTCAAGGTTACATGATGGATGATAGATAGTAAACAGTACAATGTGATAGCATATTTGAGTTTCCCATCCTCAGTGTGACGTTATAGGAAAATGGCTGCCATTGGTGTGTGGGTCACTGGGGCTTGATGCTGGTGGTGGGAGGTGATGTCCATCCCAGGCAGGAAGCAGGGTCTTTCAGGCTTGGCTGTGACACCATTTTACTTAAATGTCTCACACCATGTGATCATTTCTTCAGTAGAGGGTTGCTTTAAAGAAGTGGCATTACCAGGATCCTAATAGAGATGAAGGGTTTAAGAAGGACCCCACAAGATGCTCCAGTGTTAACGCTCCAAACACTGACATCAGGGGTGTAATTTACAAATCACCAGAGGCCCATATGTGATGCTGATTCCATGCCAACAGGGCTTTACTCACCCTTCCAGCTGATCTTCCTTATCCCACCCTCTCCCGCCTTATAAGCCTTCTCTACAGTAAGTGCCAAGGACAACTGCTTTGGCCCACCTTGCAGCATCCTCCTGACAGTGCACTTCCTCCAACCCCGTCTTTCTTTGTTTTGGGTGCTGTGGCCTCATTCCAAGCTGGGCAGCTGGTTGTTTCCCCGAGACCTCCTCTTTGTGGCTGAACATGTCCCACAATGTCTGCATGTCTGAGAGCTTCTGTTGCCTCACCCACCGCTTTGGCTGGCCTCCATTTGCCAAGGTTGGCGCGTTCTTGCTCACCGCTGAGACATTGTGCTCTTTTGGTGTCATCTGGTGTCCTGCTTTTGCACACTTCAAGTCCTCTGTGAGGCTGAAAAGATGCAGCTTAAAGGCAGCATTTCCATTAAGTGCAAGGGAGATGAGGCAGTAGGACATTCAGAGCATGTTTTATGTGACGCATCCATCCATTTTTCAGCATTGTTATCACTGGGATCTCAGCATAGATTGTTGAAAATATCATACAAAGCCTGAGTGACGTCAGCAGACTGGGTACTGAAGCTGGTTTTTCAGTCCAACTTGTGGTGGCAGGGATGCCAACTTTTCAAATGAGTCAGGAGTGAGATTCCAAGGATAAATACCCTCACTGTGACTTTTTGGGTTTGTCTTTATGCACAATTGTGCACACAATGCAAACACACATATTTTTCCCCCCTTGGACTTAAGTACCTTACTTAATGAGAGCATGAAACAAGACAGCATTGCTCATTTATGATAGAACAGTTAGCATCAGATTAAGGTACTCATGGGACCCTTGTCTGTTGGTTTTGATTGGTCCATTCGCCAAGCTTTACTGGAAAAAGGTAACATAAAAGTGTACTAAGTGGCCTTGTGTATAAACAGCTATCCCACTGGGAAAAAAGACATTCAGGGTTCATCTGGGGCATTATAGTTTTTAGGTTTCATTTTTTCTTTCTGAGATATTGCCAGTGTGAGAGCACTACCGTCATCTAAAAACTGCCTTATCGACATGAGCACAGGAAGCCAGAGCTCTGCTGGTTTGATGGGCTAAATATGGTCCATTATATCAAATCAATCAGGTGTTAATGAAAAAGGAACGTTTCTGATGGATCAGAACTGGTCAAAATCAGTTATCATCTGAAATAGTAATAATAAAGAAAATGTTAGAAGACTAATGATTGTATCTACAGTACTGAATGAATTAATTAGACCACCACCCAATGTAAGGTTCATGCCACAGCTGACCCAAGTTATCTGCATAGATATTTATCAAAATACATTTTTTTGTTTCTGTAATGGTTAATACGCCTGCTCGTAGAACCTCTTTTAATTAAATATTTTAAATGCAAAAATATAATTATTATTGTTATCCATAATTTTCTAATTTACTGATCTACAAAAATACAGAGAGAATAGTGAAGTACATTATTATTTCTTGATTAAGATGTCAGGTTATAGTTATTTATTTGCATGGCTGATCAGTAGACCATCATTTTACTGATTGAATGTTAAACTTGATTGATTTTTGAATTTTAAGAGAAGCCCAGTGAGTGGGCACAAGTCAGGGCTTAAAGATGTAAATTCACTTCAAAATTCCTAATTCCTGTTCAAAATGTTTGTAGAATAACAAAAACATTTTTTTATGGCATGTGGCCTAAAAAATTTGTTAAGCACTATTGTGATAGTAAAATCCTTGAAAAGAAAGTTCATTCTGATGGAAAGCAGAAGGCTGAACAGTTCAATCAGTGTTTAAAAATGAATATCGTTCTAATATCCATAGCCTGTCACTTTTGCCTCGTAAGAGCACATGCTGTCAGCTGATCATGTGTGTCAATAAAGTGTAAAATGTCAGTGCATATATATAAATATGTGGACACAACTTTAAAGTTCTTTGATGAAGCTAAAATCAATATCATGGCCTGGATGAAAGACAAACAATGAGGGAGTCACAGTATGATTGCGGAAGTGCCAAAACCTGTAGTACCCTCAATGTCCACTTGAGGCTGGCTGCAGTAACCTGACACCTTAATGATTGTTTGCAGGAAAAGTATTTTTTTTTAAAGACTTAATACACATCTTTACAGCCTGGTTCAAAAAATGGCTTCAGTCTAGAACTATCATACATCTGTTTGCTCTCTCTTTGAGGGGGCTGAATTTCATATATCATGTCTGTTTTCTTTTTTTTAAGAGTTTATTGAGGATTAACAATTTTGGAAATGCTAAGTCACTATTGGTTAGATGGTCTTAAGTCCCGCCTCAACATGGACTCTATGTCTGTGAGGAGGATGAGCTAAAATTTTGTTAGGATAGCATGTGCAGTATGGCAGCGTCCATTAGAGGGCATCAAAGATGTTCCAAAGGCTCGATTGAAAGTCAAAGAGCTGATTTCACATGGCTTCGTCCAGTTCTTTTGCATTCTATGGTTTCAGCCCAGAGATTAACACAGACTTAAACAATACATATTTTCAACTGACAGGACTGAAAACAAATCTTTGGAGATTCTACAACATCTTCTTCACATGAATGACAGAGTAGCAGGATCAGCAAAACAGTGAATATATTTGTTTAAAATAATGAATATTGGCCGGTAATAATTGGGGCCTGATTGATCAGGGTACTTCTAGTATCAGTTGTATCAAATCACGTTGTATCACATTGTTTCTTGACAAAGCAATTGTGTCTATGGTCTTATAACAGATTGTATCATAAACTGTACTATCATATTGAGAGTTTTCTGTTCTGTCGCCTGAAGCTCCTGGTCGTTTTCTTCTAGGTTTTATTCACCTCAGACTGTTTGAGCACTGTCACCTGGAAGGCCAGCTAACCAGAGGAGTTAGTCTAAGATGGCTCAGATGTGAGGACAGGTGGAGAATCGAAGAGCGTCAGGAGTTATAAGAACAATGGTACATGTCCTTGAAGGAGTGAGCAGAAGCTGTGATAAATGAGAGCTGGGAAGTAAACGTGTGATGAAGTTTGAGCTGAAGTGCAGCAAAAAGAAATATGAACATTTAATGTAATATAGTGTAAAAAAGCAGAAGATTGTCTATGCCCTATCACTAAAAAGCTCTGATGGCAAGAGCATAAACAAACATTAAAGCATATATTTTATTTAGAGTTTACACAGTTTAATATAAACATTGTCAGCACATTTAAAAACAGGACCATCAAAACAGAGTGACATTTTTCATTTTGCATTCACAGCAGAGTTAAAACATGATAATGATTCACATTCAAGGTATTAACCTCCAGGGTATCCTAGTGATGCTGCTAGATGGTGCTGCAGTAACCATGGCAGCAGAACTTTATTTTGAAGAAAATGCATTTGAACTCTAATTTTGTTTTTTGGGAGCTGAAACAAGAAGTTGGATCAAAAAGTCATCATCTGAATATAGTGAGTCTTTGATGCATGTAGGCAATGATATTTGAGGATGTTAATGTCAGACTTTTGTGTTGTTTGGATGACATGACACCTTAAAATGTACCAAATATACACTGAATACACTATCTGTCCATTTCATTAGGTACACCTTGCTTGGGTTGGACACCATCTGCCTTCAGAACTGCCTGATTTTGTTATGGTATCAATTCAACAATATGCTGGAAACAGTTGGAGAGAGATTTGGTCCCACATTGATATGATAGCATCTGGACGTTGATGCAGATTTGTTGGTGGCACATCCATGATCCATATCTCTTCTTCCACCACACCCCAGTGCAGCTGTAAATGATTGAGAGCTGGTGACTGTGAACTAACTGTCATGTTTAAGATACCAGTTTCAGATGGTTTGAACTTTGTGGCATGGCATTATACTATGAGATGTAGCCATCAAAAAGTGGGTACTGACATGGACATGGTCAGCAACATTGTTCAGGTTGGCTGTGGCACAGTGTTCAATTGGTACCTCGGGGCCCAAAGTGTGTCAGGAAAATACCCCCATACCATTACACCACCACCAGTGGATAATTGTTGATACATGGATCAATGCTATCATGTTGTTGCTGCCAAATTATGACCCTACCATCTTAGTGTTCTCTGCCAACTTAGCCGGTGTCTCAGTTGGCCTCTTCGACATGTTTGCATTGTCAATGAGTGGAGGAGGAGGGGGATAGGAAGTGAAGCGTCCATTGTCCCCAGCCTTAGTGACCCCTCGGAGCATTTTCCCGAGAGATACATTCCTTTTTACTCCAAAAAAACCAAACAAAAAAAACCAAACAAAAAAACCCCACTTTTATGTAAAATGTCAGCCATATTCCGCGTTTATATTGAATTCCGTATTTAATTTACAATTTCATGATTCTGTCCGTGATTCTGTGATCGCAGATTTTATAGGGCCCTACTTAAGTACCCTTCAGGTACCCTTTGTTAGCATCCCCTCACTTTGACATCTCTTCACTACTACATGTCCACATGATCCTGTCTGTGCATGTGATCGTAACTCTGGCTAAGTGTGCATATCATATTCATAAAGAGTGTCATCACTCTGTCTCCTCTGGGATTGACAAAGCATGACCCCCTCCTCTAACTGTACAGGATTATAAGTGGCAGAACTTTGTTGTGGGCTCAGTATTTTATTTTTGTCTTTTAAAGAGGTGAAATTGTAATGTAACTTAAATTAAACAGACTAATGGCTGTAAAAAAGTAATTAAAGAAAAATATTTTGTAACACATTTCTCTGTAAAATGTTAACCATCTACCAGCCAACATGTGAAGCCTGAAAGCAAGTTAATCATTGCCAAAGATCCATGTATGATGACCATGTGAGAGCATTTAAGAACAGGCAGCACATTTACATGCAGCTAGGATTACAGCAGTGGCGGATCTAGGATTTTTCTAAGTAAGGGGCCATCAAGGGGCCACATTTCTCACTGAGGGGCCAAGTATTTGTCCAACATGCATGCAGTCACATTTATGATAAAGCACACCCAGTGACACCTTTTTCAAACATTTTAATTAAAAAAGTGTAGACAGTAAAACTCATTTTCAATTTCACATTTGAGGATGTTAGCAACTTCAAGGAAAATAAAATAGTATTCAAAAACATGTCTCACAATATCATACTCTACAACATGCACTTTTTTCAAATGATAGTCTTCTTCTGTCAGCTTTGTTGACGGTGGACCTGCCTATTTGGCGCACTGCTGCCACTAATGGTTGGGCATGGAATTGCATTCATCTATAACATGATTGTCATTCTCTAGCAAAACAACAAATGAGTGACAGGACAGAGGCACTTCAGGGGGCCAATTAGATTTCAGACAGGGCCATTGCCCCTGTGGCGCCGCCCCTAGAGCTGCCACTGGATTACAGTTACTTTATAAGAATAATGACTGTGAGGTAGGAACATAAATGTTTCACATGTTAAGGTGAAAGTCCTTTCTGCTTGCTAAAGTACCCATGGGAGGTGGGAAAAAAAATCAGACATGCTAGACTTTCTTTCAGCGAGTCATGAGGTGCCACAGAGGGAGGCTTGGCTGCTGTTAACTATGACACACTATGCTACATGATCCATAAGGTTTTGGGGCTGACAGGTTCCTGCTCAGAAAAGACTGTTTTAAAGTAAATTGTCATGAGCTGTGTCTGACCATGCCGCTCTCAAGATTCAGATGTGGCTTTAGCTTTACAGCCCTGTGCTCTAATGTTTACGATGGATACACAGAGTTCAGCATACCAGCTATAAACTGAACAAACACCTGGTTCTGGGAGTGTCTTTGATCAAGAGGGGAGGTGGCATTGCCCCTGATGACACTGAGAACATTTGAAACAGACTGTGCACACACATTCTGAACAGTGGAGCAAGCAAAAGGGAGATTAGGGAATTTTCAAATGCTCTGGGGTTTTTAGACTGGCCATGGTCACATAATTTTGTATTCAAAATCATTAAAAAGTGAATTTTACATGATAAAGGACCACTAAAGATGAAAAAATAGGTTTAAAAAACACCCCCTATAGCGTAAGGACGTGATGACATCATTCTTTTTTAACCAGGCTGTAAACTTATTTTTTAATCTCTTAATGTCAAAATCAGATTTCTTACATTTAAGTCAGGACACATTTAAATTGAATCAACAACTATTTACTTTGGAAGTTTAGATAAATGATAAATGTGCGATGTATTTGTCAATTGGCCTCAATAATGATGATGTCATGTACTTGAGGGGGTAGTGAGGCCAACAGAAGGATAGGATTACTCCCTTAGAGTCTTGACACAGGTTGTGGTGATAATGGGGGATGCAGGATCAGATCAGGAGCAGACCCCCAAGGAACTTGTCCTGTACATTGATGAGATGACTGGGATGAAAGACTAAGACTAGATTAAACTGCAATGAATGGCTGGCTGTGGAGGGAAGGAAACTGGACTTTAAGACATAAGAGCAGTGGGATGATTGGCCTAACAAGGTTGTGGTAGAATCTGGTTGGTTCAGTGCTTCAGTGAGTGAATGCCCCTCATCAGGTATCTGCCGTACAAGTCGACAGGTGGAGTGAGAGATGAATGAAAGGTGAATTAAAATCAATGAATGAGTTGAGACACATCAGTCTGCAAGAGCTTAGGCTGTAGGCTTTATGTGGTGTGTATTTGAATTCCAGTGCTCCTGCAGCCAGCCACAAGTGGACACTCAAGAAACTGTTCTTATCTTGCTCATTTGCATGAGCTTCATTTACAACACCAGAGGTTTCTGCCTGGTTTCAGGGGTTTAGCTGGGCTGTACACTTTTACAGTATGTCCTAACTGAACGAGGGCGATTCTGCGTGTTGTATTGTGCAGCATCACAAACTGTATATGTTAAAAATGTAATTTTACGCCCTGTTTAAACAGTACATCAGGTACTTTCCCTGTGCAGCAGGAGAAACAGACATGAAGTGCTTTGTATTGATGAGGGGTGACCACAAAGGCTCGTGAATACACAGCTCTCACAGTTTCTCCTTTGGTGTTAAAAGTAAAGATAAATAATTGAAAAAAATAAAAAGATGAATGCACCACAAGCTTCACCATGTTAAACAGACAAATAAGCTCTGCTGAGTGAGAAAAGCCCGAGAAAACAAAAAAAGTCTCTCGCGCACCTTGTCAAAATTCCTCTGTTCTTGATCCTCGCCTGCGTTCGGCGAGCGACAAAGGGGAAAATAGAGACAGGGTGTTGAGGGAAAAACAACGCAGCACATAGCACAGCATCAGGCTGCATGGCCGTGGACACTCACATATGATTCAACATACTTAGACTGATTTTGTCACTGGTGCTTGAGTGTGCGTACAATAAGGACATTGTGTAACTTAAGACATGCAGGCGGTGTTGCGTGCTCCAGGTCCTACCAGGCTGCTCTAGTCATAGCTCAACCCCAAATGCCTTGTCTGTATGTTGAAACATCAGTGGTGTTGACATTGTAAGTTCATTCTCCTTAAACATGTATCGGTGTGCTAGCTCTGCCTGTGTGCTTGTATGTTTGCACCTGCTCCTGTATGTTTATTGTATGAAAGAACTGGTGACCTCCGGAGCAGTGATCATACTGCCTGTCAGTCTGACCAGTGGGGTGCTCTTCTTCTGTGACTGTCTGGAACATGCAAACACACATTCACACATCAAACCTTTATTAGCTTTCAATATCTGGGCCACCTGGGGACATCTTTATTGTCTGGAGCCATGCAGAGACACACACATAAGCCAGAGTCTGTACAGGGGACACAGGTAGTCGTCTGACTGTATGTGGGGCAGATGAACCAGAACTGTGCAGACACAGCGGCCTCACCTGACCGTCTGGAGCCTTGCTGTTCGGCACACAAGGTCAGACTACACATGAGAGACATGAGGGGCAAAAAAACACAGTGAGATGAGCAACGGCTTGTTTTCTGAAGTAAGACATGGAGAGGGACGTGTGTGTGTGTGTGTGTGTGTGTGTGTGAGAGAGAGAGAGAGACACAGAGAGGTCTGTCACACTTTGCTCTTTTTCCACTCGGCTGAGCAATGGACAGAATGTGCAAAAAGTGATGGAGGCACCCTTTTGCAGGAGGGGATGTTCAGATGAGAGGCTTTATCGAAACAACACGGGTGAATGGTTTTTCTCAGTGCTTGCCTGGATGCATTGATGTGCCGTGGGTGTTTGGCACTTGCTGTATAGGTAAAAAAGATTATGCTTAGCAGGTTATCTGTTTTCAAAACTCGGGTGCGTGAATAATAACCACTTTGACCCTTAGTTTCTATAGTTTCACTCATGTCTTTGAGCAAAGAAGACCCAATTTCAAGCTCATTTTGGGTCTATCACCAGTGACAACTGTGCATCTGCCTCTCTCTGCTGACTGGGACTGCGACGGTGGATGGAATGAAAAAAGTCAGACTGCTGTTTAAAAAGGGAACATGATCTGATAAAATCCCCTTTAAGAGCATGTATTTGGCCTTATAACTCTGGTTCATAGACTCCATTTTGATTTTGATGTCCACAGTCAGTTATGTTCAAATAAGTCTGTAGTGTACCCCTGATCCACATGTATTCTCAGTCCATCTAAGACACTCTTGACCCTTTAAGGCCCAATTCCCTACATGGGCCCAGGCCTCTCTGATTAGTTTACTGGTCTGCTCTGTTGTAATTGGTCGTATTGGCAACGGCTCTGCAATCATTTTACGGTCTATTCTCTGAATTAAAGGATGCAGCAGTTAGATTTTTAAGGTCACAGGACAAAGATCAAGGTCACATGGTCTAATGGTACACTTTGAGTGATTTCCATCAAATTTTTATACAATTTCCACTCTTGCTCAAGAATGACCTGATTAGATTTTCGGGTGAAAGGAAATGGTCATGGACTTTTATAATCATCCTTTCACAAAAAAAAGCTTCTAGGGTTTTCTTTGCACAAGTATTCAACCTGACACAAGACTGATCAGAAGAGATTTTGGGGGACATGGATCAAAGTTCAGGTTATTTCTTTTTTATGGCTATGCTTTGCTTACGAATTCTGTATCTCAAGAAAGCTTTTAGAAATTTCTGTTATACTTGGCCTGTTATACCTCGCCTGTTTGTCATTTTGACCTGATAAAATTTTAAGGTCATGAGCCAAAGACTAGCCTCTGGTTCACCCTCTGCTTGTGACCACATTTTCTCAAAAACGCTGCACAGAATGATTTTAAAGAGTCAACATCTGCTTTTTTGAGTTTTATATGCCCTTTCATGTGTTTGTTTAACATTTTGCTGTTTGAAACAGCTAGGTCCTACCATTGTTTCATTGGCATATAAAGCCCACTGGCTTGGTCCGGCAAGTCCAGTTCAGTGCGGAGATTGATTTGGAGTTGTTGACAACATGGTGCCAAGCAGTACTGAACTGACCAGGTACCACAGAGTTGTCCTGTAAACCAGTCAGTATAGACTGAGCCCACATGGGGAAGGGGGCCTTAAAGTTGCTCTGACAAAGCATCTCAGACGAAAGGGGAATACAGCTGGATCAGGGATACTCGGTATGTGAAAATTTGAAAGATTTATTAACATTAGTGATTGTAAATATACTCTTGCAGTCATCAAAATGAACATTTGAACCCAGATCAAAGGGACAGTTCAATTTTTTTGAAGTGGGGTTGTATGAGCTCTATATGGCCACTAAGTACATTAGATGCAGTAGAACGTTCTCTCCTCTCCCTCAGTAAGCCACAGTCTGTAAGAGTCTGTTACGCAGAACTAGCTGGAAGTAATGTACCAAGTACAAAGGCTATATTCTTCGCCTACAAGAACTCCCATCAAAAAATAATACCACAGTTTGAGAGTACGCTACCTATACATGTTTTTAAGTGCATTAACTTTTTGGAAATATAAAGTTTATCTGGAACTAACCGACTCACATCATGTATCATGTATGTGTCACGCTGAATCACTCCGCCTCCCTCTCAGCTGTAGTAAACATAACAAGCTAGCGACTTCAGATGCTGATTGTAGCCTCATGTAACTTATATCAGGCATTGTAATTCTTTTGTTCTGACTCTTAGCGGTGCAAGGAAGAGACAACGTAGGAAATTAAAAACGAGTGACTGTGACAGCAACGATGAAGTTCCATTCACTTTGGAGCCAAGAGGATAGCTTTATGAACCGGAGTTCACAGAAGAAGAGCTGCTGCAGATGAAAACCGAACAGGCCTTACCCCGAGTGCTACTGCTGCCAACTTCAGGATCCGTCTGAGTCAGAGGATACTGGTGACTCTCACACCGTCTGTATCACTCATCAAACAGATTTTCCTGCTCTTCTGAATCCCGGAGTTTTGCGGACATTCTTCAATTTCCTGAAGATAAACTGGAAAAAACGTCCCAAACCTGAAGGACCTAATGACAGTTTATCCTCAAAGTAAGTAACAATGATCTGTCAGAGACAAACAAGCAGAGTTGAGGAGGCTGTTTGCATAACATTGCAGAGTACTTGTGTGTGTGTCTCTCTCTCTCTCACACACACAACCATTACTGTTGTGTATTATAGCATATGTAATATGATGTAAAGCATTGCGTGGCTTGCGGCAGCCTGCGCAGAGGAATACGTGACGTGAGTTGGTTAGTTCCAGATAAACTTCATATTTCCAAAAAGTTAATGCACTTAAAAACATGTATAGATAACGTACTCTTAAACTGTGGTATTATTTTTTGATGGGAGTTCTTGTAGGCAGAGAAAATACCCTTTGTACTTGGTACGCCACTTCCCTTTTTGCGGCTAGTTTTGTGTAACAGACTCTTACAGACTGTGGCTTACTGAGGGAGAGGAGAGAACGTTCTACTGCATCTAATGTACTTAGTGGCCATATGGAGCTCATACCACCCCACTTCAGAAAAACTGAACTGTCTCTTAACTAAAGACTCTTTAAATTTTGAACAAATGTATGGGGTCAAAAGTCCTTGGGCTACGTCAATCAATCAGTTAATCAAACTTTACTTTTAAAGCACTTTTCATTAAAAAAAAATGTAGCACAAAGTGCTGTAGATTGAACAACACAAGCAGATATGTGTCAGGGGATTCAAAACAAAATACAAAACCCTGTCCACCCTCCCAAACCACATTAAACACACACAACCACTCGTGCGCCCACACACAGATGCACACACAAGGACACTAAGTGTCGACTTTTCAAACAGCCACAGATGACTGAGGAAACGCTATCTTGAATTAAAAATGAGGAAACCCAGGACCTGAGACTAAACCAATAAAACCATAATAAGATATAATAAAGGCAGTCAAGCATTGAAAGGTAATTAAATAAACAGTCTTAAAATCAAACAATAAAAGAAAACAAATAAAAAAAGGTAATGAAACACAATGTAGTAATTCTGAAACTAAAATAGAGTAAAAAACACAAATGCAGATTAAGAGAATAAAACAGAAATCAGCTAAAAGCCAGACTTAAAATGTAGGTCTTGAGTTTGCTTTTAAAAATATGGGCAGTAGGTGCTGCTCTCAGGTCTGCAGGTTGATTGTTCCACAGATCAGGGCCATAATATTGAAAGAAGCTTCACCGTATGTTTTGGTTTTTACTTTGGGAACAATTAAAAGACCACTACCCCAAGACCCGAGGGCTCGACTGGGCTCATATGATAAAACCAAATCAGATAAATAAGAAGGAAAAAGACCATTAAGGTTATTTAAAAACCAATAAAATAACCTTTAAATCAGTTCTAAAAGACACAGGTAACCAATGCAGAGACTTTAAAATTGGTGTGATGTGGGCTCTCTTTCTGGTCTTCGTCAGCATGCGTGCAGCTGAGATTTGTAGGAGCTGATGCTGTGAAATGTTCTTTTTAGGAATACCAGAAAGGAGGGCATTGCAGTTCTACACATGATCTTTCCTTGATTGTGAATTTCATATGCCAAGAATATTGGAGGGATTTTTGTCAAAATATGCACACAGGTGACTCTGACCTTACAATAAATTGATTAAATTTGGGAGGTGTAAGGTCAGAGGGCAAGTTAGCCACTACTGTTCTTTCACCCTCTGGAAAGGTATACCGTGCGCGTGCGTAAAACCATCATGCAGGAGCTCTAGTTGGTTAATGTGTCTGGCCTGTGATTACATGCAGTTCTAGCTTGATTATTCTTCCTAGTTTGTAGAGGAATGCAAGATGAAATTTTTTTATGAATCTCCAGGCGATGAACAAAAAATGCTACCTACAAGTCACACAGATAGGCTGGAACAATTATTCTATAAATAATCCTCCTTGAATAATATCTTCATCCTCTGTTCACTCAGTGAATCTGTGTTGAGTGTTGATTCGTACAGAGGGATTCCTCATAAAGTTAAAGTTTGTGTACTGTGCATGCTTCATTTTTTACTAGGGTTAAAGTTTGTCAGGACTGTTAAACCTGCTGAGAACTGCACATTTATCCTGCTGTTCTGCAGATCAAATATAAACAATACACAAAGTAATGGGTGGACAACCATAGCAAGGGGAGAAAAAGGTAAAGCTTTCTGGGCACCAGAGACATGAAGGCTCAGCAAAGGCTAAGCAGAGACACGGTCAGTCCTTTTCCCCATTTAATAATTACCTTTTATGTTAACCTAAATACTTGTCATTTCTTATCACAGAAATATAAGTCTCCTCTTGGTTAACTGGTATCAGCCTTTGTTTTTTCCAATATTTACATAAATGGAGGGCTTACTGACCTGCATCTTTTTGTCTGTAATGTTGATGTGGTGTGTGAAGCCATGATAAGCCAATACACCAACAGACGTCTTTCAGTTAACTCCAGAACTGAGTGGAGCCTCTGACGTTGCTGATCCTACATGTGCACACAGATTTTAGCTGTCACTGCTCTTTTGGAGAGGGTATCTGCCAATTAACCAGATTCATTTTAACACTTTGATCACTTCACTGATAGTAAAATGTTATTGGTTATTCAATACATTGCAATCAAATTGGGTTGCTTTTGGTGCTCAGGCACTTAAAAGCATTAAAATAGCAACAGGATAACATTACTCACTGTCTTGTCAGTAGTGCTTTACAGGGCTTGATGCCGTCAACTGCTTCAAAAACTTGTTTAGTTCCCGGTGTTCCCCCTTGATGAACCAGCTGCTGACACTCCTAGAGGTGTTATGGAGTAAGGAGCTACCATGTAAACTGGTGACCTTTGTGATTACCTCTGTAAACTCCAGAAAGCTATATCCTGTTTGGGCATGTATTTTGTTAACTTTTATGATAAATAGTCTTGAGCTTCTGTAAAGTATTTTTAGTCTTCTGACAACACAAAAATGCTGTTTTACACCACAGGTCACACTTACCCATTTGATTTGTATGCACTAAATGGTAGTTTAAATAGCTTTGTAAAGTGCCCAACAAACTTGGCTAGTCCCATTCATTTCAGACGAGTATTCTCACCAGTCAATTTATTAGGTACACCCCGCACAACTGCTTAGTTATGCAAATAGCCAATTAGCCAATCACATGGCAGCAACACAGTGAACTTAGGCATATAGACATGGTCAGGATGACCTGCTGAAGTTAAAACCAAACATCAGGCTGGAGAAGAAAGGTGATCTAAGTGGCTCTGAACATGATATGATTGTTGGTGCCGGAAAGGCCGGTCTGAGTGTTCCAGAAACTGCTGAGCTACTGGGAATTTTCACACTGAACCATCTCTAGGGTTTACAGAGAATGGTCCGTGAAAAAGCAAATATCCATTTAGCAGCAGCTCTCTGGGTGACAGTGCCTTATTATTGAAGTCAAAGCAGGATGGCCAGAGTGGTTTCAGATGATTAAAAAGGCAGCAGTAACTCAAATGAACATTTGTAACAACCAGGATATGCAGAACAACGAATGTGCAATACATCAAATCTTAAAGTAGGTGGGCTGTAGCAGCAGGAGACCACACCAGGTTCCACTACTGTCAGCTAAGAACAGGAAACTGAGCCTATAACTTCCACTGGCCCACCAAAACTGGATAATAGTTGCCTGGTTTGCTGAGTCTTGATTACTGCTTGGACATTTAGATGGTCAGAATAGTGTAAACAACCCAACAGCATGGATTCACCCTGTCTTCTTTCAACAGTTCAGGCTGCTGCTGCTTTTGTAGTGGCTTGGGGGATATTTTCTTGACACACTTTGGGCCCCTTAGTCCTAATCGAGCATTGTTTAAATGTCACAATCAACCTGAAAATTGTTGCCATGTCCATCCCTACCTGACCAAAATGTACCCATCTTCTGATGGTAACTTCTAGCAGGATAATGGACCATGTCACAAAGCTCAGATCATCTTCAACTGGTTTCCTGAACATCACAGTGAGTTCACTGTGGTCTGGTGGCCTCTGCAGTAGTCATATCTAAATCTGTTAGAGTTCCTGTAAGATGTGGTGGATTGGCAGATCTGAGTCATGAATGACAGCTGAATAATCTGTAGAAACTGGTAGCAACCGCTTGATGCTATCATGTCAATATGGACTAAAATCTCTCTCTAAAATGTCCAGCACATTGTTGAATTTATGCCACAAAGACTAAAGGCAGCTCTAGAGGAAAAATGGGTCTGGATATTAGGTATACTTGCTAACAAGCCCTATTTTATAAATTGGCCAGCAGTTTTTCATACCATGACAGCAATATGTCTTGCCAAAGGACACATTGACATGTGACCATAGGAGCAGGGATTGAACCCTCAACCTACCAACTGATTGATGCTGACTCCCTGTTGAGCCACTGTCATCCCATATCAAAGGTGGTGTCCTACACTTGATAAGAATGATCATAGCTCATCTGCTAATAAGAAATTTGACCTCCTGGCTGCCCCTACCCACACCTCAGCTCATTTTGTTTGTAGGTTTGCTTGTTAATTAGCCCCCCATAATAGAAAGGGCATGTGGGCATGGTTGGGCATAGCATTTGTTAACAGATGCATCAGGTAAAGCAAGGTGTGAAAATCCTGTGTGTGCTTTAGTGTGCTTTACAGGACTGAAGTATGAACACAAAGGAACCAAATAAAACTGTAACACTGTGTCATTTTATAATGAATAAGAATAAAGCAAACAAAGCTCGACTGTGAGCTGCAGAGCTGTTAGCGCCCTGAAAGAAAATGTGGGGCTCCTTGACAAAGTCTTTCAGAACCCCAGCCTTCTCAGGGACAGTGTCTTCACTCTCCTCTTATTCACACACACTTATGTTAAATGCCATTAGTCTATGGTGGCTTGTCAACTTCCAGTTTTCCCCTTAAATTCCTCCACAACTTTGGACACGAAATCCCTACTAATGTGCTAATGTAATGTTCAGATAATTGTAATTGTACACAAATAAGAACAAACACACTACTGAATGTAGTGGAAAAAATTTATTTCATTAAAGATGTCCTGTAATAACATGTAAATAATGTGGCTGCTGGGCGTCACGCTGCTAAGTGAGTGATCTCTTGCAGATGAACTTCATTGATAGAAAGCAAATCTTCTTCTCCATCTAATTGAAATGTTCATCTGATATCCTGTAGCCAAATAGGGTCAAGCAGATTTCTCCTGGGTACCTACAGGAAAAAAATGTCTGGATGTATTCAGCTGTAGGTGGGAGGATATTCAGCCCCCTGTCCATGTGAAGGATATGGATTGCACACTCATTGCTGCTTGGGAAGATAAGGACAGATGAGATAATTTACAGGTCATGGCCAATCTCTACCACTGTCTGCACGTGCTGTGTCGACTTTGAAAAAACACTTTTGGAACATGTTGCCTCAGATTAACTCAGGAATCTTGTGAGAGGAGATTCAGTGTATGGTGGTTCCTGCTAGGAGGCATAGAGAGAGAGCGGTGAGGAATTTGAGGACATCGGCAGGCTCCTGCACACTGAACTAACACGTGTGTTCCTGTATGTAGGGAGCATCTGAGGTCTGCAGAGTCTACAGCTTTACAGGGGGAAAAAAACAGGAGAAGGATGTCTTATAATAACCAACCACATGTAAGTATGGTTCAACAGACACCCATAGGTTAAGTTCATTAGCCTGTTTTTAAAACATACATAGTCCAAAATCCAAATATGGTTATCCTATAACACTCAACATACAAAGCAGCAACAGTTCGTACCCTTTGTTATGTTATTAACAAGACCCAACATGCATTCACCAGTGAGCATACAGCAACAGCAGGAAGAAAGACTTCATCTTTAGAGGCAAAAACCTTGAACATAAAAAAAACAAAAGCTTTTTAGGCACAACTAGGCCAAAAAGTGGAAAGGAGGAAGAAAGAAAGAGAGAAAAGACGAACTTTAAGACCACATATGCAATTATAATAACAGATAATAAAAGGCATGTAGCTATCATGATGATAAGTAGGCTATAAAATGGCTTAAATTATTGTATCCTTGTATGTTGTATCCTTTTAATGTTAACACTGGAAAGTAAAGGTGGCATCTTATGGAAAGCTAAAGAAGAGGTTTGAGTGTTTATGTTTGACCTTGACTGACTAACGGTCATATCTGCATTAGGTGGAGTCATTCAGGTTCATGGCACAAGACACTTTGCAAAAAATATCTACCAAACCCCTTTGACATGAGACAACATAAAATATGAAAAGTAAGAAAGTTAGTACCAGTGATAGTCTAAAACGGTGGTTCTCAACTGGTCTGGCTTGGGACCCACCATCACCCATTAATTTCAAGCTGTGACCCAAATCGAGGGAAATTTTCAACTTCTCAAATTTATTTAATAACTAGAAAAGCACTCAGAGAGCGCAGGCCTCCGCCAAGCAGCTTCCATCCACTTTGGCGAAAATGGTCCTATCTGGCAATGTTAAAGAATCCTTTAAAAAATTCCTGGATCCAGACGGTGATCCGCATGACCCCCAAAATTTAATCAGTTCTTCCATATCCCATTTCTGACAATTCCTGAAAATTTCATCCAAATCCGTTCAGAACTTTTCAAGTTATTTTGAACACAAACAAACAAAAAAAAAGACAGACTGATAAACGCCGGCAAGAACATAACCTCCTTGGCGGAGGTGAAAATATGCTGCACTTTGAATCTGGGATGGTCCACAAAAAAAGTTTAGTGAGAAAACAAAATGACCTGCATGTGGTGATGCTAAAGAGAGAAATATTCCCTTTTACACTTAATTAGCTAGATTTTAATTGAAACAAAAAGTGCATCTTAGGGACACAAGGTAGTAAGTAATATTCCGTCAGTTGCACTAAATAAGCCATTGATCATGGGGCTGTCTTAACACAAAACACTTCAGTAACTTAAGCCTTTTTCAACAGACTCCACAGTGCTTCAAACGAAAAACATGAAATAAAAAGTCCAACTACTTAAAAGTTATTTGAAAATATAATAAAAAAAATGTAGCTTAAGCTGAGTACTTACTTATTGAGTATATAACAAACACACTTGGATTGAAATGTGTGTCAATTAGCATTACAGGGTATTTTCCTAATGTTAAGCAGTGTGAAAAGATGGCACTTCACTGCATAAAAAATCCCCTTCAAAACAAAAGCACAGGACTTCTTTCCCAGGCAAAGGCTTGCGACCCATTGAAAAAGGGTCCTCAACCCACCAGTTGAGAATCACTGGTCTAAAAAGTTTTTTGTCAAGTTGGGGATAGGGATGTAACGGTTACTGGTAAAATGATAAACCGTGGTAAAATTCCCAATGGTTAGTTTTACCATGTCCTGTTTTACTATCGGTAAACTGTCTTTGATTACTACACTGTGTCGATAACTCACTGTGATGCTGCTCATTGCCTGGGAAAGCCGGAACTATGTGTCTTTTTCACCCTCGAAACGGACAAAGTCTGAAGTCTGGTTTGGATTTTACAAGGATGCCGAGGGGAAACTGATTGAAGGCGGTCACCCTGTCTAAAACACTAAGCTGCAGTGAAAGAAAAAGACGTGCGTGATTAAAACTACCGTAACTCCTCAAGTAAGTGAGCTGACTGAGCCGGAAAGAGTGAGATGATTCAGTGAGCCATACCTGAGTGAATTATCGGTGGTTTATCAGTATTTTCTTTGTAAATAATGTATAAATGTTGTAAATAATAGCATTAGTATCATTCTGGAGTGTGTTCTTGATGTTCTTTTGCTGTTTATTCGCTGTGTTTTGCCGTATTTTGTAATTGATCGTCTTTTTCCATTGTAGTTCGTGTTTTATGGATTTCATCAATCGTAATTTGGAAATATTGGAGGAGGAAATGTCGAGGAGATCTGACAGGGAGAGGGGAGACCAGAGGAGAGTCATGAAGGGGGCTAACTGGACAGGAATAGCCTCAGGGACTATCGTCAGTAAAAAGACACCTGGACATTGTCTGATATAACAAGCTGTAACAAGGACAATAATGCTGTTGGCAAACAAAAATGTTTAAGTGTATGTAAAATAAGTTAAGTTTATTTTTGGTCATCTCAAAACTTGGAACATGTTCTTTTCCAGTTGTTTATGAAGATAATCCTGTTTAGAGTTCAAATCCATTTTTTTATTTTCTTGTAATCACACACTGTTTAAGCATTTATAACATAGTAATGAAAAATACTTTCTGGAATTGTTTACTTTTATTTCTCATGAAAAAAAGAGTGAAAAATTTTACTCAAAGGACATTTCCTGACATTTATTGACAAAAAAGACAACAAGACCTGTTATGATTATAATATTTAAGGGATTAAATGATTTCAAGTGTGTGTAAAAATACTTTATGAACACACTGCAACAATACCGCGATAATAATGATAACCTTGATAATTTTGGTCACAATAACTGTGATATGAAATTTTCATACCGTAACATCCCTAGTT
The DNA here is from genome assembly GCA_037902135.1 of Cetoscarus ocellatus. NCBI lineage: Eukaryota > Metazoa > Chordata > Actinopteri > Labriformes > Labridae > Cetoscarus > Cetoscarus ocellatus. Next base: position 1,178,223 of record JBAMNC010000530.1, on the reverse strand, counting down.
GGGGGGATTGGACCTAAAAGTGGGTCACGGAGTTGTTTTCAGCAGGTCTTGAGTATATGAAGCTCATAAAAGCAGCAAAAGATTTAAGAGAACATACATCCACATAAATCAACCTACCAGCATTAAAGCTTAGCAAGAACAGTTGCACTGCTTTGGTAATTCAGTAAACTCCCATTGGAAGGGGTGATGTTGGTATCTGAATTACAAATGAACAAATAAAAAAACTTCCTTCCCTATTTAGAAAATAAAAAATAATGTTTTTTATTAATCTCTGTCTTTGTGAGGAGAATGTTCACATGCAATCCCTACAGTGCATCTGTTGATCCGAACAACCGTGCCCTGCAGCTGCTCTGATTTAGTTTTGGAGTTAACTCCTCAGAACTGACGTAAACACAAAGTACTTTTCACCAGGTTGATGAGCTATCTGACGCCCACCTGTAGGCTGTCACCGTATGTCAGCCACGATATGAGGACCTAAAGAGATAATGGAGTTGTTCTAAAGGCAGCATGGCAGGAGCCAAACAGTGTACTGGTTTTTGTTAAAAACTGGAATTACTGATAGCTGTCAATATGGGGCTTGAAATTTGCTTTTTTGTCCATAATCACTATATTTAACTGCATTAGCTTACTCCTGTGCACTCTTTTTGACTCTAAATTGCCTTTAGTTGTGGATGAGTGTGTGGATGCTTGTCTTTCTCTTTATAGCCGCTTTCCCACTAAAATTAGCGGGTAAACGCAGGTTTTTTGAGTGCGGGTTAACCCGCTAACAATCGGCAAGTGACTCCAGTAGACGAACTGTGTGGCTGTTTTTTTTTTTCCTCAGTGTGTCAAGCTGGTGTCATCATGTTGATGATATCAGCGTTCCGAAACACGGTCATGTAAACAATGGAAAGGGGTATGGAAGCCTTGGTCACAGTGGTCAGCTGTTTTCCGTACTTTGTGCTTTTGTCTCCTCAGACTGAACGACATTTGAGTACTGATGATACAAAGGCGGATGGAATTTGTGTCTGAGATGGTAAAGAGTCGCGGAAGTTACAGATTGAGGAGATGGGCGCGATATTATGCCGTAGGCACGTTACGCCGACGTCATCCCGTACATTAGTGGGTTCACCCGGGTGTGACGTTCCCACTGGGAGCCGATCGGAGGCGAGTCGATAAAAACCCGTGTCACTTGCAGGGTCAGTCGACCGGGGTCTGAATGCCAATTAGAGCCTTTCCCACTGCTGACAGGAGCAAGTTAGCGTGTTTAATCGGGCTTTTCGGCCAGTGGGAAAGGGGTATATGTGTCCCTGCGATTGGCTGATGACTGGTCCAGAGTGTACCCAACCCATGACCCAGTGTCAGCTGGGCTCCAGCCCTCTACGACCCCAAAAGAGATGAGCAGTATAGATAATGGATGGATTTTTACCTGCACTGTAGAAGTCTAGTTTAAGTCACACAGACAAAGATTTGACCTTTGCAAATTGCATGTAAACCTTCTAACTGTCTGAGGAGCATGCACAGCAAAACCAATCCAAAAACTCTGAATTAGAAAGATTATTTGCTTAGATGCAACACAACCCTTGAATTTATCATAGCCTACACCCTGCATAAAATGTTCTGTTCCTGATGAAACTTCCCTGTATCTCTTTAATTCAGCTTTAGCCTTTTGACCTAAAAAATAAACACATACAGGCTGAAATCTAGATGTTGGTAAAAGCTGTCCTTTCGCTCAACTCCACATGCTGTGCATAAAACTTTAAAATCATTTGCTCATGTCATCACGCAGTGATGGCACTTGTTTGGACATTCTGTCCTGCCTTTCATAGAAGATCATGCTGACTTTAGCCAGACATATTTTTCACTACTTGACCTAAATATCTCCAACACTAATGTCATAAGTAGTTCTGGAGTTGAAAAACAGTGTTTTGATTTTATTCTCTCAGTGATGAAGACATAATCAGTCATAATCAGATATAAAACTCTGCTCAGGGGGTATTATGTCCTGGAAACATGTAGGTGGTATTCCCAGCTTAGTGGAGATCCACACGTCAGAGGTTGAGGAGACATGCGTCATGCAGGGGCCGCTGTGTACAGCACCAAGGCTTTGACGTGGGGGAGGATGGGAGAGAGGAGGGGGGCCGCCGGTGGGGGGGATGTCAAGTTGCACTTTGATCTTGGCTGGCATCTCCTGGCGTTCATGCAATGTACAGAGGACTTCAAAGTGTACATATAGAACATCAGGATGGGGGACGAGAGAAGATGAAGGTGCATCTATAAACTGAGATTCACTGCTCCTACGATTCGAACAAGAAGAGTGTGAGACTTCACTCTCTGTAATTTGACCGAGGCTCTGTTATTGAGAGTAGCACTTGGTGACATCAGGCGACGGCCAGATCCCCAGATAAATTAATCTCGTAGCAACCACGTTGCCACGGTAACCAGGATACAGATGTCATGCTGAGGTGATGCGGAGAGTGACGGGCTGCCAGACTGGCACTTTTTCCAAAAGCAAAAAAACCCTAAATGCATGATTCATCAATTTTCCGTTCCCAGATTATTTTCTTGCATCATTGGCCTCCTACCATTTCCTGCCTGTTCTTCTTACACTAATTATTTTTTACCAATTCTCCAAAGCAGCCTCCTCATACCCTGATGGATACCACTCTTCTATCTGGACCACGGAGACTCGTAAAAGTACAGAAATGTTAACAAAATAAAGGTTATTCTTTAAAGACTTTTAAAACACTTTACACTTAGCATACACTAGACTTATAATGACTTTAAAAAGTGCAGTCTGATACCCTCTCACATCCAGGACCAGTAATACACTTCTCTCAGAGTTTTCTGAGAAATAAAACTAACAATCGAATTTTAAGCTTCCAAGCCAGTGTCTTCTTGCCCTTGATTGCAAGGCCTTTGTGTGGGACCTTTCATAACTTTAATATTACTACTGTCATCTCACTGCAATCAGTATCATTAATAATGTTATAGTTTATGATATGAAGGTCCTATAATACAATGTTTGGGGGCAATATGGGTTTGGCGCATGACAGTTTATTGAACTATGTTGTGAAATTTAAGGCCTGTTTATCAGTCAATTTAATACATTTACTTTGATGTGTCCGTTTCTTAGGCCTGAATTTTTGAAGTGCGATTGTATGTGGTACATTGTACTTGTCTGGAAATAAGCCACAGTGACAGAGGTCAGGTCTGTTTCTGCACGGAGAGAGATGACATAGAAGCTAGAGCTATACTGCTGCATGTGAAGCCACCATCTTCATGTAATTTTAAGAGTTTTAGGTGAAAACATGCCAGCACGGTGCACCTGATAGACCACAGTGAGCCTTTGACATGCTTGCAGGGACACTCTAAAAATATATTACCACCACAGAGCTTGAATTAAATATCCAGTTTTAAACAAATTTTTATGTTTTAAAAATTAATCATACTTTCATCAATGCAAAAACAACAAATTTAACATGTGTATTACATTTTATTTATTTGTTTATTTATTCTGTTTTCTTATGTGCTGACACTATCTCCACTGGTGCCAGCCAGAGTCCTTACAGTGCCACTTGTGCAAAACAAAAATGTGACTGCTGTTCATTTTCAGTTAAGTTTAACAGATTAATAAATTATTTAAGATGCCTGGGGTGTAATTTTCTATAATATCTTAATTATTTATAGATCATTAGTATTAATTATTGTGAGGAATCATTGAACTTTAAAAGTAAACATACAGTGCAATATGCAGCCTATTAAATGTATTACACTAATTATTTTAAAATAAACTATAAAAATGTATGTTTCTCAGTTATAAACATAAATCAGTCAAGTAGCCCTTGTGCTTCAGGGCAAACTGAACAGGATGTGAGTGGACCCCTGCCTGGTGACTTGGATCTAGGCCTCAGTGTGTCAGGCTGAAGGACACCACATCTGACACTGTGATCAGCAGCACCGGAGCACCCCAAGGCACGGTGCTGGCCCCTCTTCTCTTCACCCTTTACACAGTGGACTTCTGCTGCAACTTTGAACTGTGTCACGTCCAGAAGATGACACATCCAGGATGGAAAAACTGATCAGGCGCGTCAGCTCTGTGATCAACATGAAGCTGGACTCTCTGGTGACGGTGGCAGAGAAGAGGACGCTTGACAAACTGCTGGACATCCTCTGCACACCGTCATCAGCAACCAGAGGAGCCTGTTCAGGCCAAGACTGCTCCTTCCCAAGTTCAGGACCAACAGACTAGGGAAACTATTTGTCCCTCAGGCCATCACACTGTACAACTTCTCGCTGGGGGGGGGGGAGCAGTTACAGCTTTAGATTTATTAATGTATGTATATGCGTATATCTGTTAATTGCTTTTTACTTTTGGATATCATGTGTTCTTTTACACCTTTGTACTATACAATGCTGCTGGAATCTTAACATCCCTGAAGGAGTCTTCCAGAGGGATTAATAATGTTCTATCTTATCTTATCTTATCTTATCCTTGTAATACTGAACCCTGTTCTGTAGCTAGCTAGCCAGCAAACTAAAGACCATTCTGATGGGGCTTTTCTTACTATGTAGCTTACAAGCTAACAGTATATTATTTAGCTGTCGCTGCTGCTAAATATTGCTGTTCAAATTAAATCCCTATCTACGCACGCATACATGTATACCTACGAGAGGGACAGTCAGAGGAAGCACTGAGACAAATTTATGTGACTGAAAATAGTGATTTTTAGCTAAAACTTACGATTATCTTGAGCCTGTGGTTACCTCTTAGGCTAAGTTGCAAAATCATACTCACCAGTATCCTTTGTTCTCAGCTAATTTTGCCTATTTTTCCTTTTCTTTAGTATATGTCAAAGAGAGTGTCTTGCTCTCTGACACTGTATGTCATTAAAAACACATTGATGATATCAGACACCAAGACTGAAGAAAGACTACATAAAAATGCTAAGCTGGTGATTTTTTTTTCCACCTTTGGAAATGTGTCTGTGACTTTAAATGCCTGCGGTTTTCTTACATCTGTCAGTGGATATTTATATGAGTTATAGAAAATATTTCTGCACTTGAAGCACAGAACTAATTTACCACATACTCTGTAATGTTTTTAGTATTCAATTAAGTTTCTACCCACCCAGTATGAACACTTGACACCAATACTTAATTTACTCAACTCAAGTGCACTTGTGATTATGATTAGTCTGCAAAGATTATATTTGTAAATCTCAAATGTTCACTGATACAAGTGCTCATTCATGGATGGGTTTTTCATTTTGAGAACTTGTGAAAAAAACCTCTATGCCAGGGTTGTCCAGATATTTTTCCCTGAGGGCTATGCAGTGAAAAATACAAAAATGATTGGACCACTCTGATAAACCTCCATTAGTGCATTATAGTTTTGAAATTCTGGGTTTGGCCAATCAGATTTTGGGGGCCCTGGTTTACCCTGCATCTCCAGATCATTTCCGTGTCAGGAAGGTTAGAAGGACACAACAGCTCAGATTCACATGTTCACCACACAATACGAGAGCAAACTGCACAAAGCTGACACATTTTTTTTACGTGTTCAGTGCTCAGGATGGTTGATAAAATATGCTTATTCAAGGTCCCAGATTATGTCAAATATGCGTATACAGAAATATGTGTCCGTAGCCTGTCCACAACCCACTCCCCTCCCCACACTTCTTCTCTTTTGATTGCTCCACCTCTCAGACAACCTGCTCAAACAGTCTGTTTGGGAGTTTTCCCCGAAAGGATGTTGTCAAGGATATGCCATCTCCCTCAGATCACAATTTTCCCTCAGCCAAATGTTTGTCCCACCCAGAGATGGCTCAAGCAGAGTAAAAATGTCAGATCAAATGAAAAAAATTAAAGACATGCATCCCCAAACTGTGAACCTGTCAGTACTTGGATCAGCTTATAAAGATGTAGCAACATAAAAAGCAAAATGAGCCACTGCAATAAAATAATATAACAATATAATATATAATTATACTGCAAACTCCCCCTGCAGGTCACTGGGTTCGGGACATTTAAAATTGTAGAGCGTGTTGAAAGTGTGCGTCTCTCTGAATACACTGTCTCATGCTTCCAAACCTTGTTTTCCTCATCATATGACTTGAAGCGCTTGCAGCTAAATCAGAAGTCATGGGATTGGCTAGATGAGAGAGAGATATTACTTCAGTAAGACACATTATGTTCTGTATAGCTGCACTTTTCTTGCCAGCATAGTGATTGTTTAATGTAATGAACTGTATGTGAAGCTTGGCTGAGGAATGTTCTTTCGCACGTGCAAAGTCAAAGCAACAGGACCTAATTTAGCACAGAACGGAGGGTGCTGCATTTCCTTTTTTTTTTAATGCTGCGCGAAATGTGACCAAGATGGACCTCATGTGCTCTGTTTGTAATGCAGCATGCATGGGGAGGAGATATTTGTGGGGTTGGGTGAATGAAGAACATCATGGGAAAACACTTAATACACAGTGCAGCCAACATGAATACAAAGGAAATTAGAGACATTAAAAAGCATAAACCCTGCTGTTCAACATTAAAGCAAAAGTGACTTTTCTGGAGTTTATGTATCATTATTGATTATGTCATCATCATAACTTGAATGGACTATACATGTATGCCTCTGTTCGCTCTGATCTCTGGGACCATGAAAACAGTCAAATGGATTTTCCTCTAGCTTTACATAAATGTCCCCTCTGATTCAAGGACAAGCTCAATAGATGATTAAGGTAACAAAGTCAAAGGTCAAAGCAAGAACATCAAAGGTCAAGATCATCAAACCCCAAATTCATCCTAATGCTCTGAGTGCAACATCTAAAAACACGTTTTAACTTTGTTAGCTCTGACTCAAGGATTATGTTTCTAGATTTTGAGAGAACAAGGTCAAAGATCAAAGTAAGCAAGCCAGAGGTCAAGTTCATCAAGTCCCTGCTTTTTTTTCTTCAAGTTAACCCTCCACTGTTTATGTGATATCTCAAAAAGCCTTTGAAGGATTTTCTGCTTAATAAGCAAAAATATCTGCTCTGATAAAAGGATGAACTGATATTTTAGGTTCGATATGTAGGTCGAAGGTCACAGCAAGAAACTTAAAGGTCAGGGTCATCAAAACCAAAGTTTATCCCTTGCCTCTGAATGGGTTACATCAGCTCTTCAAAATACCTGAGTGTATTTTTCTTTAAACAATAAAAAAATGGTCAAATTCTCAGTTAAAAAAAAAAAAATTAGGGTACAAGGTCAGAGGTTAAAGTAAGGAAGTCAAAGGTCAAGATAATCAAACCCCAAGTTGATCCAAATGGTCTAAGTGTTGAAAACAAACACTGTTGGAGTTTTTATTTTTTTTAATCTCTGACTCAAGGATCACATTTCTAGACTTTTAGAGAACAAGGTCAAAGATTAAAGTAAGCAAGCCAGAGGTCAAGTTCAAGTCCCAAGTTTTTTTCTTCTTTCCAGTGTGTGCATTTTCAATTTAATATTTCCAACCTTAACGCACTATAACCTGAGGTAATTCAGGAAAATTAGCAAGTAATCAAATCAAACTCAATGTTAAAGTGTGTGTGAATAATAAGAGCATGGCTAACTGTATGAAATGATTTCGAGAAGTCAATGAAAAACAGCAGCACAAAACTTCTCCTCTTCCATATTTGAATATGTCATTAACTACTTTTGGGATTTAGGAAATGGTATGGGTCTTAAATCAGACTAATGAGGGCTCACAGTGGAAAAAAAATGTGAGGAACATATTAACATAAGAGTTTATCAGCAATCTTGAGATTTTTGACAGAGAGGATAGTTTGGTTACAGGCCTCTCATTATTAGGATCAGTTGTGTCTCCTCCCTTGTGTAAAGGTGTAACTTGTGCACTTTTCCATACAGTGGGAATTCTCCAAGAAATAAATGAGTTAGAAATGTATGCAAGTTTTGTGCAAAACAGGGCATCCCGGGAACAGATTTTGTCAACCCCATAAGCCGCACCAGTGACAGATTCTATGTTAGCATGAACTTGGAGACATATCTCTGATGACTGGTTGTCGATGGCAAGGTTGTTGTCGCTGTTTCTGCTGGAAGCAACCATTTGTTGTGGCTGGAAAAGAGACATCACATAACCAAACCAAAGATTTTGTATAGTGGGGAATCAAACCAAGGAGATGAAGGACACTAATATGTGCCCTTCAGCCTTGGAGGAATGTGGGTAGTTTTGATTATCTGTATGTTTATCATTTTAAGTTATACCTTCTCATTAAACCCTGTCATTTGATCGACTGTCATCTCCAGATTTGATGCTGGGGCCACTTAAAATAAACTTAGAGTTTGCTTTTGTGTGACCATGACTAGAGTTGCATGGGATTTAATATGATTTGGGATCAGATGATTCTATAATTAAAAGAGCATAAAAGATAAATAGCTCTGTGGCCACTTCGTCTTATCCCTGGTATTGGTTCATATTTTTGAGTCCCAGCTTGCTCTACTGGAATTTCCCTTCATACAACAGCATGTGTATTAAGCTGAGACTAATTTTTGTATTATTTAACTGTTATTTAACTTATTTAGTCAGACGAAGGCCAAATGAGATCTATCCAAATAAAATTATATGCACATATTTAGTACAGTAAAAGTATATCCACATCCTCATCCACAGCCTCGCCCCTCCATACCTCTCTGACCTCATTCACATCTCTGTACCTGCCCGTACTCTCCGTTCCTCTTCATCTGTCCATCTCTCTGTCCCCCCTGCTCGCCTTGTCACCATGGGGGGCCGAGCATTCAGCCGCTCGGCTCCTCAGTTATGGAACTCCCTCCCTCCTGATCTCCGCAACACCGAGTCCTTACCCCTCTTTAAAACCAGACTAAAAACTCATCTGTTCAGACTCTCCTACTCCCTCTGATCGCTGGCACTGTCAGTTGTATTGTATTGCTTGTTTTTACACCTGTTTTTACACCTGTTTTTATGCCTGTTTTTACGCTTGTCTTGATGCACTTTTTATTTGTACTTTTGTAAGGTGACCTTGAGTGTCGTGAAAGGCGCCCTTAAATAAAATGTATTATTATTATTATTATTATTATTATTATATTTTTTGCCTTTTTGTTAAGTGTCTATGTGTCTGTTATATAAATGCTTATGTAGAACAGGCTACAGTAATATTTTTAAATAGGAAAAGTATCCTTCCCCAACTTTGCACAACTGACAAACTTCTATTTTAGTTCAGTACGGAAAAGCAAATGATCTGGGATATGTTTTCTCTCAACAAACCTAGACTTTGCACTTTGAATTTTTGCAACTTTACAGTTGGAAAAACTGTTTGCTGCTTAGGTCAAGTTCCACGTTTAGACCCTCAAATATCAATACTATTTTTGCATTGATTTTGTTTTATAACTATAAACAAATATGTTCTCTGTGACCTTCGATCCCTCAGGCTGCACTGCATCAAAAACCAGCATCTGTCTGTGATGAATAATGTGGGCTTGTGAGTACCCTATAAAACCAATTTCAGTTGATACAAATTGTGACTGGATCAAAAAATGTAATGGCTGTTTCACAATGGATGCATTATGGTTGCATTATGGCCGCAGTGCATGTCAATTTAAATTTTGGCAAGCATGACATCAAGTTAGAACTTTCAGACTGCCAGCGTGGGCAGTACGTCTCATGAATTCAAGAATCTTGAGAATAGACTGCTTGCCTATTTTTACCTTGAGCTGCATACATTTCAGCGAAATGGATAGGGAAATTGAAAGTACAGTGACAGAAATTTCAGCTGAAATATGTCATAGACAAGAACAACACAGCATATTTTTGCTGTTTGTGCTTTTCAAAATAAAAGCCCAGTTTGGCTTTGGCTCTCCTAGTTCATACATTATGCTTTTATTTTGACATTTTTTTCTGGGTCAGTTATACAAATGATCAAATCAGTTGCAGGGAGCTTTATTGTTCGTCCTAAGCTTTTTATTTCTTAATTTTCAACTGAAAATGTGATTCACTGGTCTTTCTGGAATATAATCTCTAAGGCCAAGAAATCAAAAACCTATCTTTTATGGCCTTTACTGATGTAAAATTGGAGAGACAGGACTGTGGCAGCAGGGAGAGCCAAAACGTAACACATGGGCATGATCTGACAATGGCAGCATTTCAAGCCAGAACTGACTGACACATACAGTAAGCCCTTGTGTATCAATTGTGCGTTAAGACCCTACCATAGAGCTGAACAATTAATCACTCCCTCAGTAAGATCACAACATGACCCACTGCAGGTTTTAAATCAAAGGAGGAGGTCCAACTTGTGTCGGAATACCATTTTAATCATCTTCGCAAAGGAGGTTATGTTTTTGCTGGCGTTTCGTTGTTTGTTTTTAATAGGATAACTCAATAAGCTATGAATGGATTTCATATAATTTTCAGGATAGCTCAGAAATAGGCCCAGGACCAATTAATTACATTTTGGGGGTGATCTGAATGCAGATGCAGATCCAGTCATTTTTTGGGGGACTTGTGCACATTGTGAGATAGGACATTTTTCCACTGTTCTGACAAGGTTGGAAATGCCTTGGCAAGATGTTTGTGCTGTCGGAGCACTTGTTTCAATATATATTTGCAGCAAATGTTTTCTGGTCTATGTATCATACACAGATGCAGAAATAATTTATATTCTTTAGAGCAGAAATGGCAAAAAAAATCACTTATCAGTCATTTTAAAATATGTTTCAACAATTCTTTTCATATTTTTAATTGAAAAGAGAATAATGAGCTAAAATCTTATTCCCTTCTTTTTAACTGCAAATCAAAACTGCAATATAGGTCATGTCAATCCCAATTTAATATTTTCCCCAAATTGTTGAGCCCTACTTTACCATGCAAAATAAAAGACATATATCAACAATACTTAGGAGAGTCAATGGCCTCCCTAGACCAGGGCTCGTCTGACATGGACTGACTTTAAGTGGAAAAGTGTGCTTTGGTCTAGGGCTGAACGGTTTTAGGAAAAGATCTAACTGCGATTTTTCTGGCAGATATTGCGATTTCAATTCAATTCATGATTTTTTTCAAATCAAGCTTCAGGGCAATATTCACTATGTTTACAGTACAGACAACAGTCAGGAAATCAGTGGTCAAAAGCACATAACACGTTATTCATCATCTAATAGTGATGATAAATAATCTGTTTTTGTTATTTAAGGGATACTCTAAGTTCTACTCCTAAACAGAGGCTTTGCATTGTTTACCTGCTTACCAGCACTTCCGTAAATGCAAATTGCCTGCAAATTTGTAAAATAGTATGTGTATAGTCGACACAACAGAACCTGGATCAGTGACAAGAGCTGCAAAAAACTGCAGCTTTGGCAATCACATGATTGCATTGTCTGAAATTGCGATTTCGATCCAAAAAAGGACAAATCATTCAGCCCTACTTTGGTCTGATAAGAAAACGTTTTAAATTGTTCTTTTGGAAAATGGCAGCATCTGTGATAGAATGGTGGTTAGTAGCACCCATGGCATGGGTAACTTGCACGTCTTTGAAGGCACCATATATACTGAGTAGAACGTACAGGTTTTTGAGTGATGGACCTGACAAAACCAAGCATTGTCAGCATTGTCTTCAGCATGACAATACTGAGACACAGCCTGCATGAGCTACAACAGCATGGCCTCACAGGGGCCACGGTTACATGATGTTCTTTAATTCGGAATTAAGTTTTCAGAATTAAATAATTCGGAATTAAAGTATTCTCCTTCGCATTTACATAGAAATAGTAATTCCGAATTGAGGTTAACATGAAAAACACGTTTATTCACCTTTATTCTATTCTGCTTAAGGTCTAGGGGTTGGGAATAGTTGTGATTGGACAGGGGGCGGACGTGACATATTTACGTCTACCAGAAGAAACAAACTCCAGTTCAGTGTCTCCAGCGTCTCTGTCAGTGAAACCTCATCCAACTTGGGTGCTACAACTTTGAAAAGGTCTGCATTTTTATGCTTATGTCCATCCACTCTTTTATTATTTCCAAATCTTCTGAGGCTCTAATGAAAGAAACTGTCTCAGCTCGAGTCCAACGCTTGCTTCGGGCGGCCATCGTGTTCCCGTCAGCGTGGAATAAGGACAAAGGACAAGGAATGAGCATGCGCAGAACAGCTGGAATTAATTTAAGAGGAATGAACGTATACATGATCGAGGAATTATTCAATTCGGATTTAAAATCAGAATAAACCAGCCACCTACTTCGAATTTAAGTTTAATTTGGAATGGTCATTTTAATTCAGAACTAGGTGTTTACAAAGTCATTTTTAATCTTTTTAAAGAGGATTTAAGTTTTATTCTGAATTAAAGGGGAATTATAACTCTCATGTAAACATAGCCAGTAATAGTGCAAGCACTGCCATGGCCTGCTTTAAGTCCAGACCTGTCTCTCAGTGAAAATGTATGGCCCATTGTGACACACAAAACAAAGCAACATAAGTCCTGCACTGTTCAGAAACTCAAGATATGCACCAGAAAGAAAAAGACAGAACTTCACTTTCAGTATTTCATTAATTACTGTCCTCAGTCTCCAGATGTTTACAGTGCTGTTGAAAGTAAAGCCAATACAACACATTGTTATGTGCTCTCTGTCCCAACTGCTTTTGAATGTGTTGCTGGCATCAAATTAATATTTTGTGTATATTTCTAAACAAAAAGAATCAATCATAAAACAGTTAGTCTCACCTTTGTGCTGCATATAATCAAGTCTAGGTCGAATAGTATTTGCAAATCACTGTCATTTGTTTTCATCCACATTTCACACTTGTCCTCACTTTTTTGGAATGAGTTAGTATGCTTATAGATTTAGATGCACTCTCTTTTCAGTCCTCAATTTAAACGTATCGTGTATCAGAGATCAACATGTGCTGAATAATCCAGAGTGAAAGTATTAATTTCCAAGAGCACGTAGTTTACCTTTTTTTTTTATCTGGGGTAATGTTTATATCTCTGTAAAATGATCTGATGCATGTCTTTAAAAAGGGACTAAAGAACAGTCAGTTTTGACCATGTTGTCCCACAGACGCCTTGTGACAATGAGAAGGATGAACAGTTTGTTCCCGGATGGCATTTATTTTTGTAATGATAAGAAAAGCTGCCACAGGCCTCATGGTAATTTGCACACACCTTAAACCAAGGCATATTGTGAGAAGGAGCATTTAAACCAAACAATTGGCCTGTGGAAACATGACTCCATGGAAGACCTTTTCATGTGATGAACATGGTGGTGTGATCTGATAAATGTCCCAGGCCTAATGCACTTTTATAGTATGACATGTTTGAACACCTGTGGCTTTTTATGCTGGCTGCAGTAAACTTCAGGCAAAATGATCCTTAGAATATGTTTTATATTCTGAAATATTATTATACTCAAAGAAGCTGAATAAAATTGATAACATTTTGCCCTTTTTCTGTTACAGATCCAGTCAACATTATTATTATTATTTTTGTATTAATCTAGTTCTGTTCTTCAGCACTTCATTTAAATTATAGATCCTCCTGCATGCTCAAATATTACTCCAAAACAAGAAAAACTTGCTCAGTCAAATTAATGCTTGAGTTAAAGCATGAGAGTACTTAGTTTTATAGGGATAGGCCAACTTTTATTTCTTTTCGTGTCTTGCCTCACTATCGAGCCCATGACAAGCAGATAGACACGAGTGATCCGTTCGTTTGTGAGCCATTCTTGAATGTAAATTGCCTGCAAATTTAGGAATGGCTCGGCAACGAACGACTCACTCACAACTGCCAATTGGTTCTCATCGTTCACTTAAAAATGAGCTGTTCAAAAGACTCAACTTGTTCGCAAACGTAGGGTTGTCACGATACTTACATTTCAAAGTCGATATTGATACCCAAGGAGATATCCGATACTCGACACCATTTTCAATACTGCGGGGATAAAAATGACAAATACTTAAAAAAAAGCATAAAAAATCTTTTTTATTAACATGAAAAACAGAACCGCCGATAAATAATCAATTAAATAAAATAATTAAATAATCAGAAAATGAAAAAAATATATATATAAAAAGACAAGACAAGACTTCCCTTGAAGATGCTGCATGAGTGCTTGTCTTGTATTGTACAACAGTTTCTTGATTGAAGAACATACTGTGGATTTAGCCGCATGAGAAGTTGTTGGAACCCAGGTTACTCCACAGTGTAAATGAGTAGTTGATCCTCACAGAGTACTCTGCAACAGCTCTGTTTATTTTCAAAGCTTCAGGAGACTTGGGGTCATATTTTCATTGTTTTTCAAACAGCAGTGGTAGAGTTGGCTGTAATTTCTTAGGTTTAGGGGCAGGTCGACTTCTCTCTGCTTCAGTCTGCATCTTTCATAGAAAAAAACACATTTGAGTCACATTAACGAGCTAAAGGCTGCTACCCGCGGCTAATGGCTAATAAAACAACCAACTTTCATTGAGCAGCAAGCTAAACAAGGCTAGCGTGGACTACAGTAGCGCGCTAGCCATGGCTAATGGCTTATAACAAAACAACCAACACTCATTGAGCAGTAAGCTAAATGCAGCTAGCACGGACCACAGTAGCCACAGCTAATTACAAAACAGCAAACATTAACGCGGGCCAACGGCCAGGCTAACGTCAGAAATCAGCTTAATACAGTAAGGTAAATGATGAACGGGAGCTTTACTAACCTGTTGGAATTCATAATCAAGGCCAAGGCAGCACTGATACGCAGGACAGCAAGCGGGGTTGCAGTGAGGGTTCTCCCGACTGCTGGATAGTGTCTGCCTGATGCGCTGCCTGCAGAGTGTGCACAGCGGGCACGGCGGGCGCTTGTACCACAGTATCCATACCATGGCAAATTAGTACCGCATCTGGATATGGTGTTTGAGTATCGATACTTTTAGGAGTATCGATATTTTTGACAACCCTACGTGAACGTCACATCTCTAGCGCAAACCGCGGAATTAGGTCAGCAAAACAAAGCCTCTGTTTAGGACTGGAGGAAGATACTGTGATGATAGTAGAAGATAACATAATATAACGCAGTAAAAAAATAGTCTTAACAAGCATACAGGACCATTTAGCTTTACTGAAGAGTGTATCTGATGACTGTAGGCAGAGGCAGCTAATGCTACCCATTGACTCCCAGTGTTTGAGCTAAGCTAATTAGTGGGATCCAGCTTTGCCCTTGTCTTTCTTGTTACAGCTCGCACAGTCAAAAGAATAGTGTCTATTGGCTTGTCATGGACTTGGGAGTGAGACAAGACAGGAAAAGAAAAATAAAGAGTTGGCATATCCAACTAAAAAAGTAACTAACTTCCCTTCACTTCACGAATGGAGTGAAGGGAAGTTAGTTACACTTAATTGATCTTGCAAAGCAGCCTGATTTATGGATCAGGATATGTTGTGGATAAGTGAAGCTGTCCATTCAGTGTGTAAGATAATGGATAAGGACTAGAAATGTCCAAAAGATTTACCAGTAGATCAAGATCTACAGATTGGTGACCCCTGTTTTATAGTATACTTTTTTTTGTAAATCCTCAGAGATCAATCTGACTAAGCAGTATATTTCCCCTTTTCGGGGTGGTGGGTTGAGAAATGGAATTACCTTCAATGGGGGCTTGGTTGTCAGAGTGTGCAGCTGATGGCAGAGAAAAAAAACATGAAAATCACACAGCACCAGAACAGAACAGCTTTCTTTAGCAGGTCCTACTTCCTCATGCCACATCTTTGACATCACATGATATGTTTACGTGGTGTGATATGTTTAACCCCGCTGAAAGAAATTTGAGTTTGAGTTCTAAAAATTTCAGTATGAAAACTTTGCACATTGCCCCTTTGAAGCTAGCTGGGACAGAATAAAACAAGAGTCATCCAAGCAACCAGCGTGACGATAAAAGAAGATGACATATTTTTAAAAACTTTTCAAACTGGTGCAAAGTAGTTATGTTTTGTTCTTGTGCTACAGATAATTTCACTGAGGATGTATGTGAAGTTCCCCGAGTTCATGTCGTGACGATGTGTCTGTCCTCTCATACACAAACACATGCACCCCCAGCAGTTCGTGACAGGCTATCCCAGAGAGGATACTGTATGTGCGATGTGATGCACAGTACAATAATGTGGGTTAGAGAGTAGGCCACAGTGTCAGCTACACAGACCTCGGTGACCTCCCTGCTTCCCCGCACGCAGCCCTGGTCTCTATACTGTGTGGGTTTAATGTATGCAGGCTCTGTGATGCCAGGGTTAGATCTCATTATCTCTCCACATGCATCTACCGTATGGCTATGCGTGCCTTGATGCATTAATGTGGCACGCTGCATTAATGTACAAGTAGAGGGGTGAGCTGAGAGCATGAGCACTGTCATGCAACATAAATTCAGCCCGGAAAACCTTTTACTGTTTCTTTATGTTAACAGGCTCTGTGCGCCTGTCCAAGTTAAATTTGAGCACTTTTCAGGCAGTTTCAAGTTGCATAACTTGCTTACATCTTATTCAATCAAATTTCAGATTAAGACATTTATTATTTAAGGACCTCCTGAGGCCTTAACCAGCTGTAATGGGAAAACTAGATTAGTTCTAGGAATGATGAGATAAATAAGTAAAGATCAGGAAAACTAACCCAATTTTGAAAACAGGCTCAAATAAGGTACAGTTAATGGATGTATCAAAAATTTGTCATACTTGGCATGCATTGGCACAGTGATGGGCAAGCTACTTGTAAAATGTAGTGAGCTAAGTCAATACTTATTGATGGAAAATCGATCAGCTTCACCATGCTAAAGCCTGGTATAAATTAACAAGCCAAGTTACAACAACACAACAAAAGTACCTCAGTACATCCAAGCTATTTTCTTTTTTTTTTTTTTTAAATAATAGTAATAATGATAGTAATAATTATTATTGTTATTATCATTGTCATAAGAATATCTGTATTATCTATTTTACTATATGTGTTATTGTTGTATAGTAATTATTATAAGCAGCGTTATCCCTGAACAAATTTTATCCACAGGCAAAGCTGATTCTTGTAAGAAACAAACCGGACTACTCAATTTATTTCAGCTTTCTGCAATACATCTTCCTTTATTTTTTTTCTTTACTGTTGTATCTCTTTAATTTGTTTTTCTTTAGTCATCTTATTATCGTGCAGCACTTTGGCAGGGTTGCTCGAGTGGTTCTGTATCAATTTACTTTATCTTCTTATTTCATTACTTCAATACATTTTGAGAAAATCATTTTGGTCACCTAAAATCAGGCTTATTCCCATATGGTAGACACAATTATACAACTGTTTTTAACTGTCCTAAATCAATTAAGTGTAACTTTGTTGTCATTTAATATAGGCCTTACGAAATGGTTATTTATTTAATAGCCAAAATTATATTTTATGGGTAAACAGTCCAATAAACCATCCCTGCACTGTTTAATAAATAGAAGACAAACTCATAAAGTTGCTCCGTAATGACGTCAGACTGCATATCTTATCCATTTGTTCACTTTGTTCCTGTCTCTTATAATCTATTCAACTTCGCCATTTATTCCTCGTTAATTATGTTCCTCTTTTCTCCTTCATGCTGCACACTGTCCCCCTAAACTACATGTCTGCATGTCACTGTATCGGCAAACATCTGCAACCCATTTAAAGCAGCTCTGTGGCCCACTTTTGAGGACTGACCCACCGGAAGGGAGTCATTGTGGTACAAATTTGTGCCACTACACACACAGGTTACTGTTTTTTTTTTCTATGCATGGTCCTGATTATGTTGTAACATCTCCAGATCCTATTGCAGCTGTCAATGAACTGTTCTGTGATATCATTTTGTCTGTAAGTTGTTCAATATCGCTTAAGGAAGCACAGCTAATGACTATGTTTCATCAAATTTCACATTTGCATACAAAATCAGAAACTGTTGGATGTCGTTGATTAGATTCTTTATTACTCTTCAGCAGAAACAAAATGTAATGATTTGAGCTGTTGGAGACAATGCCAGACTTATAGTCATATATTGTGGTCCTGCCCTGGTCCTTAAACTACTGGGGGAAGAAACTGACCCTGAAGGAAGTTCTTCAGGGGTTTTTAGTACCAATTAACCATCATTTAAAAGCCACAGCCTACCTGAGTTTTGTTGCTGACCTTATCCATCCCTTTATGACCACAGTGTATTCTGATGGATACTTCCAGCAAATTTTGGTTCTAAATAATTACCACATTAGCATGGGAAAAATGGCTTTTTTTCCTGATGACAACAAGTCTGTTACATTAAATTTAATATTAGCTTAACTAAAAGCTGCTTTAATGATCAGTTTAAGTCCTCTCCATTTCACAATCATTGTTGTTGGTCAGGACGATGTCTCTATCCATGCTGTTATTGCTACCACCGTCATAACAATCTTGACCTTTAATTGAAACTCTAGTAACCTTGTCTCTGCCCACCGCTCCATTGCTCTGCCTCTCTGTCTATCATCTCACGCACCTCACACAACCCCAAACCCGATTTCAGTGGATCCCTCCTGTTCAAGATTTCCTGCACGCCTAACAGAAGTTTTTTTTCTGCCACTTGAGGTATTGGCACTATGCAAATAAAGATTGATTGATTTTTCAAAAATATTGTGATAAATATCTAGACATTTTGAGAAAAAAAACAAAATTTCTTATCACGGTACGTTTACTTGGTTCCTGATTGATATTTGTCCAAAGAGAAACTTTGTTTTATTTTTCAAACATCATTTGAAACACCAGCACTCAGGGCCACATACATTTTTTGCTTTAACTAACTTTGCTTCTGTTTATTACAGCAGAGCTATGTTTTTGCTGGCATTTGTTTGTTTGTTGACAGAATAACTCAAAAAGTTACCAGCAGAATGATGACATTTTCAGGATAGGTCAGAAATTGGCCAAGGACCAATTGATTAGTATTGGTGGTGATCCAGGAATTTTTAAAAAGATTTGTTAACATTGTGAGATAGGGTGGTTTTCAACTCATAATTCAATAACTTCTCGACGCATTGTGATTATATTTTCAGGGAATGTTGGTCATGGCACAAGTGTGAAGTGCTTTGATTTGTGTGGTGATCCAATCCAGACATTGATCCAGCAATTTTTTCAAGGATTTCTTAACAATAGGAGATATGGCAGTTTCCACATTTTTGACAATAACTTGCTTGACAATGTTTGAATGCTTTGGCCAAGCTTGTGCTCTTGAAGCCCTTATGGTTTAAAGAATGTAATGAGCAAACTTTTTGCTGAACAGGAGAATAATTCCACATCTGTGTGATATAAAATTCCAAACCCTTAATTTGAAATCCAAGCCATTTTCAAACATTGAAATTACACAATTAAAGTCACACATTTTCAAGCCCCTGCATGAACCCCGTAAAATTGAGTGGGAGGGTGTGTGGTGGTGGGGGGTTGTCATGTCCCTGTTTAACCCATTGTTCTACATGTGTGACACAGTGATAAGACGGTCAGTCAATCAGCGATAACTTATGAAAGAGGTGTTGCACTGACTGATTACACAAACAGCCAGACAATAGTCAGCAGAAAACATCAGTGTCTCTGACAGGAGAGAGGTCATCAAACCAAGCAGCTTGTTCCATGTCATGTAACAGCCTTGTTAAGCTTTGATAATAGCAATTCAATGTTACACTCCTACCATCTCATTCAGCAAATGCATTTGTTCAAAGCAACATATGCCTGAGATAGGCCCGTTGGCACAAAGGACCTGGTCTAAGGGTCCATCAGGACCACACACCCTGACACATTCAACCCCTCATAAAGTACACTGTTCAAGAGTATGGCTATTCTATTCAACAGAATGATAATCACACTGAGCAAGAACACAGTGATTGACCTTTTGCTGAGGTCCTTTCTCATTGGTTACTGTCAAAATAAAAAAAAAAATCTATGGTTGCCAGACTCCTTTCCATTTGAAACAATTACAAGTACAATGTGACTTAAATACCTTTTATCAATATTCAGCATTGGACAATAACTTGTAACTGGCATAGTATTATTGTAAAAATTCTTTTTTTTGGGAAACGAGGGGGTTAGGGATTATAATTTTAAAAAGTAACAATATACAAGAGTCTTATCAGGTTCATGCTTAGTTACTTGGTTACGTTTTTTTCCTTGATGGACAGTTATAATAATGATGAATGCATGAAGCAACTATATTTAAAAGCCCATGTCATGCTTTTTTGTTATGCCTTGGTGTGTTTTACATCTCTCAAACACACATCTATGCACATAAAAGGTCTGCAGCAACAGGATTTCTTCCGCTCCTTATATTTATGGCACCGGTTTCCCCCCAATAGACCAACCAGTGTGACGTCCTAACATTGTTTCCTCAGCAGTTTAAGTGCCAAGCCCAGTGCAGAGCATTGACCGCAAAATGAATGCTGAGTCATTGACAACATGGCACAGAGCAGCAATGACCTGACCAATAACCACAAAGCTGACCTGTCAACCAAACTAAAAATTTAATTTTTTGTTTGTGTCAAAGAGTGTTTCAGTCTGTTCTGGACAGGATTCATACCTGTTGTCGTTCATTTTTTTAAGAAACAAAAGCAATAAGTAGCTAAAAAGCAAAGTAATTAACTACTTTTGATTCTCAGAAATAAGCAAAGAAATTTTTTTACTTTTTCATGGGTGGGTTGGTTAGTGTAAAGGATGAGAGCCACTGAACAAACAATTTAGAGGCTGAACAGTTTTTAAAACTCTATGAAAAAATCAGAATTCTGACTTGAATCTTATAAATCTGAGTTTTTTTCTCAGGATAAAAAAAAAGTTTGATCTGAACTTTTTTTAGTGGCCCTAATTCTTTTCTGCATTACATTGATAAGTAAGAAATTATATATTTTTTAATAAACTGTGTAGCACTGTTATATTCAGGAAAGTGGCACAAGACATGTTTTAGTTGGCTTACCTGTAAGTCATAATTGCACAGATTCCCTTAACAAAAAGTCTATGAGGTTTATCAGAGGACTTTTTTTATGATACATTTTGTCCATCAAGATAATTTGCAAGATGTTTGCAGTTATTTAAGTTCTTTGCTGACAGATTTATGTCTCTTCTCTTGTCTGAAATGATATTTTTTTGACAAATTTGAGTGCAAAAAGGAAATGAAGTGGCTGTTTATTGATGGACAGGTGTCTTTTGTAGATCCTCTTTATATTTATCCTGCTACAAAGAAACGTAATATTATGTTCCGTGGCATTTAAATGTGCTTTTTCCAACTTTTTTCACATTTACGACATAATGTTCAGTTCAGCCACTTATTTCCCACCCTCTCTGCTTCATAAGCCTTTTGTTATGCCAGCACACAACAACAACAACAGCCGAGTCCAGAGACATTATGTTTGGGGCTGTTTTGATAACAAACACTGACATGCCTTGTCACGTCTAGACTTCCTCTTTGAATGCTTCATTGTCGACTCTGTTTGATACAACTGAGTGGAAAACGGGGGGATGATAATCCTTGAATGTTTGCCATAATTCAGGTAAACTGCAAGAAGAGAGCGCAAACTGGCATCCAACAGGTGATGCAACACATCAGTGACCACTTTAAAGCATCAGAATTTGAGTCATTTCTAAAAGGTCTCTTTAAAGAACATTTCGGATATGAAGCTCTTTTTTCGCCTTGTCGCCTGACAGGGTGGGTTAAAATAATTTAGCACATGTTCAAAATACTGTACAAGCTTTAGGTAGCTTACTTTTAATGTGCTTTATTGTGCTATATTTGTATAACAATTTTAGTTCAGCGTGTTAGATGATGGACTGACATCACTGGTACAAAATTAGTTGATTAATTGACATTTTCTATCTGGGTATCTGGGTATGGGTGACCCTAGTGGACCAATCAGAGGACCAACAGAGAGTCAATTTAGCACATGTTAGAGAGAGTTGGTCAGAAAACAATTTCCTGTGTCTTTAAAACAACTGCAGACATTAGACACTACTATAACAACCCATTTAAATGCAGTACCATGACGCACAGTCCTTATCTGTCAAACTTTGTCTCACTGTGACGCCTCTTTTCCTCGGCCTTGAAAGGACTAAAATCACATCACTCAGCTGCCTTGGAGACAATGTTAAACTGAAAACAGTGTGCAAGGTGCTCTGTTATTTTATTCTGCATTATAACAAAAATCCATTTGTCTCCCTCAAGCTGCTGCTGGTGAATAAGTTCACTCAGGCACAGTAGTAGAGAGAGGTGATAGATAAACCTGATTGACCCCAGAGGAGATCTTTGATGATTCTGAAGAGCTGTTGCTGTCAAAATTTGTGGCAGGGAACTTGGACCCCTCTGACCGAGGGTAAATAAGTTACGTGGGTTTGCAAATTTTTTGTTCTGTTATCAGAGATAGTGAGAAATGTCAGCTCTGTTGTTTGTTGACTTTCTTGTTCAAACTTGTCATGTCAGGCCTGAGGCTGCCATTTCAGTTATGTTGCTGTTTGTTTGCTAATTTGAGCATTACCATTGGATCCACACTGCCTATTCTCTTAATATTTTGGTTACAAAGGAGACCAGGAGAATTGTATTAAAAAATTTGATTTTTTTTTTTTATTCTATGATGTGGTTTCCAGTGGTCAAGGCAGCCACAAGGGGGTTGAAAGGGTTCGGTTTTATGGGGCCTAAAGTTAAAGAGGGGCCCATGAAGTCATGATTGGTCACAAATTTAAGCAGTTAGTACCTTTTTAAAGCTAAATACTTAACCATTATTAATAATAATAATAATAATAACTTTATTTGTATAGCACTTTTTAAAAACAGCGGTTTACAAAGTGCTTTGACAATCAGACAAGAACATACAGCAGCAATCACAAGAGCACAAAAGGAATTAAAACAAAAAAAAACAAAACAAAACAAAAGGCCCAGTTTAAATCAAGGCACTGTTACACAAAAACACGTTATGTCGTAAAGCCCAGACAATACAAGAACCATGCAACATAAAATGAGACCATGAGGACGAAATAAAAACAGTAAGAAAGAGTAAAAAGGATGTGAAAAGGACAATATTAGTAATGACAATAAAACAGTAATAATGATAGCAGTGATAGAATAAAACAACAGACATAAGCAGGAGATAAAACAATAAAAAGACTAAAAAGTTTATCTAAAAAAGGATTAAAAGTGGAACAAAAGTGAAGCATAATTAGATAAAATCTGATTAAGCAGTAAGCATCAGACAGTACGATTTTTTTTACTTGTTACTCATTGCAAAATTGAGTCCCCCTCTTTCAAAATGGTTTGAGTCTCTGTGTTGGTTTTGTTAATGATGTTGGTGGGTTTAATGAATCAGAATCAGACAGTGCTATTATCCATAAGAGCATGCTATATTTTGCATTCTAACTAACAGGGGCATGTCAGAGACAATGGCTTCTATTACCATAATTTCTCGATTATAACACGCACTCGATTATAACACACACCCCATATTTTCGCGATTTTTGCCTGGAAAACGCTGAACTCAAATATAACACGCACCCAAATTTTGCCCAAACCTTACTTTCTCAGACACACCAAAAATTACCTTTATTCAAAGTTTTAATCAATGAAATTTCAGTATTTTCACAACAAATACCGTACACAATTTTCTCTCTCAACTGGATGCGGAAACACCTTTTGCTTCACGCATATGCAGTTACTCGATTTCTGCCCAAACATGTCTCAGTCATAGTGTACTGACCAATCAGAGAGCAGCTATCAACATGCCGATGTCTTCGACCAACCACAGCGCAGCTCTTTTGCGTCCCCTTGCTCACAAGATGGCAGCGCTCTGTGTTTGCCTGTGTTTTTCGCAGAGAAAGAGAACATTTCGACTTTTTGTATTGGATGTGTTGCAATAGCAATATTGTTGAGACGAAATATGGTAAGTATTTTGCTTATACTCATGTATAATATGCACCTGAAAAATTAGAGCTTATTTAAAAACAAAAAAGTGCATGTTATAATAAAGAAATGACATTATATGGCTTACACGGTGTTTAGGTGTGTAAAGCAGGTGTCTTCCCAAACTTCCATCTAAAGCATGTGTCATTACTGTACACTCACACTGTTAACTTAGCAAATGATCATTTGCTTCTGTTTGCGCCCAGGGGTGTACTTGCCTGAAAATGAGGAGTGTTCAGGTGCAAAGCTGGTGTGCTCCTAACTTAAGGATGCAGAAATTGACTGTACGATAAACATCCTTCTACCTGGTCTAAAGTCTGAATTCTGTGGTGCAGAGTGTTTTTGCTATTTTGAGGATGCGTTAGAGATTGGCATACATCCACAAGAACACACCCTTTACTGAACTCGTTTCTCTCACATGGGATGCACAACATCATTTTTTGTTTACCATCAAGTATCCAATAATATTTTTTGAAAATTTCAGCTTAAAGTTCATAACAAAACAGAGAGCTGAGAGACAGTGTGGTTTCTTTCTCCATTGCTCCGCTGTGTACTTACTAGTGCATGTGATGCTCAATAACAAGGAAAAAACACACACACACAAGATTTAAGATTTTGTCAAAGCAAAGAGCTACATTTCTAATAGTTGTATACTCACTCATGAATCTCACCGATTGTTATGCTCACAGATAATGAAACAGGCTGTAAAGTGTTTTTTATGCACCCAATAGAGGATAGAGCCAAAAATTCCTGCAGGAAAAGAAGAAAATAAAGCCAACAATTAATAGATGTACAGTAAACAGGCCTATTACAGACATAAACCTGTCTGGTCCTGTCTGTTTTACCTGGAGATTTGAATAATGAAGTTTCGCTTTTACCCTCATGCAAAAGTTTCTGTCTCTCCTTTTGGTTCATTTGCTTTGCTTTTGATGCCTCAATTAAAAAAAAAACCACTTAAATATGAGCACAAACATTTACAATACAGTGTTCTGTGTGTGTCCGTTGAGTTTAGTGGCACAATCAACGGAGGAGAATTAAATAATCCAGCCTAAATTCAGACTAAACAACTAGACCTGCTATGTAGAAGGCAGAACACTGGTTTAAAGGTAATGAGAGGAGACAGTTTGATTAGATTGATCTATGTTAATGCCCAAAACTCACACATGCATAAACAAGGCACATAATCCATCCACTTTGTGCTATCACATTGGAAATATAATTAAACTCCCAAAAAAGTTATTTGTAGTGACGTTCCTGCTGTCGCAGTGTGTAACCCCATTCACACTTGCAAAAGAACCCTGAAATTATCTGGGCATTTCCCGGGCTGGCCATATCTGTGAACGCAAACAGCCAAGTTTTTATCACTTGGACTTTACCCAGGTAATTTCCTTGTGCCCCCCTAGCATTTGATCCACGTGTAGTCAGAGTAGACTGATGTCTGAATGCTGCCATGCATTATCAGGATAATTCAGTGGGCCCAGTCGGGAGGGCTGATGGCATCATCCTGGGCAACCGGTGTGGACCAGGAAATCGGAGACTTGACAGGATGGATCAAAACAACCGCTGTTGCGGGAGACGTTTATCTGATTGTAAGGGGATAACACAAACTCAAATGTGCATCTGGACTTTGGAAGTGTTGTTTCCACTGCACATCATCAAAGTTCTGTAGTAGATCTACTGCAAAACTATCACCACCGGATCTCTCCCTCATCCAAAGAGCCACTGTTGGCTACAGAGATGAAACCCTGAAGCTTTCTTTCTACGGTGTAATCGTCGTGCACAAAGTGACGCTGCTTCATATTCACTTCTGTGTGCTTCAGTGCTTCTCTCAACTCTTTAGTCGATGCTACTGATACACATTTTAACATGGAATACTGAAGTAAGGATATAAGTTGTGATATAAATTGTTCATCCGCTATCATATTATGAACACTGACTTCTGCCTTGCACACTTGACATTGTGCACTGTCTGTCGGTGATGCCCCGAGTGAATTACCTGCGTGGATATTATCCTGATATCAGAGTTGCATGTGTGAAAAGGGCTTGTGATACGCAGGGGGAGATAGAGAGGTGGGAGAGAGTAGCTGGGCTTGAGCAGTGCAGAGAGAGAGAATAAAACAAAGGGGTTGACAATGTTTGGGCTTCATTCTAAGTGTTTGTGGCACATTTGGGGATCATGCAACCTGCATAATCTGTTTATAACTGTGGAGCAGCCGTTGTGGCCCCACACCAGCCCAGCCCACTGGGCACTGTCCCAGTGGTAACTGGCTTGATCTGTCATGGGTTTCTCCCTGTAATAGGCTAGTTTATACTGTGTAGCCTCAAATTTTTTGAGTGAAGTTAAGATTTTTTAAACTCATAGATTTGGAGTTTGCTTATTGTAAATTTGTGAAACTATAGCTGAAAAATATTTTTTATTTTTATGTTGTTGTTTTTTTTCTTATTTGCCCTAATAGAGATTTTTTTTCTTTGCAGAAAGATGTAAAGAAAAGTTGCCATTAATTTGTGACCTTGACTTTAAATGCTGTTATATATTTTCACAACATCAGATGGAGATGCTTGTCTGCCGATGACTGAGACAAGCTGTCACTCACAGCTGCAGTATCAAGGGATGATACGGTGATTGTCTTGAACACATTGACTCAAAAGTGGGTCAAGTTGAATGAGAACTGAGGGGACGTAATGAAGACAAGGTAATTGTAGCATCTGATCCATTTTTCAGATTGACACTTTGGATCTATAAACTAGAGGACAATCTGCAGCCACTCTCAACAATATATGCAGTGTGGGGTAGCGGAGTCAGAAGTGAAATATTTAAAAGCAGGAGTTATGTTGGCACATTCAGGAAAAGGAGCAAAGTGGAAGAGCACATCACTGTAACTGGAGAATAGAGGTGCAAATATGTGATTATGAAAACCCTTTCACACTTTCGTCAGCACCACCACACATTTATCATTATTCTATACCAAACGCTGAAATATCTCCATTTATTTATAAGATTATCATTTATTTCATTTGACAGTTATTCAACTTTCATTAAAAAACAAAACCAACATTTTTTATTTCGCAAAGTTGCTTAAATAGGAGGCAGGGGTGTTACGGGTTATAATGTGTTGTAAGCATTGCCCCTACCCCACACTTCTTTTCAAAGAAAGCATAAATTTATTAAAAACTAATGATGAATGGGTGGTCATCTTGTTGCAAGTTACTGGTAAACAAGATAAAAAAGAATCGTGAACAAGTGGTAAACTAATGAAAAAACTTAGAGTCAAAAATTAAGATATTGATTTACTATTTATAACTAACAGTAAACTAACAACAAAATCAGCTGTTGGTAAACTGGTGACACATTAATGCTAAACCAACAGCAACCTTATGTCTTTGTAATGGTAAATCAGTTGTAAATGATGGTAAACTAGAATTAAACTAATTATAACTACTCGTAAGCTAGTGGCCATTAAAATATATATTATAAATTGTGGTACACTACTAACAAAATAATTTAAACAAGTGGAAAAAAAAGAGAGGGAACGGTAAAACATAACTTTAAAAATGGTAAACTAGCAGTGAATTAGTTGTAAATCAGCAAATGATGATTGTAAACAAGTACAAACATGAACATTTATCAATGATAAACAAGTGGTTCATGTCTACTGAACTAAAAATAAACCAATGGTAAACGTGAAGTATTCTAATGATTTATAATCTAGTGGTCGACGAATAATAAACTAATATTAAGCTACAGATAAAGTAATGGTTAAAAGTAAAATAATGATTAAAAGTGGCAAACAATTGGTAAACTAATGATAACTACATATAAACTAAACTGTGTGTGGTAAACTGTGTATTAACAAACGTAAACAGGTTTGAAATGTTTGTTTTTTAAAATCTTGATAAATTAACTTATTGGCAATGGGATCGCAATTGGATGTTTGAAAGGATATTTTTACCAAAGTGGCAAAATAATGATTAACCTATAATTTACTACAAACGCATGTTTGGTTAACTAGTGGTTACTTTGTCCTAAACTGGTGTGAGCAAGTTGTAAATAAGTAAATTTAGAGAAAGAAGAAGTACAAGAGACTTCTAGTCAAGACACTTGTGTTAAACAAGTTACCACAGTAAACTATTTATACATTTATAATAAATTACTGAATAGCGGCGGTAAACTTGTGAGAATAATGATATACTGATCATAAACCACTCTTGGTTTGTAAACTACTTTCGTGGTAAACATCATTTTTAATGTGTACAATGCCTCCATTTGTCTGTTAAAGTGTGAGTGAGTTAGTGAGCAGTCCTGTGTATTGTCATCTGTATATGAGTGTTTTTTGTGTTTTTTATCTACCAGCATTGGGACAACAGATACAATTTAGCTTTTGTGCTAATTCTGGCTCATTATTATTGATGCTTCATGCTGATTTGTTGATTATAGTGCACTGTTCTAATTCAGTAAATTCAAATAAATAAAAATAAATATGTGGTAGCTGTTGTAAGAAAAGTATATTACTAATGATTATTTAGTCATAAACTAATAGCAAACTAATGATAAACAAAGGTGAACTACTGGAAAATAATTTGTAAACAATGGTAAACTCATAGTCAAGATCAGCTCCTCATTTGTTTCCTCTTTGATTCTTTGTAAACATGCCATTACTGTCCATCAACATTTCATTGTTTTATAGTTTGGTGATAAAGATTCATTCGGAGAGCCCCAAATGCAGACATATATAAGACTGTGGTGTTGTAGTTTCAGTGTTATATGTTTTATTAATCTCTGTGTGTCAGGGGTCTTAATAATGGTCATCTTATCCTCAGACATCTATAAGAATTATAATATTTTACATTCAAACATGATAATATACATTTGAAGAAACACTCACAGATGAATTATTCAACTTACCAAGAAAAGAAGTATACATTTTTCATAAGCAGCCTGATTTATGTTATATATGTATGCATGCATCATAATTTCTGCAGTACCCCCTCAAAGCCCCCTCCCTCTCTGTTCATGCCTCTATGGATCTACATTAATCACATGGCTCTGCAATCCTAATTACATATGACGTTGTGCATGTGTGAATGTGGATCCATGCTTGTGTGTATATATGTCATCTATAGGAGGGGATGAGAGGAGCGGGGAGTGAAAAGAGAGATTCCTGATTTAATGAGAAAGTGAGAGTGAGATAAAGATAAATGGATTAAAGTGTGCTGCCTCACAGCTCCTATAATCAGCTCAACTCTCTTTGTCTCTTACACTGACCCACATATAGAAAGTTATCCAGCTCTATAGCATAAAAAACAAACCTTTGATCAAATACCCAGGAGCATACATGCAGGCTTCATGACGTCCTCTGCAGAACATACTGTACAGATTTCTCTTTCTAGAGTTCAATGCCATCCTGGCTCGGGTTAACCCTCCTTATTCAGTTTAGCAATGACTTGACTTGATTCCTCATATGTGCTGCCAGAAAAGGGAATATTCAAATTCAATAAAGAAATTAAAGTCAACTCAATTAACATGCTCCTTGATTCTTTGAGCACTTTTTGTCAAATGGTCACATTCAGCCATGTCTGACATCTGCCTCATTCCTCGCTCTCACTGTTTGTTGATTGAAGACTAAACGCAGACTTCTGAATAAGTGCAGAAGCCCCTTTGACTTTTATCTCAGCTCCTCTGAAGGGCAAATATCCCCATACAATGATCAATTGTCTTAAATTGATTTCTCAGCTGTCTTTTAAAGCAAAGTTTGGTGATACTTTGGTCATGCTTTTAGTTAGAGTTGCTCCATACATAAGCCATATATGTCTTAAGTGGTGGGAGAAGAACTCAGGAACCCCTTCTCACTGCTTGTTACTTTTGTTTTTGTTGATAGAAATCTAGGGATGGGAATCAAAAACCAGTTCCAGTTGAGAATCGATAGCAACTCCCTCAAGGAATCAATGTTGTTAGTCTTTCTGCTTTTCAGTTCCCTAAGCAATTCTTTCCACTGACAGGGGTCAGAAGACAGCAAAACTGTGGCTTAATTTTTGACAAAAAGGTGCTTACTGTATAACTTTATGTGAGTGGAAACACCAGCAACTTGCAGAAGCATTCTTATATGCAGCACAGCACTGAATCAGGGGTGTCGTGTTTGATATTGTTACCACTGAAAACCTACAGGCCAACTTTTGCCCACATAGAAAAACCTGCAGGAATCGATAAAGAATCAAATCAATAAGCAGAATCATTCACGGCATTTTTATCAAAATCTTCTCAATTCTCTATCCCTATAAGAAGTCCATTTATAGAAAGTGTTCTTGCTCAGTAGAATAGGTTGTTCAGCAGCAGGGTGGAAAGTTGTTTTGCATTGCTCTGTATTTAATTGTTGACTTTGTTAGTTGTTTTTATGCAGTTTTTATGCATGTGATGTATGTGGTTAAAGGCCCAACCAGGGGCAGGCATAGCAAATCAACTCAAGCTATAAATGTCATATTTGGTAACGTTTTATTGCTTCATACTGTCCCTATCCAAATAAACTTTACATAAAAGAAAAATTACTTAATAACTTTTCATTTACTCCTGTGACTTTGATTGAAAAGATTTTTGCAGGGGTGGAAAGAGTACATAAGTATTGTACTCTAGTAAAACTACAGTTACTCTGATCAAATTTTCTCAAGTACAAGTAAAAGTAGCACAAGGATCAATCAGGCATAATATTATGACCGCTCATGATGTGAATAACACTGATGTACCTCATCATGGCACCTCTTCATGGGAGGGATTTACTAGGCCACAAGAGAACATTTTGTCCTCAAAGTTAGAAGCAGGAAAAATGGGCAAACGTAAAAATTTGAGTGAGTCAGAGCATCTCCAAAGCTCTTGTGGTGTGTTCCTGGTCTACAGGAGTCAGTAACTATCAGAAGAGGTCCAGGGAAGGAACAGTGGTGAACCGGCCACAGGGTCATGGGCAGCCAAGGCTCACTGATCCACGAGGGGAGCGAAGGCTGGCCCATGTGGTCCAATCCAACTGATAAGCTGCTGTGGCTCAAATTGCTGAAGAGGTTGATGGTGGCTCTGATTAAAAGGTGTCAGAATACATAGAGCATCACAGTTTGTTGTGTATGAGGCTGAATTACCACAGATCAGTCAGTGGTAGGCGGTCATGATGCCTGTAAAAGTAAGAAGTACTTTAAAGAGTACGAGGTGTACTGAGTATTATAATTACACTTTGCTCTGAAGTGTTAAAAGAACAACAGCTGGAGTGACGTGAGTCTGGAAATGTGTGTCCACCATTAATTGGAAGATCGAAGGTTCAAGCCCAGCTTTGGATGTCACATAACAATGTGTCCTCTGGTATGACACTCAACCCCAAGCTGCTCCCACTGCTGCATCAGTGGCATGTGATTACTAATATATATATATATATATATATATATATATATATATATATATATATATATATATATATATATATATATATATATATATATATATATATATATATATATATATATATATATATATATATATATATATATATATATATATATATATATATATATATATATATATATATGTATATATATATATATATATGTATATATGTATATATGTATGTATGTGTGTGTGTATATATATATATATATATATATATATATATATATATATATATATATATTTATATATGTATGTGTATATATATATATACACATACATATATAAATATATATATATATATACACACATACATACATACATATATATATATATATATATATATATATATATATATATATATATGTATATCACCAGAACTTTACAGTAAAAATATTTTTTTCACTTCATGTTGTTTATAATCTGTTGATTCCAAAATGTGACCTATCCGTGTGAACATCATGTTTCAGATCCACGTGGTATTGAGTGTCCTATCAAATCAGTATAGTTTCAGTTTCCACTGTTTCTGTATCAAGTATTGTGACAACAGTGCTTACTGATTGACTACATAGACTTCATTGGTTCTGCATGTTTTCTTTTTTTCTGTGCCCAGTGCTTGGATGAAAAGTGAAATATAACTAAACACATCCCCAAAAACTTCCTCCAGTAGATTTTCAAGTACACAAAAAGGTATTTAATTACCGTAACTTCAGTAATTGTCATTTGTTAACTTCACCCCCTGATTTCTTTGTGTACTTTGTGTGATTTGTTTTCAGACGCTTTAACAATCAGTACTTTCACCTCGACTTGATTTATATCTGTGAGAATTAGTGTACTTGTCTAGATTTTAAATAGTCACGGAGTTCTGAGTTTAAAAAAAGTAAGATTTTCCATCAGTAATGTTGTCACAATAGAGAAGTCTGACTTTGATACTGATATATGTAAATGATAATTGATATTCACAGAATACTGATTTAATCCTTAACTCTTGGCCTTGGTGAGAAAAAAAAAAGCAAACAAAGATTTTTTTTTCTATTTCTTTTTTTTCTGGATTTCACATTTTTTTTAAATTACAGATTGTATTGGTTTGATTGTTTGTTTGTTTTTTTTTGGCAGGGTCAGATTTTGAATTGATGTGACTCAGAAGAGCCAGTGTCCAAAAAGTGTACGTGTTAGATTACAGGCTTTAATACCTACATTTTCAATTGAAATTATTTAGATATTTTATTTTGTGCAGGATCTAGTTTTGAATGAAATGCAGGACATTAACCTTGCGTCCTAAAAGAGAAGATGTCAGAGAAGCAAGCCAAAATGAATCCATAATTAATCAAAATTTCAATCAAATTGGTATAAAAATTTCCAAAATATTTATCAAGTATTCAATTTTAACCTTTCCAATACCACTTACACTCAGCACATAATGCTCACTAAATATAACATAGGAAATAGAGAGAGGAAGAGCAATTTATTTTAATTATTTCCTAAAATTAAAGAGACTTTTTTTTCTTTCTTACTCTGGGCATGATGATTAACTAGAATATTACTTACTTTATATTTTTGTATTTTTGGTCAGATTTTGACTAAAATATGGCACATAAGACCCAGTGTTCAAAAGTTTTCATGTCAGAGTAATTAAGCCAGAAATAATCACTTATTAATAACATTTTCAAACAAAACTGTTGGAATTTCTTTATTAACTTTAGCCCTTTCAAAAAAAATTGAATAATCTAATTTCAGCCCTTCCAGTACCACTAAAACAACACATAATGCTTAATAAACTTTACTTAGAAATTTTTGGGGAAAAAAGAATAATTTCTGTCTACAAAAGAGTCCATTGGGAAATTTATTTGTTGTTTTTTTGTCTTTTTTTCAATGTCTAGGACATGCAATTGATTAACAATATTAATGATTTGAATGCATTTCTATTTTTTGTGTAGGGTTACGTTTTGACTAAGTGCAACACATAAGACCCTGTGTCAGAGTAACAAGCGAAAACTGTTACTTATCAAATAAATGTTCAATCAAAACAGTTTTGAAATTTCAATTAACTTCAGTTCTTTCCAAAAAAATGAAATATTAAATAATTTTATATTTTGGATTCTTTCAGTACCACTCACACACATCACACAACACTCAAAATAGATTAAAAGAATCAGTCATTTCCTGAAACAAAAGGTCCTGTGGGTAATGTTGTTTGTGTTTTTCAAAGTCTGGGACATGTCATTGATTTTCAGTTTTAATGATTCGTTTTTTTGTGTGTGAAGGGTCAGAATTGGACTAAAATGAAGAAAAACATGGCACGCCAGAACAACAAGCCAAAAACATTACACAATAGTGACACATTTTTCCATTGAAATAACTTGATCTTATAACTTACTTTTTTTTTAATAAATTATCACACTTTTAACCCTTTAGCTGCCACTGAAAGTGATGATCCCGGAGCCAAAGGGCAAACAGTATGTTTTCCAAATGACCCAGAGCTGAGCGTTAGCAGAACATGAGAGCATACCATCCAAATCTGAAAAGGACACTCAAAGTGCACACTCATTTTTCCTTACATTCATAACGTCTGAGAAAACCGTGTCTGCGTTCACGGATCATTTTAGTGGCACTCATTCATTATGGACTGTAGATACCTCCACACTGGTCTCAGAGGTAGCTAGAAAATAGCGCATGTTTTTGTCTCATGCGTCACAAGGGACAATGGTGCTATATTATAAGAAACGATATAAGGTACAAGTTAGAAGCTTGATGAATGTTTGACTGCTGAGACTTGTACATAGGATGTTTTTATGGTGCAATGGCTGCATGTTCAAAAATTGCTGTTATAATGGGTTTCAATAGTCCAAATCATGGACATGGGGTCACGAAAGGTCATTTTTTTTGTTTGACAGAGCATTATAGACTTATGTGACTAATATTACTAAAATTCAGAAAACTGATTTAAAACCAAAACATGAGTGAAAACTGAATGCCATAGCATAAAAAACGACTATAACATTATAATGAAGCTCTGATGTGTCCAAAAAGTGGACTCAGAGAATCTAAATGAATTTGTTTTGGTGATCCTTGTTAGTGTAATGATCCAGCTTTTGTTGTCTAACTGCTCATGTATAACCAGTGTTCCCACACTGAAATTATAAAAACATCCTGCTGACTTTTGATTATTATTCACATTACTCACCCTGAATCTTTTCAGTAGAAATTATAACTAAATTTGTGGTACAAGTGCCCTAAATCTTTTTTTCTGTCACAGATGAAACAGTGATAATATGTTTAATGTCACTCCTGTTTATTCTTCGGATGTTTTGTGTCTGCTTTACACAGAGACATCATTTATCTAAATATGTTTAATATAAAGATAAAGCATTTAGGACCCCGAGTGTTTCTATCAAAACTCCCCTGAAAAAACATGGAGCAGTTTCAGAGCATACTGTGCATTCAATCCCTTAAACAGAAAATCAGTTTACTTTAGATAGGTGTTATTGATCAGAGAAACACATTCTCTTTATTAAAAACTATTACTCATAGAGTGAACAAGTAACATTTTCACAGATGTCTGTAATATTCAGTATCATACACAGGTGGCTAACCACTGCTTTGTATTTTATCATTTAGGTCATGTATTATTACTGCGCTGTTATACAGAGAAACCAATTGATGCATCACACTTCAGCTTCACATAAAAGTGTACTAAACTCAGTGCTTTGAGTTCACTTCAAGTGAAGTACTTTTACTTTCTAATACTTTTATCCGTAGTTGAATAAAACTTTATCAAAATAACTTTGCTTTTGGTTGTGTCAGCATTTTCTCACTCTTTCCTCCTCTGGCTTTTCATCAACTCATGTCACAGAAGCAATAATTTAACTTTGATAGTGATACTTGATGCTGAAACAACACTTTGTCAATAGTTGATATGTTATGGACAGAAAAGGATTGATTTATAGTGTAATAAAACATTATTAAGAATGTATATATGTGTGTATATGTAGTATGCTTTTGCAAAACAATGCCTCACAGAGAGGACCAAAAACATGTTCATCAGGGCTAAGGTGGCTACATTGTGTTGTCAACAAGTGTTGGCCACATTTTGAGACTGACAGTTTATTGACAGCATAAGGTGTCAAATTATTTGGAAGTTTAAAAGTTTACGTCCTGAAAAATAATTTATCCGTTCGCATTATTTTGCCAGATGGTTTTCATGTGGCTCTTTCACAAACACATTTTCATTGTTATAGTTTAATATCATTTAAATAGGCATATTGCTACTTTGTGGCTGTACTTTACAGTTTTGGGCCAAATATTATATACAAAACTTTGAACACAAACAAAGAAAAAGTTGACTCATCACACCCCAGCTTTTTGCCCCTCATATAAAGGTGACTTTAAAACACTCACTACTTTAGGCACATTTTAAGTAGTGCAGGTTTTATTTTTACTTGATCTAATTCATAGAGTTTTTCTTATATTTTAGTTGAATTGGATCAAAGTAACTTCACTAAATAAATTATTTGAGTTATCTTTCCATCCCTGCATTGCAGGAGGACATGATACTGTACATGACCCGTGATCTCCACTTGTCTGTTTTCAAAGACCCCCTGAAGTAAATAAAGGGACTCTGCATTCAGAGGTGGCTGCAGTCTGTTCTCCTGCATGTTGTCCTGGGCTGAAGTGGCTTAATGAGGGGTGAACGGTTTCCTGCTCAGTCACAAGGACACAGTTGACCCTCTGCTGCACATGTCTAAGAAAATGAAGCATCTCCATCACTAATTGGGCTGATTATCGGAGCAGGGGTGAGAGGAGGAGAGCCTGAACCCAGAGAGCAGATGGATTAGCGCTGAAATGAACATCCTGTCACATCCTGACGGACTGCACAACAAGCAGCTGTGACGTCACCAGGCGCAGGATTTTGCAATTGGGCTTTAAAAACTGAGAGCAAAACCACAAATTTATGCTCTTTTTCCACTAAAAACTCAACAAACGAGCAGTGGGGGATATTTGGTCCACGGTGGGCAGCAAAATCACCAACTTGTGATTCATCATTTATTAGGAACATTTTGTTCATTACATTGTTTTCAACATTACATCGTTTGGCAATCGATCATCAATGAGGCATCCTGCTGACATGGACCTGCTGCCGGTGTCAGAAACATCAGTCTCGGTTTTCTGGCTTTGCCTTTTAAAAACCGAACTTCACAGAAACACCGGTGAGACACGTCAGCCTGGATGCACGCGTACACGCACACACACACGCACAAACACACACACACACACACACTGGTATTGTAGAAAAATAGAGTGATCACTAATTGAATCCAGTTTTGCATACAAAAAAATAAGACAATCGCTATGAGCAATCAATTAATGTCAGTACACACAATGTAAGAACCTACAGCCCCTGACAGGCTTCAACATGACTTTAGGCTATTTGTCAAACACTCCTGAATGTCTGTATGCAGGAAAAACAACATCATGTGCCATAATGTGTACACATCTGTAGCAGCATCGGAATATTTCGCACTGTGAGTTGGACATGAAGCAGAATGAGAGCAGCAGGCAGTTCAGCATCTTTAAAAACTACACATGGAGCACGGCTGTTTGGGAATTCAGCAGATCGTTCCTGTATTGCTCCAGCCAGTTTTTCAGCTCAGAGATCCTGTATCCCTCCGGCCCCCTGCCTCCCTGGTACACCACCCTCTCATCCCTCAGTATGTAAAGTCTCTCAAAGTAGGCTCCGTACGCGGCGTTGGACGAGTTGTCCATATTATCCACCACTACGTTACTGCCCGGCACTTCAGCCAGCATGAGCCGGGCTGCTCTCAGTCTGTCCTCCAGGCAGCGGTGCTTGGGGATCTGGTACGGAGCGTCCGAGCTCACCCAGCCGTCCGACGGATGCGCCTCCTCGATATATACAACTAAAAAGTCCGCAATGTCTTGGTACTGGCGCACGACGCGCTGAAACGCCGCCAGACGCGTCATGAATGGCGGTCAGGAGCAGCTGCCAAAGTTGAGGATGAGCGGTCTCTTCCCTTTCATGCAGTCCAGGATCCGGACCTGCCTCCGATCCGTCAGCAGCATCACCTCGGTGTTGGGCGCAGCGCGTCCGAGGTGCGCAGATTTGAGAAAGTCCAATTTCTGGCCGTACCACACCGCCCTGAGTGACTCCAAGGTGAACATCTTGTTGGAGTCGGAGACACACACCGGTGGGTCGTCCGGGCTGTCCTGCCCCTCGCCCATTTTCAGCAGCACTTTTTTCCTAATGCACAAGAAATCCAGGAGCCACAGCATGACGGCGGCCAGCAGGAAGCGGGGCAGCAGCATCAGGCAGAGCGCTGCGTGCTTCAGCGCCCTCGCCATTTGGACACCGCTGGAGTCGTGCATCATCTCTTCCCCCGCTGCCGATAGGATGAGACCGGGCCGGCGACAGCCACACAACTAGTTGTTATCACCTTTGCCCATTGGAGAAAAGTATCTGACGCACGCAGGCGCTCCTTTTATAGGTACAGCGGCATCTGAATGATGGAGGAAAAAAAAGAAAAAGAAAGAAAAAAACACGCCTCCGGTACCCGCACCGCCCACTCACATGGTGGGGATTACCTCCCGTCCACTCTGGGCTTCAAACATCCACAGAGAGGCAGAGAGAGAGGCTGACACACACACACACACACACACACACACTGTCCTCCTCACTCATGTGCCGACGGAACATTAGAGCGGATGGATGTTTTCATGCCTTTCAGACTCTTGGATTAGTTTTAATTGGCTGTAGCTGAACGCACGGTCGCTCCTGTACAGTGGGAGAGGAAGAAAAACTTTGACTTGATTCTGCCTGTGGACTCTGACACTGTGCCTGCAACGCATGCATGCAGCAGCCTCCGCGGCCACTAGACGGCGCTGGTTTCCTACAGAAGGTGAAGGCTGGATGAGTCATTCAGAGATCTGTTAAAGGCCCCCGAACACTGTGTGAGGAGAGGAGGCAGAATGAACCTGCTAACACCGGTTTATACTCTCAGATATGCTCAGTATTAAAAGTTTGATCATGTTGTTCTTTTTATCTTCAGCTCTTTGATTCTGCTCAGAGAAAGGAACAAGTTAGACAAAAAAAACAGTCAAAGCTATGAAAGAGATAGTGTGTTAACAAGGCCTATATCTAATTTCTGAATCAGTTTTGGCAAAAATGAAGCAACAGTTAGCAATGTGATCAGGGGACTATGGGTTATTAACACTTTTTTTTACAGCACTGATGTGTCTGTGATCATCAAATGGTCCCCTCAGGGTCACATCAGACTCATAACAGCTCACAGAATATAATTAAATTAAGAAAATGTGAGAAGAAAATACAAAGCATGTTCAGGGGATCTGATTTGATTTTTGTACAATCCCCTATAGCGGTGGTTCTGGACCTTTTTTCCTCTAAGCACCCCTACTTGTACCAAGGAAGAGTCGCACCCCTAAGACCTACACAAAAAACTGATACATTGCCATGCAATTGAACACAAATTTTGATTGATTTAATGAATTAAATCAGTATAGGTGGGTTTACACACACTTTATTTAAAAAAAAAAAGAATGACCTTGGTTTGTTTTCATTGTTTTTAATCATTTATATATATACTCCTCAAAAAAAGGTTTGGGAAATTTATTGTGGTTGTTATTTCTCCCCTTTAATAATACCCATGGGTACTGTTATTTATATTGTTGGAAAGCCCGATTAGTCACCTTTACAGTGAGGTACAACTTGTAAGGATTGTGCATTCGTGGAGTGAGCAGCACAGCCTAATATGTGGGTAGCACCCAAAAAAAATGTACTAAAATCATCTGCAACTGGAAACTGGTGTTCAAGTACGCAGAGTGGCAGCATTATTTGATGTCAGTCGTGGTACGAGGGCTGATTGATAAATTTTGAGCCTTGTATTAAAGAAGATAAGCAGGGATGTCCTTTTTCAGCTCTACTATTCCCTGACTATTTAAGGCTGTGTAACCGAAGATTGGTGTCATTTGGTCAGTTTATGTCGAAGAGGTAACACTCTAAAGTAAACAAGGCAAGTGACTTTAGCAAAATGGACAAAATGCCCCTGTTCACAAGTCTGTCATTGCCATGGCTGCCATTAAAGATTGGGGCTTTGAATTGATTGAGCAA
The DNA here is from genome assembly GCA_037902135.1 of Cetoscarus ocellatus. Lineage (NCBI taxonomy): Eukaryota > Metazoa > Chordata > Actinopteri > Labriformes > Labridae > Cetoscarus > Cetoscarus ocellatus. The sequence goes on along the minus strand of JBAMNC010000530.1, from coordinate 1,138,805 downwards.
TTATTCGCCTGATCTCGCTCCATCAGACTTTCATCTATTTCCAAAATTAAAAAAGGCCATTTCCGGTACCCACTTTCGGTCAGATGATGATGCCATACATGCAGTGGAGGACTTTCTGAACGGTCAAGAAAAGGACTTCTTTAAAAGTGGCATTGAGGCCCTTAAACATCGCTGGCTAAAGTGTATAGATGCTGAAGAGGATTATGTTGAAAAATAATGCAATATGTCTGCCAAAAGTCAAACCCTTAAATTTGAGGCTCACAACTTATCAATCAGCCCTCGTACCATTTCCAAACTTAGGACCAAGTCCTATGAGACTGTTGAAGTCAAAGACAGACCTGAAGTGGACATCACAGGAAGGCAACATCTCAAGGAGACTGGCTCCTCACCCTCGCCTCACTGAGGAACCGTAGGCTTTCCTCCAGGGAAAGGGGATTTTGTCACATTTATTTTGGGCTCTACCCACACATTTAGCTGTGTTGCTCATTTTGGAAAGGTGACTAATCAAGCTTTCTAAAGATAAAAAAACAACAACAAATTTTTATTAAAGCGTAGAAACAATCAAAAGAAATAATGTTTGCAAACCTTTTTTGAGGGGTAAACACAAACTAAAATTTGAATACCTCAAAGCTGACAGAGCCTCTTACCTCCTTAGACCCTCTGGCATTTTATTTTTGATCTGTTGTTACACCAGGCAGGTAGTAATTCTTAGCTGAACAGCATGAGAAGAACATAAGTGTGAAGCTGAAATCATAGACAACATGACAGCCCCTGATGTGATGGTAAATGCTGTAGATCTCAGTTGCCCCCATGTGGCTGGCAGCAGTATGGCTGAAGGGAAGTGCTCTCACTTTTATAGACAAAGAATTACAGACATTTAGGAAGAAAGCAAATACATTAAATCAATAATGTGTTCATATTCACATGATTTCAGTGTCTGTCATGAGAAAAACGGACTATACATTCAGTCAGTAATCGATATTGTAGGCTATATTAAAGCAGTGGGCTCAGATCCATGGGGCTGTTCTCTCGTTGGTCATGGAGCTGTTCTCAGTGGGTCACATATTTGTGTCAGGGAAAAAGTGCTAAAAAGTAAATGATCAAAAAATGGTGGAGTATAGCAGAAAGAAGAAATACTGAGAGGAATGAAAATTGTTTTTTCATTATGCAGCTTTTGAATAAAAGTCAAACCGACTACAAAAAGGTGTAGACTCAGTACTTTATTATTTATGTTTGAATTTTGGGGAAAAAACGTTTAAATATTGTTAACAAAGCGGATTTTTTTTTGAAAATAAAGCAGAAATAGTGAGAGAAAAAAAGTAAAGTACTAAAGCTGTTCTTAATGATATTTTGACTTTATTACCTCTGACAAGGGAGGTATGTTTTTGCCGGCGTTTATCTGTCTGTCTGTTTGTGTTCAAAATAAATTGAAAAGTTCTGAACGGGTGTGGATGAAATTTTCAGGAATTGCCGGAAATGGGATATGGAAGAACTGATTAATTTTTGGGGGTGATCTGGATCACTGTCTGGATCCAGGAATTTTTTTGGTGTAAATCACAATATGGAGGGAACTGCGGCGCTTGGCAGAGGTCTGCGCTCTGCAAGTGCTTTTTTAGTTCAAAAACTACTGGGCGGATTTTGCTGAAATGTTCAGGAGACTTTGGTAATGGCCCAACTTAAAAATGATTCGATTTTGGTGGTTATCCAGATAACCGCCATTAGCAAATGATCATTTTTGCTCAATAACTATCTAACTAATTATGATATCAACATGATTCTGAGTGCTACATGTAGGTTTTCAGGGTCAGGGAACTGGTAACTTGGTAACTTTGGTAACTTTATCATGGAACTGTTGCTTATAGATGTCACAGCAATATGTGAGCTACCTTGGCGGACTCTCTGAGTTCCTTCTAGTTTTCAAAATAATGCCAGCTTAAATAAGCCAATAATGAGCATCCTAAGAAAAACCACAGCTCATTAAGTTTCAAGTGTGTTACTGAGATAACTCCGTCAATGGTTACATACACAAAGCATTGCTGTATGAAGAATGTGCAGCTAGTATCCCGTTTTGGCACACTGTTGCACATGTCCAGTACTGGACCTTTACCCACGAATATAACACCACTGGAATAGATCATGGATGAATAAATAGTTTTGTTTTAGTCCTAGCAAGGCTGTCTATATCCTCATGTTTATACTCTACACTTTAAGCTTTGCTAACACACAGTGGAAAGCTGATACATGGGTCATTCTTGGTTATCTCTAATAACAGCTAAAATTTAGGAGATTTTAAGATTAAATTATGTCATTGACATACTTAACCAATACAATAAATCACACTTTTCCATTTTGGTATTGGTTTAACTCAGCTTGACTGTGCTTGGTTTTGGTACCACTTGATTCATTTCCAAACACAATGTACACTTTAAGCAGGATTGTCATGCACAGCTGTGTTTAACTGCTGTGACTAATGCAACAACAATGGAGGCTACAAAAGCAAAGAAAAGTTTGGGAAGTGACACAGAGATAACAATGGGAGGTACCTAATCAGATTAAAATGTAAAACATTGTATTTATTTGAATATAAGTGTGATTACAGATAGTTTAACCTGTTCTGTGTTATGATAAAGACTATCAAAAATGTGTTATTCATAATTAATTGCAAAAGCGTGTCACTGAAAAAATTGAGTTTGGTACATCTTAAAAATTAGTGTATGTGTAATAAAAGGTAATAAATGAAACTCTCATGCTTTGTTGGTAGCTTAAGTCCACTGGCTAACAGTAGCAAACCCATCGCAGAGCGTAGATGTTAGACTGAATGCAGAGTCGTTGACAATGTGGTGCAGAGCAAGGCTGCCCAAGGGGGAAAAGAGTAAAGCTTTCTTGGGCCTACAGTCAAGATGGGGCTCATAGAGCTTAGAAAAGACGTGGTCTGTCCTGCATTTAAGCGGTGGTAATATTTTTTTCTTACTAAAACTCTCTTTATTAGTCATTAGAGCAACAAAAATCAAGATTTTATTTACTGTTGCCTGTTTATTGTTGCTAAGACCTGCTACAAGAGATTTTTTCTATTCAGCTCCAAAGCTGATCGGAGACAGCATGCATTACTACTTATTGCCATCAACTTATTTTAATATGTATAGATTTTATTTTATTTGAGTGACAGGACAGTGGACAAAAATATAAATTGGACCGACATTGGAGGCATGGATCAGATTTGAGCTTAGCCAGCCCCTTTAAGAACTACAGCCTGTATACATAAACCCAAGGCCACTGTATTTACAGTAAGTTAGTCTGAGGAGGGCCCACGTGCGAGGCCTCTCAGGGCCCCAGCTATTTCTTTGGGTGGCCCTGGTGCTGAGCTGCACTGAACTCAAAGATTACCACAGAGTATACCTGTAAATCAATCAGAGCTGACTGGGCCCATGTAAGAAAGGGAGGTTTAAAGAGGCAGGAGCTCTGACAGAGCAGACACACAGAGAATACAATCAGGATTACTCTCTATATATGGCAACTAAAAGGTTGTTTGAACATTAAAGTGATTGTGAACAAACTCTAGCAGTCGTCAGAGAAGGATATAAGACACTGATTTAAGGCAAAATAAAACCTCTTTAATAAAATACGTTTGTTCATTTAAACAAATATGAAGTCCTACCCTGGAGAAGGTAAAGTTGGTTATAGCTAGATAATAGTGTCCAGCCTGAATGCCAGATCAGTCCTTCAAAATCAGCTGTTTTGCTTATTTGTTTGAACTTCACTGTGAAACCTTTTCTCCCACATTTTCTTGCCCTTTCTTTCCTTTCACTACCATGCAGGTTAAATTTTCCAGCATGAATCACAGTTTCCTTAAAATGGATGAAAATAACTTCTTGGGAAATGATAGACTACAGGTCTTTATCAGCTGAGTATTTTATTTTTACCCCCTCTGCCTCTGACTTACAATGCCACGAGACCAATTTAATGAAAGTCATTGTAACATCAGGGAACACTGTGACACCATTACGTCAGAAGCCAGATAGATGAAGAGACCACAGGTATTTAATCAGAAGGACTGTTTGTTCAGGTTCTTACTTTCACTTTGGAAAAAACCAACACAAACTGACCATTAATGTCAAACTGAGTATTTTTTTAAAAGTACAACAGCAGAAGCACTTTTAAGATTTACATTATGTTTCCTGGAAAATAATTGGACTGTTTGTTCTTTTTGTTTGCTCTTCCAAACAAATGGCTTGTACCCTGGGGCTTTGTTTCAAAACCTGATCATCAGTCTGCTCTTGTTTCCTGTCCCTGTTTGACTCCTCTTCAGTGACGTCACCCGTGTCTCACCACTTAGCTAGGCTTGAACAAGTTAACGGAGGAAGTACAAGAACAAAAGTACAAAGCTGAGAATGAGAGATTGTGGTTATAATAAACTTAAATGACCCTTGAACGTGCGTCTTTGAGAAGTACAACTGCAGACTTAGCGCCAGCGTGCAGGCTGCAGAGAAGCACATGGATGGATTTAGCAGCTGTTCTGGAGGCCTCAGACCGCGTTCGCAGAACTTTATTAAAAGAACAGCAGACGACCCAGTGAGGCAGGGCCGTTACAAACCAGATGTGCAACAGCTACGCGCCGTACATCTAAGCCTCTTTCACACAAACATCTGCGAGTGTGAAGCTGCTTCATTTCGTAAACAAAGTAGTAGAGAGATGCCAGGCGCCATCCATGCCTCACATTTCTTTAACTGGCAGCATTTACTCATGATGACATGTTGTATAAGAGCTCAGCTGCATAGGTTTCACAGAAAAGAAGCTTAGATGTCAGTGTTTACCACCCAGGAGATAAATTTAAAAACACAGTGCACTTTGCTCACGCTGATTTCACACTTAAACAATGTATTGGCATGTCATTACTCATATAAACTAGAGCACTGTTTCTTCAAACTGTCTCTGTTTGAGGTTGCAAAAAAGAAGATACAGCTGGGAATTGAAGGAATACAAAACAATGAAAAGTGTTATGTTGAGTGTAGTTTACCTTTAATCCAAACAATATGACTGCAGGCATGACGTATCTCTAAGAGGGGTTGTTTGAAGTGCTTGTCAGTAGTGAGAGTAGAGGTGAAAATGGAAGTAGAATACCAACAATGAAACCGAACTATCCGGCACTGTAGAAATTGTTGAGGCATACGTGCAATTTAGCCTCTAAAATAGACCAAAATTCAAATAAAATGTAAGTTTTAAGGTACAACTTGTCATATTTTTGCACTGCATAAATCAATTTAAATTTGACTAATAATACATCATACTATATCAACTCTTTCAGTTGAGAACTTATATTACCGCAAATATTTCCAACGGCTGTCAAAACTGGAGAAATCATTCAATTTAGAGCTGTATTGCTTTGCTTAATGGTGTCAACTGCTGGCTATTTCAGACTGGATGTATATTAGCTGTGTTACAGCTGCTGCAGGTGAGGATTTTAATTTTGATAAGCATGTTAAAAGAATCGGGGGCTTTTAAGTCTGCTGGTGTGAGTGCTGGATCTCATGCATTTTAGGGTACAGAAGGCTCTCCTAATTCTACCACAAGCTGCATGCGTGTCATAACCAAAATAGATAGGAACATGGTAAATAGAAAGTCAGATTTACCTTGTTTTAACAAACATGTTCCCATATATTGCTGACAAAGAAAGCACAGGAGGGTTACCCTCCCAGATTGTGCATTTCAAAGTGAAAACAGTTTGGTGGTGATATACAGAAACTGCCCCTAGTTAACATAAAATGCATTTGTTCTTAGTGGTTCCATGTCCTACAAAATTAACATTCTTTGATTTTATTGTTGTTAGAAAGGGCTTGGTAAGCAGAAGAACATTACATCTTTTACTAAAGTCTTTGTTCATAGAGAAATGCACTGTGCCTCTTCAGAGAAAATGCCCCTTGAAACGCCATTTTTTTTTCTTTTTTGGGGGGGAGTTTATTTTGTCATAGCTATGCAGCCTCCACCTCCATGTGTGTTTTCTGCTTATCACAGGCAGACACCATAAATGTTTAAAAGTTTGCAGCTTGTAGCGTTTAATGAGCATCAGTTGGTTCTTTCTAAATTTTAATATAAAAGTTATTACAATCCCAGTGTTATCAAGATTGACCTACTTGTTTAAACCACGTAACCTGAAAACAACTCAATAAATGACACAAAGTCCAGTTGAAAAAACAAAAATTCATGTGATACAGATATTTGGTAATAATCATTTAGAATTGAACACAGCTATTAGGCCCCCAGGAAGCACGTTTTATGGCCTTTATCGAGGTAAAACTGATGAAGAGAGAGAGCTGTGGCAGCACTGAGATACAGTAAACTTTCAGCACACACACCTGGTATAAAAGCCATGGTGTCACAGAAGTTGAGTGAAAATATTTGCTCAGAAAATTGTGGGGCAACTATCCAAAGAGCAGGTACAGTCTCCAAAGTGTGATTGGGTGGGAAGCTGACTTTCAGCATGTAAATTTACGGGATCTCACACCTTATTGTTGTTTTTTTTATCCAGAAGGAGCGCTCTGAAATCATTGAGCACAGTCTAAGGAGATGAACCTTTGAGCCGCATGTTATAGACACAAAGGTCACTTTCACTCATAAAGTTCGTCAGTCTCTCAGTGGTTGTTCAGTTTGGGGTTGAGGTTGTACATTGTTTCATTTTCGAATTGATTTGTTTTTCTTTTGCACTGCACTTTGTCAGGAAGCCCTACGCTTGTAAAATGATGCATAATAAAACCACCTGCCAGTATTTGGGGCTTGACTGTGGCCTTTGTCCCTGCCATCTGGCCTGTTGTTGCACTTTGACCTGAAAATACACAACTGGCTTCGAGGAATAACATTATTTTCCATGAGTCAGTTTGAAAGTATTCTGTTACATAAAATACAGATAAAACTGCAGTTAGACTGCACTTAGTGGCATTTGCATATTGACTGGAGTGATGTGTATCCATATTCCACCTGGATTTGTAAACTTTCACCTGTTAAGAGGACTGGAGGCTGGCAGTGTTAACACTGCTAACCTTAGCCACACTATGCTTGATATTGTCAGTGAATGCTACGCCAGCTTGCCTACTGTTGTAATATTTGGACAAATTCAAGCCACAATTCACTGTTTTTTGGTTTGCGTGCCTTGTTTGGTCTTTGGTAAGGATGGATTTCACACCCAGTGTGAACTGAACTCTGATCCACTTGTCCAAAAGTAAAACTTGGGACCCCCTGACATTAGCCCCCCCCCCCAAATATTTGAACATTTGCATTCAAGTATTTTTTCTTGGCCTAAGACTGTGCGTAAACACTTTAATCAGGCATGGATCACACAAAAATAGGGCAAAGAGTGATCCTTTAGAAGGACATAAATCTTTTACTCATTTAGCCGGGGTGCTCTGATGGATTTATGTTGAAGTGTGAGCTGCTGCAGGCGGGAGGAATTTATGATTTGTTTTTCAAGGCTCTTTTTTTTTTTTTTTAACAAATTTTGGCTAAGTTTCACTCGGTTTGGTTTTGATTTTATCCGAGAACTGACCCAATGATGGAGAAATGTTTCGTGGCTTACTACAGCTGACTGACACATGGGAAAGATAATTATTTTTGTTTTGGGGGGAACTAGGGATCTAACCTAAAAAGTCCATTCATAAAGAAATATTGATTTCAAAAGTGTAGAAAACTTCCTATACACTCAGCTCTATTTTAGAACAAGATAAAATAACTCAGAGTAATATAAATTTAATGTTCTTTTTTAACAGCAAGGTGAGAAACACTGCTCAGCTCCACCTACCTCTGCTGATAACTTTTTATTTCACATCAGCTGATCCAGTCAGCTGCTTATAGCAGAGATACAAATTCAAAATGGAAAAATCTATGATAGGAACAAAAATGCTATTTAAGTGGAGACAAGAAAACTTTTATGATCCAGGGAACACAAATCAGTCACTTTGGCAGAGGCACCTGGCAGACTGTTAAGCTCAATTTTCCTGATGATTTAGTTCAGTGGTGCTCTTTGGCAAAAGTCTGTGTTGATTATTTGGAGAGAGTGCACATTATCCCTTTAGTAAATTGATTGGTGCAGACAATGAGTTGTCTTTTCAGGTGCATGTTATCAGTGCTTATTTTTAGTGGAGGAGACAACAGCTATTTTAGGCCTTTATCACCCAAAGGGCCTTGATCTCTGAGGTGACCAGTGCACTGTTTAGCTCCTCTCAAGTCATTTTTCTGATAACAACAGGAATCCTCCATAATGGTGACTGGTTCTGTTAGTAAAGCTACGTCTTGGGTAAGGAGTATGAATCCATCAACTGCATGTTGAGGGCAATATGAAACACGCAGCAACATGGACACGTGCAAAAAACCTGGAGTTCATAGGGTGTCCACCAGGGGCTAATTCTACAATCATTAAAACAGATTTTAGTAGATATAATTACTTTAGATTGAACTAAAGGAACAATTGCACTGCTGTCAGAAATGTGTATCTCTAACGCAAAAAGCAAATAACTGTGCTTTATTAAATTAGCTTTATTTGAAGCTGCTCTAAGCTCCTTTTTAATGTAGGGGGCAGGGGACATAATATTTACTGGTCTTTAAAAACAATTTACAATCATGATGGGCTATCCCTACTTTTTTTCAAATTGATACGACACAGATACTTTTTTTGTTTGATCTTTTTGATAGTGATTCTGATACCAACACCAATTTTCTTCTAAAATGGAGACAACGTTTTTAAGCACACAAATTAAACACCTATTTTTGGACAATCAGATCTTATTTGAAGTTTTGCCCAAAGAAAAGAATAAAGAGATGTTCTACAACTAAACAGTGAAGTGACAAAACAGTTTTTGATGTATTGATAATTATTCCATAAATACAAATACAACTGAAATAAAACTACAATAAAACATGTAGGCCTAAGTTGCACAGACTTGTAAATATTTTTTTTGCCAAAAAAAAGTATGAATCACTTTAAAAACCACTAAAATATTTTGTGAATAGTAACAATGTTTAAAACTTTTTTTTTTGTCATTCATACTCTAGTTCAGTACAGAACTGTGTGTTGTATCTGTTTGTAGGCTGACAGCTGCAGCTAAGAGTAATTTCATGTGTCTGATTGGTCTTCACAGTCACATTGAAACTTGTTTTTTTCTTGGCTTGGGAAAAGAAAGAGACTGAAAACAATCTGAAGAAGAACACATACATGTTTTGTTAGAGAACTTGTGTGTTATTGATATTTTATGGAAGTACTTGATGCCAAAAGAGTACTTATAAAAGTACTGATACTTTGATTCTGAGTTTTGATCGTTCCATCCTTAATTTACAGTTAGTTTTTGTTTAAATTAACATAGTTACAGTTATACATACCGAAGAAAAAATTCACCACTTTATGCAAAGAATACAATATTCCAGTAATCACAGATTATCTTAAATATTTTTTTTTTTTCATGAGGTTGAAATGTTTAGTGTCAGAGCAGTAGCTCAGCCTGTAGGGGTCTTAGGTTCGGAAATGGAGGGTCACAGGTCCATTCAGACCAAGGCCGTTTTCAAAACCGCATATAGATACAACTATTGAATGCAGCATGCAATTTATTAAAAAAACTTCCCAATGAAGCACTGGGGATTACAGCCTCTGATTTTGCTGGTGCTTCAACTAACAGTATTTGTTAGCACAATCAGTTGAAAGTCTTCAGTTAGTATGGTTTCTTGACCAAAACTCCACAACAGTTATAATGGTTCATAGAGAAAACTGTTGTAGTAATGGAGATCAGATGAAGCTGATGATGTGGTCTGACCACCTGTCATCAGTTGCCAACTCATATTTAATGATGATATTGATTATTGGTCTTGATTTTGTTCACTTTAGTCTTAGAATTAGCTTAATTGTCACCATCTTTAAAGTTCATTGCTCACACAACAGGTAGTTATATACAGCCTCAGGTCTTTTTGTGCCCTCTACTGGTGTCCTCCAGCTTCACCTTCAGTCAAGTATGCAAACAAAAACAGTCATGATGCTAATGGATGAAAATGCAAATGTAAGGGTGAACAGCAAATATATCTCTGGTTTATCATTACATGTCCTGCTATGTGACTATTGTGGGTGGCACCTTGCAGTTGTGGTGGTAAAATTATCATTCAGCCCTACCCATGAGATAATTCACCTTTTCCTGGAATATGGTTGAAGACAACCACACCTGTCATCCGAGAAACAAGAGTTCTTGCCAGAGCACTGTATCTGGCCTGCATTTCACAGTAGATAGCCATACCAGATAGGGTCGTGATAAGAGTTTGGTATTTATTTCCTCTAAGTAATTTTTCTGTTGAAATAGATGTGACTCAGATGCTGTTGTGCAAATGAACCGCTCTCGCTCAGGCCCTCAGAATCCAGCTGACTGATGATTGACTGTTTTCTCTCACTTGAGGAGACAAATTCTTGTCATTGATTTCAAAACTTGGCATGATCACACAAGCTTTGCATGTGCAAACTGCAGGGAACAATAGTCAATAATACTAAAAACCTGATACTTACTCTCTGATGTAATTGCTGTAACACTGAGCGCAGGTCTGAAATTAAACCTTAGAAAACACTAGAAAAGCAAATGGAATTTGTTGCAAAATCTTGTAGGAAACAGGTTTTCCAGGAAAACTCATTATTTAGATTCAGTGTCACAATACTTGTGCAATTTGCCCATTCAAATGGGGCCAAACAAGGTGTTTACTATGAAACGAAGAAACATCATCACAAAGGCACAAAGAGCATCTGATGTTGGCGTGTAACAGAGAAATCTCTAAACACTTGGCGCTCTGTAATCAGGAGTTCCTGTGAATTTAGTTTCTCCAGACCGCTCTGTTAAACTGCCGCTGTGATCTGGATTAGACCACTGGCGTCTTTCGGTTGTTTACACCCCAGCTACAAGGGGAGAAAAAAGAGCATGTGTGCTGGCTTGCTGACAACTCCTGGCCAGTGGCGGTTTCATGAATCAGATTTTCCCAGAATCATTACAACCCTGCACTGGTTCAGCCTCGTGTGACCCAACAGTCCAAGAGGTTATCGCTGAAATACTAAGTCTACTAAGCTCATTAACTCTGGCGAAGATCGTCAGTGTACAAACAGTCAGCAAGTGGTCCTTGGAATCACGGGCCAGGTTCTGCTTCTCACAAACACACGCTTAACATTGACCTTTTAAGTGCATGGCAAAAAAAAAAAAAAGGTACAGGATCAACATCTCATAGGTTTGTCTTCACTTAAAGGTAGTACACTCTAGTCACCTTCACATCTAAAAGAAAAATATTTCACACTCTTCACTCATGCAACCCTGAAATATTGTTGTAAAATGCCTTTAAAATTTCCTGACTTGCTTGTTCACACTTGTTCCTCTCAGTTGGAAGTTTTTCTACAGTTTGCCTTTCAGTCTCTCCAGGGGTGGGGAGAGGAAAATACCACCACCAGTAGAGTGATTTAAAGGTAAAATCTGTGTGAAAATGCTTGTGTTTAAGTTTACACATGCAGCTCACCCTGCTCAATTTTTCCTGCATGCATGATTATTAAAGAAGTAGTAATTAGTTTATCGTAAGAGTTTAGCTGCTGCTTCTATCATAAATCTTATAAATCATTAAATTAAGTAATTAAACCTAAGCCGTATTCCTGCAACCATGTAGACACACCAAGTCGCTCTATTGGAATAAGGTTTGGTGACTCTTGAGGCCACTAGAGCACAGAGAACTCTCTGTCATACTCAGCAAACTAGTCTGAGATGATCTGAGCTTTGTGACAGGGTGCATTATCCTGCTGAAAGCAGCCAACAGAAGATGGATACATTGTTGTCATTAACAAGAACAACAAGAAGCTTTATTTATATAGCACTTTTCATACATAGGAAAATGCAACCCAAAGTGCTTAACAAAATAAAACAGAATGAAATAACAAAAACATACAACAATATATAGACCCCCCACACACACACACACCCACACCCACACACACACACACACACACACACACACACATGCACACGCCCAGACTTGCACACACGCTCACACTCACACATACAGTAAATAGACTAGTAACATGGCCTGGCACTGAGGTGAGGAGAAGCCACCTATGAGTGGCCGTCCACACTGAGAGGTACCAAAGTCCGCAGCCACAGGGAGCGCCGCCAGGAAGACGTCCCTGTGGGCAGACCAGACACAACTCCCAGGGTGGAGGGCCCACATTAGGAAACACTGGAGCTAAAAACAAGAAGATTAAGACAGTGGAATAAAAACAGGCAATAATGATAAAATGTCTAGAAATGTGAGGGTTTAGAAAATTTTAAAAGTAATAAAATGCACAAGATTTAAAATATGTAAGAATAAAAATGAATAAAATAAAGTAAAAAAAAAAAAAAAGATTAAAGACACAAGAATAGTAAAATATGAGAAATAAGAGAATAAAAGAAATCAGTTAAAAGCCAAATTAAAAAAAAAAGGAATGGACATGGTCAGCAACAATACTCAGGGAGACTGTGGCATTTAAGCTAAGCTCAGTCAAAACTTAGGGCATTAAAATGTGCTAAGAAAATATCCTCCACACATTGCGCCACCGTCAGCCTGAACTGCTCATAGTCAGGACAGATCCAAGCGTTCATGTTGGTTTGACCCTACCATCAGAATGTCACAGCAGAAATCAAGACTCATCAGACCAGGCAACATTTTCCCAATCTTCTATTGTCATTATTTGGTGAGCACCTGTAATGTGTACCCTCAGTTTACTGGTCTTAGGTGACAGGAGTTGCACCAGGTGGGGTCTCCTGCTACTGTAGCTCATTTCCTCCAAGATTTGACATGTTGTGCAGTCAAGAATGTTCTTTTGCACTCTTGGTTGTAACTTGGCATAAGGAGGTGCAATATCACAGTGTTGTTGAAAAACAGTGATCTTAACTTTGTTTTTTCACTTGTTCATTCATCTCCAGTGTCTTGTGTCCTTGTGTCTTCCTAATGTGTGACTCTGTTCCACATTCTGCTTGCATACACTTCAGCACAAGTAAGGGTAAATAAAGGCAATGCAAGTTTATTTGTATGGCATCTTTCTGCAACAAGGAAACAAAATCACAAAAGATGACACAAAGATTTTAAAACAAAGTTATATCAAGAAGAAACCGTGAGCTAAAACAAAAGCTAATGTGGACGTGAAATTATTTTTTATTAATAAAGCAGTACTCAAAATTAAGTAATTGTAAAAGGTACACTATAGCGTGGTAATTAAAATAGTAACTCAGATGTAATTTTCAAAAAGTTGGTTAAAACTGTTATGGTTGCAGTGCAGTTATATTTAAAACAGTTATTAAACCCTCTCTAACCTCTCTAACTTGATTTTAACTGAAACGATTTTATTTCATTTAAATGATTTTAGTATCCTCCATTTTCTTTTATAAGCTAGAAATCCTTAAAAATAGACTAACTTGTTGCATTTAGTATTAGTATTTTCATTCAAATAAGTCCTTTTTAATTAAAAATGAATAAATAAATAAAATTCACAAACTTGTAGTCATTTTCACTTTGCTAAGATGAGTGACTTAGTCCTTGTCATTGAATGCGCTCAGCCAGTTATGACCTGGATACCCTCCGCAGGGGCACAGACAGACCAGCTTTCCACAGTTGTAATATTCAGCTACTTTAATTTAGTTTTCAAGAAGAAAGTTAAAGTTGTGACACAGTGCTACTTCTACATCCTCGAGCCTTTCAAACAGGCCCATCTCTACAAGACACAGACCCTGAGTGAATCTCCTCAAACATTATCCTAACCACAATACCTCAGGTGTTAAGATGGATATCAGCATAGCCAGTTGGTATATCTTACTAACTGTGTGTATATGTTGAGACCCCACTGCCCTGTACTTTCTCATATGTCCACAACACTTCCAGACAATGGTAATCAACAGAGTGAAAGGGGCAACAAGTTATGACTCTGCCCATCTCACTAGGGTTCTTCTGATTGCTGTTTTTACATTTTTCCAAGAGAAATCAAAGTATTTAAATCTGTTTAACTTCAAAAGGCACACTAAAGCACATTTTTTTAGTGTGTAAATACTTCTTTCTCCTTAAATCAAGTCTGCTACCACAATCCCACAGCCGTTGCTACCTTTAACATTCTCCACCAGCCAACTTGACAAGTATGGCTTTATGAAACACTGGTGGTGGCCTGAGCCTTGATTCTGTTTTTTTTTTTTTTTTTTTTAGAAATAAACTGCTGGGACCCTTCTTTCATTAGACACAGCCTGGTTCTTGGCATGGCAGCGCAGGTCACACAAGGACATCCCAGAATAGGAAAAACAGCCTGGACTGAGCCTGCAGCAAAGTACCAAGAGTGGCAGGGCTCCAGCTGAAACCACTATTAGTACAGCGGCCGCTGGAGAGCTGGCAAACACACACGTCGCAGGTAGGAAACACACACATTCATGCTACTTTTGAGACTGCTGGTGTGACACACAATGCATGTCATTTATCATGTTCATGTGGTTTAAGGTTAGGTGAGGTTGCAATAAAAAGCTGTCTTTTATTTTTTTCTGTTAAATGACAGCTTTATACTCGTCTGGCATCTGAGTAGGTTTGTGGTTACCAAGCAACAGCCATGTAGTCCCTCTCAGGCTAATCCATCTAGGCCGCTGAGGCAGCATGAAGCCTCTGATGCTCACTGATACATCACCTCGGATCACCAGCGGTCTTTTGTCCATGAGAGCCTCTCTGAAACACCAAACCATATGTCCTTTTTTTTTCTTCACTTTATCTCATCACACATCCTAGCCCTTTAGCCCAGAAACACAACTAATCTGAAAAGATGGGTATTTTTTTTTTTTTTATAGCTGTGCACTGTTTATCAGCCAGAGCCACCTACTTTGACTTTACAGACAGAAATGACACCTAAACAAAGCAGATAAAGCTGAGACAGCAGTATCAGCTGAAAATTGATATGATACTGCCATATGAGTCAAAGGCTATTCTCAAATGAAAAGCAGCAAATCCTTGACAACTTAATTTAATTGATGACTTTCCATCCATCCATTATCTATACTGATTATCACTTTCAGGGTCACAGGACCTGGAGCCTGTCCCAGCTGACATTGGGCGAGAGGTGGGGTACACCCCTGAATACAGAGAGAGACAGTCATTCACACACTCACCCACATCAAAGGGCAATTTAGAGACACCAGTTCACATGACAAGCATGTTTCTCAGATTGCATTTGGAGAACACGCAACATGAACACATCAGACTGGATGACTTGAATTGTATAATTATACGATCCTTCCAAGGGGTTATTGTGTAACTCTGCTTTTAAAGGGTCCCGTACTAGGCACATTACACTTTTTGATGTTTTTATATAACAGTTTGGATCCAATATACTGTCTGGACCCTCTAAACATGGGAAAAATCCCTCTCCTCTTGCTGTTGCTTGCTCCGACTTTTAGGAAGTGTGTGCTCAAACTGTCGATTTGAAAAATATTCCCTAATGATGTCATTAGCTGATGTGCTACCTTCCCCAGGTAGGAGACCCTCCCTGAGCCAGGTGTTTGTTCAGCCCACAGCCATCTCCAGTAGAAAAGCATGTTAAGGCATTTCTGCACAACCACTGTAAAGATTAGAGCACAGCCATTGAAAGCTGAAACCACGTTGTCTACTTGAGTGATGTGGTCAGATGTATCCATTATCCATACCGCTTTATCCCTCTTGGGATCATGTAAAGGGTGAGGGTGGGGTGTTCTGTCTATTTCAGCTTACTTTTGATGATTGGTGGAGTACACCATAGACTGTTTGCCAGCCAATCACAGGGCTGGCATACAGACACTGATATTTATTGATATGCTGTAATAACATATTTGAACATATTGCTGGTGTCTGCATTAGAGATACCAGGTGTGCTCTGGATGTAAGGTGCTCAGGGTCCTGAGCTTGAAAATGACATAATGTAATTTGACCTGCCTGACTTTTTAGTGGTGATGTAACATGGAGGGAAACATTTTGATATGAAATGTTATTTTCATTATTACTATTATCAGATTTCTTAAATATTTCAACATTATTATTATCATTGTTGTTATTAGTACTGTCATTATTATCATTATTATTTTTATTATTTTCATCATTTTTCAGTATTAACAATAGTAATGATATTATTTTGAAAAACATATGCCAAACCCATACTCTTCTGTGCCAATTCTATCTTTACACCCACCACTCTCTTTACTTAGTCATGTAATCTTTACGTCTGTGTGTGTTACACGTGACTGCTACTTTAATATTATATATGTTAGCCGTGTCATTATTCATTATGCATTTTTTATTAATTATTAATTTTACATTGTATAATTATATATCATGAGTTAAGATTGAACAACATTTATCTGGTTACCCTCATTAAACCAAGTGTGCTGCAAACTAGCTTAGCCAAGACAGAAGACATTAAACAGGAGGAAAAAAGCAGTTCAGTTTTGTTCCTGTAATATTTGTGTACTATACCTTTAAGGTGTGTTAAATTAAAAAGAAAATACTTATAGTTTCTTCCAAGGCTAGATAAGGATACCACATCTAACTTTGTTGTACTGAGCTACATGGAGAAGCTAGTTAGTTTAGCTTAATACAAAGACAGCACTAGGAAACAGTAAGTCTGCATCTGTCGAAAGGTAATGAATGCAGTGTGTTGTAAATGAAAATTTTGGTCTCATTTCTTGTGGGATTATTATATCAAAAGATTTGTTCAACAGCGTGCCTTCATGGTAAATATTCAGCTATAGCCATCACTTAGTTAGCTTACTCTCAAGACAGAGGAAGACTAGAAACAGCTAGCCTGCCTTTGCCTGTTGTTCCCACCTCATTAATAGGACATGTGTCCTCAAATGTATGTTCTCATGTATGTCTTGGCATGAACGCAAGTACATGGATTTCCCAGACATCCAACTATTTCCTGGCTAATGTTTCAGAAATGTACACACATGTGACATTAATGTATGGACAAAAGCGTTGCAAATGTGTATTCTTCCTGGATTGTTCAGCTATTGCAGAACATATGACGCACATGCACACATACATTAGTGACATTAATATGCGGTCTAAAGAAACACAAATATTTGGATTGGATACAGTCCAGAATGTAACATGTTCTCTCACTGATATCACTTCCTTCTATGGGCTTTTCACCAGATTTCCCAGTTACATTCGATTCTCTCCCTTTCAGCTGAGACTCCACAGCAAACCGAGTGAAGAACATAATGAATCATACATAAGGTTAAAGCCATCCATACAGCCTCTCTACACAGAGCACATATAGAATAACAAAACACATTTTATGCAAGCCATGTGAAATAAATGATAAGCCTGTCGCTATCCTTTAGAGAAACTGGAATAAAGCAATAACAAGAGCTCAGTTATTGTTTTATATCATAAAGAGGATGATGCTGCTACATGTGAAGCACATGCAATAACATTATTCATTAATTCAACCTCCTTTTAAGCTCACACAGACATTGAAGATGTGCAACCTTTTTAAGATTGACAGTGAGTTTAGGCCACAATTATATCAAATGGACAAAAAAACCTCTCCATTACCTATACCAGAGTCATTCATCCTGTAGGTCTAGACCAAAATGGGTCGAGGGTTGTTTTCAGTTGGTCAAGCTGTGTGCTTGGAAAAATAAAGTACTGTTGCAAAAAGTCGGCGGTGCACTGAGGCCCCTCTCAGACATCCTTATATTGTATTTTACACTTTATAGATTTGGGTATTTTCTTGTGATCTTGATGTGTCTTAATTGGTGTCTTATAGAAAACAGTCAAGCATACTAATACTAACAGCTTCAGGCAAGTTACTGGGCATGTGTTTGTCTGTGGGAGAGAGGTGGAATACGCTGACAGAAAGGCCTCAACCAATCGAGGATTTTAATCTGAAATTTTCTTGCTGACAGGTGACGGTGTCATTTACTGCATGACTATCCAGCACGCATTATTTTGCATTATTTTCTTGTGATGTATTATGGTTTTATTACTTTTTGGAGTTAGTTACTAAGGGATTACAATTTATAAAACAACTATTACATAACACTGACTACCCATGGCCGTGCTTAGTTACTTTGTCATTTTTTGTCCTTGATGAACTGTAATCAGGACCTGCATGTGCAATGATGAGCCAGAACGTTCATCACAGCATTGAGGATATGAAGAAAAAGTGAGTAGGTCTGTCAAAGTAATCGCAAAGTATCATCTGTGCTCTTAGTATGCATCTAAGGAATTAAAAAGAATACTCTCATTTGTAGTAAACTTTGTTCAAACCTGTTTTTGAACACTTTTTTAGTAAGTATCTTAAATGTAAAGCAATTAGTAACCTATTGATGCTACATTTAAAGCAATTCGCCTTTTAAAGAAGTAGTGATTGATTGATTCATTTCTGTTTTTGAGTACCTCCCTCATCAGTGGAGGTCTTATAATCATTTAAAACAAAAACAGACAAGGAACTAGAAGTGCTCCGAGCCCACAAACCTTTTCCAAGGCATTTCCAACATTGCTGGGTTAGTTACTGGCAAAAAAAAAAATCTAAAACTGGCCTATCCCACACTGTTAACAATTACTTGAGAAAATTCCTGGATCCACACCTAGATTTTGATCTGTACCAAAATCTAATCAGTTCTTCCCAGTGCCATGACCAACATTCCCTACTAATGTCATTGAACTTTGCTGACAAGTTGTGGAGTTATTAGTGAAAATGTGAAAAACTGGCCTATCTTGCAACGTTAATAAATCCTTCAAAAATTTCTGGGTCCACATCCAGATTCGGATTGCTACCAAAATGTAATCACTCCTTCCTTGTGCCATGACCAACATTCTCTGATAATTTCATCCAAATCAGTGTATCAGTTTTTGAGATATCCTGCTCACAGTCCAACAAACAAAGAAAGAAGCACTGTCAAAAGTACAACATCCTTGACGGAGGTAATGACAGATTGGTTTTTAATTATGGACCCACTGTGTGTGTGCGGGACAAATTTAAAGGATGTTTTCACAATTTAAAGTTATGTCCTGGCATTGAAGAATTTATTTGATAATAGTTTAAGTTAAAAGATTTACTTCTGAGTATTTGAAAGTTGTCCTGCAGCCCAAGACAATATGCAATTATTTAATTCATATGATCATGTCCTGCTGCTGAGTCTGCATTAACTGAAAACTGTGAGAAATTATCTATTTTTAAAGCTTTGTGCAGTTTTTTTGGTTTCTTTCCCTCCTCATTTTTTCCTTCCCACCCTCATTTGGAACATACTTTCTCACATGTCCATTATCACCTTCTCCTTCATTGCTGTTATCAGTCAGGTCAAAAATGTAATGGACCATGTGAAACCCTAAACTGTCAATTAGCAACACCCACCATATAGCTAGAAGTTGCCCCCAGGAACCTTTGCACTTTAGAAGCTGATATGATATTTCTCTGCTTAGTGAAGCTGAGCAAAGTTCTGCATTATTTAAAGACCACTTTCCTGCTTTTTCATGAGTTCTTTTCACCTCGCATAAGGGCTGATTACTTGGTTCATGGGTCACAGACTTGTATGGAGTGAGGGGCTGAGTGTCTGTTAATTGTCTATAATATTAATTATGTCTTTATATGTTTTTCAGTCAAAAGGAAAATTACTGCATGTCATTGTATATTATTAAATCAAACATCAGATAACGATAACAATATTCTGGAAAAAAGTATGTTAACAACTCAACCAACATGCATCTTACTGCCAGAATATAACTAATACTTCTTTTTGCATGGCAGTTGTTTTCTTTACTTAACAGTTTATTGCTGATAAAGCAAGTTATTATTTTAGCCCTATTTTGGCATAAAGACCTGGATTGTTGTGTTACATAGTCCGTCCCAAATGCTATTAGACTCCAGCCATAAAGAGTGAGAAGATATCAACTTTTTTTTTTTTTTTTTGACAAAAGACAGAATAGTTGTTTAGTTTTTTTGTTTTCAGATTTGATTCATTAAAATTCAGGGCTCTGGGTACAGAATGGGGGTCTGTAAACTGAGACTCAATTTAAATTTTGCATAACCATCCAAGGCAGGTAATCAGATACTATGCTAGAATCCTTCATGCTGTGTATGAACTTATCTCATTGCTCACTAAAGACAATTTGGTATCCAGTTACAAAGACTGCAAACATAGGTGGTGTAGAAGGCCTTAACCAGCATGTTTTTGTTTCTTGGGTGCTTATGCTTACTCATAGGCGATTTTGCAAAACTAACTGGGGTGAATCTAATTCATATACTGACCATAAAATGCCCCCCAAAAAAAAAAAACCCTCAATCAATCAATCAATCTTTATTTGTATAGTGCAAATTCATAACAAATGTTATCTCAAGACACTTTACAATAGAGCAGGCTGAAGACAAACTCTTAATTTTATAGATACACATATATACATATAAAATACACATATATACACAAATACATACATCCAACACCCAACATGAATCCAAATAGCCAATCAAAAATCCCTCCATCAAGGCGGCAAGAAAAAACCTCTGTTTAGCATCAGGAAATCTTGAATGTGGACCCCAGTCTCATGATGAACAGCCATCCACACTATGTTGTGTTGGGTGTGTGTTCGAAGGAAGGGAGGTGGGCGGAGACAAGTGGACTAAGGTAAGAACTAAAGCTAGTAACAGATCCATGGGCCAATCATAGACCTGTCTTTGTCATATTTGTCTCTGCTGAGTACAAATTTATTAGAGGTTAGCCCCTTGAGATGCAGCATCTAGTTTTCATGTCTGTATGATTGTAGTGATAGTTTTTATAGAAGTGTAATTAAAAATGGGTGGGGGGGGGGGGGGGGGGGGGGGGGGGGGTGCAGAGACAAAGAACTGAAAATAAGAATTTATGTTATGAAGATGAAAAAGGGCTGTTATGTGAGAGTTGAAGGATAAATCCTGATCAAATAGAACCCCAAGATTTCTAAGAGTTGAACTCGGTGCCATGTTAATGCCATCTAGGGCAGTTAAATCACTAGAAAAGGTTTCTCTAAGGTGTCGGGGGCCCAGCACAATGACCTCTATCTTGTCTGAGTTAAGAAGAAGAAGAAAGTTTCTGGTCATCCAGGTCCTAATGTCCTTTAGACACGCTTCTAATTTAGACAACTGATTTGTTTCACCTGGCTTCATTGATACATACAGTTGAGTATCATCAGCGTAACAACGAAAGTTAAAGGAGTATTTACTCATGATATCACCAAGGGGAAGCATATACATATATAAACCAATGTAAAGCAGTCCTTGTAATCCCGAGTAATCCCTCTAATCTCTGCCGAAGAACATTTTGATCTATGGTGTCAAAAGCAGCATTAAGATCTAACAAAACAAGTACAGATATACACTTCACATCCTCAGGTCAGTTAAATCAGTTAGAGGAGGTGGAGGTGGATGACCATGACCTGGATGAATGAGAATCTACACAGATGTACTTCACATTTGCAAGCCGGTGTTTTATTTCCTACCAAGCTAGTGTGTTTTTTCTGGCTTTGATGACCAAATGCGTAGACATAGCCGACAGATGAATTGTCACATATTTAGTGCCACATCTTTTCACAGCTGCTGAAAGGAGCCTGTTTATTTCTTGAGGACACATTTTTAAGATAGTGGTTCCCTCAAATACAATCCATTCATGTCTTCAGGACACATTTTTAAGATATTGATGACATAGAAAAAGAAGAGGAAGAGCAGATGGAATCATCTTTCTTGAATGTACTGAACATGACGTAAAAACATGAGCAAGAGACAGGAAAGACATAGCCTCTATGGAGGGATTGTATTTCTGTGCCCACTGAGTTGACTGATTAGCATACTCCACACTGTGAGCATAAAGGCTGTGGCTCCTGACCTACATGATCAAGAGGCATAGCGAGGTACACAACTGCCACACAGCGAAAGTAAAGAGGTGCATAAAGAAGCACGAGGGTGGACCTTGATCTTTGTTATGATCATGCTGAATCCGACTGAGGACCCAAATAAACCCATGAAAATAAGTGACATGGTCCATGAGACAATCTTCTTAGGGCCAGTTAGCTACTGTCTGAGCAAAGGATGATCATGAAGCCCTGTGACCCCAAAGTTTAATTATTTAATCCATGAGTCAAATTTATTTGTTTGTGCAAAGCTTGGTGAAAATTCCTGACATGCTCCTGAGAAATGTGGTTCAGCAAAGGATGTTTCAGACTCTCCAAACACCTCCAAAATCATATCAGTTCATTCTCATATCAGACATTTGGATTGAATTTAAGGAACATTTCACAAAGCTGTCACGTGATATCTTGTTCGGAATGTTGTATTTATAGGCACAAGATAATTGGAAACTCCAGTGCCTTGAACTTTGACTCATGACCTTAAAAATTGAATCAGGTCCTTATTGAAGGGTAAAGATTAGTGCAAAATTAATTGAAAATACATATTATTGTTCAGTGATATTGAAGCCAAGAATGGCAATGAGGCTTTTGACTTGAAACTTTCTTTAGATTTCATGTTTACAAGGAGAGTATGATCACGAGGCCCCATGACCTTTGTTCTATGGCCTAAAAAGTCTGATTAGTATGTCCTTTACTCAATATGGACACTTGTGTTAACTTCAGAATGAAAGTTTAAATAAAGTTCCTTGAAGTGTTTTGTGCATTTTGTGTTCCTTGGAGTTGGCCTGTAAATGCAGATGCAGGCATTTGCATCTACTTTGAAGAAAACATACATCGAGTGGTTGCACAGCAGGTAATGTGCGTGCCTCACAGCAAGAAGTTTGCTGGTTAGCACCTTGAGTTGGTCAGGGCCTTCCTGTGCTGAGTTTGCATGTTCTCCCCGTCCATGAGTGGGTTCACTCTGACTTCTTCACACAGACAAAAAGACATGTTGTTAGGTTAATTGGTGATTCTCACCTGCCTTTAGATGCAGGTGAGTATGTAAATCATTGTCTGTCTCTCTATGTGACCCTGTGATTGGCTGGTGACCGGTCCAGGGGTGTGCCCTGCCTCTTGCTGGGATAGGCTCCAGGCCCCTCCCCTGTGACAACTAAAGGGATAAGCCGTGCAGGTAATGCATGGATTGATTACATCCACATGGAATTAATGTGAACAAAGAAGCTTTGTTGCAACACTTTCACACCGTGAAGTTAGCTTTGGGTTTCTGCATTGGCTTAGTTTTTCAATAAATATAAAAGAATAATCTGATGTTAAACTATATATTAAATTGTCTTTATATCAAAGAGACATTCACGAGAGCTTCTTGTTTTTAACAGTTGTAACAATCATGCAAATTGTCTCTTAGTCACCAGTTAACATGGTGACTGACACTGGAAGGACTAAAACTGGAAAAATGTGCTTAGTGCAAAAAAATGTTTCAAAATAACAGTTCAATGGTGCTGATGATGCGCATTCTGTTTTTAATGTATATTCTGGGCTATCTGGTATTTCTAAGTGATGAGCATTTCGTTTTTCTGACCTCTGAATTGTTTCCCTGCACATCAGTTTGTTGGATACAGCCTGTGCTCTCTCGTGTTTCTCGAGTGTCCTTGTGAATCAGAGTCAGATATGTTGCTTTTTTCTTGAGAACACTAAAATTTGGTTTTCTTATTTGACAGAGTTGCACTAATATGCTGTCATACAGTTTACAGGCAAAACAGAATAGATATTTCAATAGTCATTGTTCTGTTATGTGTAACAGTTGATGTTTATAACTGAATGACTTGGTGTACTAACAGAAGTTAAGAAAGTGAGAAGTCAAACAAACCAGTCACAACAGGGGAACATCATTTATCACCTGAATATTAATACCATCTGTAATGACTGGACTGATGTGTTGTTTGATACAAAAACTGATTGGGTAATCATTTATTACAGTACGACCTTTTACTTTCATTATCCAGGGCCCTCACTGCTCCTTCTGTTCATTTTCTGGCCTCCAGGAAATTGGTTTTCACTTCTGTTTTCTATTTTTAAGGGCATGTTTTTAAAAGTGATGAAGTCAACACTTCCCGGAATTTCTGTCTTTTGAAGTTGGAATTGATTTTGCAGTGCAAAAAAAATATATATTTAATTTCTTCAAACAGTCTTTGCGTTATTTATTCAGCAGTTTGCTCAATCATGCTGCAAGGAACTTATTGTGCACGTGCAGACATTGTTCTAAAGCAGAGAGAGGGTCTCTTGGAGTACTTAATTATGTAAAACAGAGGCATCTTCTATTTTTGATTTCTATCCTTTTCATCAGAAAAGTGAACTGAGCTGAACCTGCACTTGCATTTCTTATTATCATCATGTGTTCCTGACCCTCACGGGGCATCCCTGACAGACTGCAGCCTCTTCTGATGCTCTGTGTCCTGATGAAATGGGGAGGAGGGCTGGACGCTGAACGGCTTCAGTTACCAAAACATGAAGCCAGAGGGTGTTTATGCTGCTGTTACCATGGAGATAGTCCTCTCCTCGCACTGTTACATAATGATGTTTTAAAATTCATTTATCTTAGGATACAAGGACAGTAAGCTTCGACCCCTGAGAGAGGTAGAGGATTCAGAGTATTAACTCAAGTATACATGTCATCAAAGTTATTATGACCCTGATCACTTTGATTTAAACGTTAACTTTATTTTCAGCTCATTTTATCAATAACTGTGGATGTTGCGTGTGAGCATTTGAATATTACTGATTCATTATTCAGTATTTGTCTGATTTGAGAAAAATCCAGCAGTTCTTCTTTATATCCTCTGGTAAAGAAACACAAATCAGTGTAATTAATACTAACTGGTGTAACTAGGATGAATAATAAGAATAAGTGCATACTCACTATAATAAGCCTGATGTTTTAGCTGCTTTTGCAGTAAAATACTGACCTGGGTTCATTCTGTTTTAAACTCACTGCCCAAGCAGACAGAGAAAGGTATAGGTAACTCCAATACAAGTGAAAGTTTAAGTAAAATTATTACTTGAGTAAAAATACTGGGGTACTTGCTTTTAAAAACAATGATTTTTTAAGTAATTCTAGAACATATTTTTTACAATGTGTGAGAGCAGTCAACAACTCACTGCAGAACATTATGCTATATTTATTTTACAAAGTTACGCTTAGATGGGTAACCATGCTAACTGGTGACTTTCATCCAAATGTTTCTTTGAGGAATACTGTGGTCGGGCTTTTTGTGGTCTAAACAAATCACAGCTCTCTGGTTAGATCGATTGGACAATACCAGAACTGGTCATATTTCATGTTTTGTTAGAACAACTAGTTAAGTATCCATTCAGCTGGCCAAACTGTGCAAGCAGTCTAATGAATGAAAGGCAATACATTTGAGAACATTAACAGAGTAACAATACGTAACTGATGTAACTATTCTGCAAAGAGAAGAAAAAACTTTAATTACACTCGACATTATTCATTTAAGGTTCTAGACTAACTCTGTAAATTACATATAAACACATCAGGACTTACCTTCAAATACTCATTTCACCGAGTCAACCTAAACGCATCATAAAACATAATGGGCCTGTGTTATGCAACCACGTGTAGCTTGTTTAGCTTATCTGAATAGCTTTTATTGTGTTGGTCTTAAAATGAATTTAAACACAGGCATCAATGTTGGATGAATTTGTCGACAGTGACAGGTGATCGCATTGGTAACTACAGACGTTCATTTTGATCAGACAATTAAAGAGTGGGAAATGTGTCAAAATCAGCAGTAAATTCTGAAAGTCAGTGAATGTTAATATGTACAAAGGCCCAAGAGATGAAATAAACTATTAGGATATATGTTTGCAGCAGCACCTAAACACAACAGTCTGAACTTGCAAGTGTGAAAACTGGTGAGAAGCTCACCACTTCAGCCTCTGTGAACATGTGACTGCTGATAATAACATGGAAAACACATTTTTCAGTAGCTGCCCAGTTTTATCTGAGTGGCCTAAATAAAGAATAACTTTTCTTTATTTCATTACTCAAAGTACCACTCATTGGCTCATAGTGCAACAATGGCCCAGATGGCAGAAAAAACTACCCCAGCTACAGTCCCAACTAGTGGCAGGTTATATATCTCTATCTATCCGTCTAACTATCTATCTGTCTATCTGTCCATCTGTCCATCTATCCATCTATCTTCAGCTTGGGTCCTCTACCAGTGGCCAAGGAGTTTGAGGGTCCTGAGCAGTATCTTAGCTGTTCCTAGGACTGCACTCTTCTGGATTGAGATGTCTGATGTTTCTCTTGGGATCTGTTAGAGCCATATCTCCAGTGTGGGGGTCACTGCCCCAAGTGCTCCAGTGACCACAGGCACTACTGTTGCCTTCACCTTCCATGCTTTCTCTAGCTCTTCTTTGAGCCCTTGGTATTTCTCTAGTTTCTCATGTTCCTTTTTCCTGATGTTGCTATTGGGATGGCTACATCAATCACAACGCCTTTCCTCTGCTGCTTATCTATGATTACAATGTCTGGCTGGTTTGGCATTACCATTTTGTCAGTCTGGAAGTCCCACAACACCTTGGCTCGGTCATTCTCCGCCACCTTGGGAGGTGCTTCCCATTTTGACCTTGGGGCCTCCAGTTCATATTCTTCACAGATGTTCCTGTATGCCGGCAACTTGGTTATGGTGTTCCATGTATTTTTTTCCTGTCAGCTTCCTTCACCCTTCCATTAGGTGCTGGACTGTTTCAGGGCACTCTTTGCACAGCCTGCACCTGGGATCTTGCCTGGTGTGGTAGATCTGGGCCTCTATTGCTCTGGTGCTCAAGGCCTGTTCCTGTGCCACCATGATTAGTGCCTCTGTGCTGTCCTTCAGTCCAACCCTCTCTGGCCATTGGTAGGATTTTTTCATATCGGCCACTTACTTCAGCTATCTGTCAGTGGGTACAACAAAAAACACGTCTGAAAGTTATTTCTGATTTTGTTCTGGCTCAGATCTGTTCGTGTTGTGTCTTAATGAGAACCCCAAGTACTAAAACAACACTATCTCAGCACTGCAGCAGTCTGGCTGTCTTATTGACTGTTGAACAGACTCAATGTGTTTTCACACATGCTATGACAGACATTATCACATTTCAAAGAGCTGAGATGAGGGAAATGTGTTGTTCTAAAGCAAGTGAACAGCTGCTCCGCTCAACAAAGGGTTAAAGACAGATTACTCATCAGTGTTCAAGGAAATTAATGATTGATTCATGTTCTCTTCAGTGAAGTGAACAACTCAGAGGAGGATGAAATGAGGACGAGCCTCTCTCTTTGCATCTTTGTTTCCCTCCCATCCTCACTGTGTGTTTAAAGCCTACCCTCACAGCAGTGGTAAAAGTGCTACAGAGAGGTGGTGTTATTGTGAGGGAGTCTGTTTTTATCTAACAGCACGCTCTCACTGGTAGATTTGGAAGAAGCAGCAGGAGGGGAGCGGGTGGGAGAATAATTTCTGAGAAACACGGGGGTCACATGAGGGCAGGGTGTCTCCTAGACACAGCAGCATGGAATGGGTAAAAATGCAAAAAGACGGGGATTTGGTTTGACGGAGGTGAGATGAGGTGAGCAGACGAGACAACGTGAGTCACAAAGCTGTATGAGCGTGCATGGGGGCTGAGGGAGATGTGACTTGCAACCCCTCATCTTATCAGAGGGAAAGTTCCAGCCCTGCTGCCAGCTGCTGTGACGTAGATTCGTGCGCCACAAGAGTGTGTGCAACTCGCCTGGTGAGGACACACACATAATTCTGTGTTGCCAAGTCCACTCATTACAAGCAACTTCAGACGTGTTTTTCTCTACAGATGCTCACAAATACTGTCAGCCATGAGTTTCATTTTTGTGCTTGTGTCTACATGCTAAGTGGTATGGACTTGAACTCATATAGCACTTTCTTAGTCTTTCTGCCTATTGTAAGTGTACCTGTGAATATACAGGCTTTCCTGGCTTCTTATATGAAAGGGGTAGGTCAGTAATTTTGGAGTTGTTTGTATAAAGTTTATTGCAAATACATATGCCATAGTAACTTTGGTCAGCTCTTCACTTGTAAAGAGAGACACATTGCAGTGCCTGCTTTTCCTTCAGCCTAGAGAGAAGAAGTTTGAAAACTAAAGGGGCTTGATAGTGGAAAAATTAAGGGATGTAAATTAGTAAAATGTGTTGTGCGATAGACCCATGCTGACTTTTAGTTTGCTTTCACCTAAAGTTAGCTCATAGACCCATGCACAGCAATGTACAGCTAAGTTTTTCTGACCAAGTTCTCTTCTCATAGGGGCCAAGGAAACTCACCGTTACTAATGACTATCCCTTTAACCCTTTTCCAGCTTTCCAAAGCACTTACTTTGTCCACAGAATTGTAGTCCTCATGCCTGTCATAAATTAAAAATGTAAAGTATTATGTTTGACCCATCTGCAAGGTCAGAGTTTCTGCACAACCAGTGTTACGTCACACATCCAAACATGCTCTCTACCTCTTGCAGGTGATTTCGTCATACCCCAAAAATGTGTATAAACGTGGATGCAGACAATAGGATAGTGAAGTCTGAGGAGCTAATGCTCTCAGAAGTTAGGAAATATGCTATACATCCTATTTATATGGTCTGATATCTTATGTAGAGCACAAACTTGCTCATGTTTCTCTGGCATTGTCCCCTTTTCTGGAGTGAGGGGATCATGCTCTGTTTCAGTCACAGTATGTTGGCATTCATGGTTCCCTCAATGAAGTGTAGCTCCCCAGTGCCGGCAGCACTCATGGAGCCCCAGGCCATCACACTTTACCACCATGCTTCACTGTAGGCTCGACACACTTGTCTTTGTACTTTTCACCTGGTTGCTGCCACACATGCTTGACACCATCTGAACCAGATAAGTTTATCTTGGTCTTATCAGACCACAGGCCGTGGTTCCAGTAATCCATGTCCTTGGTCAGCGTCTTCAGTAAACTGTTTGTGGACTTTCTTGTGCATCATCTTTAGAAGAGGCTTCCTACCGATTTGATGCAGTGTGCTGCGTATGGTGTTAGCACTGACAGGTTGACCCCCAACCCCTTCAACTTCTAAAGCAATACTGGCAGTGCTTGAACGTCTGTTTCCCAAAGACGAACTCTGGATATGATGCTGAGCACGTGCACTCAAGTTCTTTGGTAGACCATGAGGAGACTTTTTCTTAGTGGGAACTGTCCTGTCACGACCCCAAAACACACCTTCAAGACGACCACTGCCTTGCTAAAGAAGCTGAGGGCAAAGGTGATGGACTGGCCAAGCATGTCTCCAGACCTGAACCCTATTGAGCATCTGTGGGGCGTCCTCCAAAGGAAGATGGAGGAGCGCAAGGTCTCTAACATCCACCAGCTCATCATGGGGGAGTGGAAAAGGATTCCAGCGTCAACAAGTGAAGCTCTGGTAAACTCCATGCCCAAGAGGGTTAAGACAGTGCTGAAAAACAATGGTGGCCACACAAAATATTGACACCTTGGGCCCAATTTGGACACTTTCACTTAGGGATGGACTCACTTTTGTTGCCAGCAGTTTAGACATTAATGGCTGTGTGTTGACTTATTTTGAGGGGACAGTAAATTTACACTGTTATACAAGCTGGACACTCACTACTTTATATTGTATCAAAGTGTCATTTCTTCAGTGATGTCCCATGAAAAGAGATAGTAAAATATTTGCTGAAATGTGAGGGGTGTACTCACTATTGTGAGATACTGTACATACCATCCTCCTTTTAGGCACCTTTCTGTTTGGGTACTAGACATTAATATTAATTCAGAGAAGTCATAGTGTTTTTGACACTTCACACTGTGATACTGCTTTGAGAGAACACAACAGAGCACTAAACCGCGTGTTTCACAAACACACAAATGCTGACACTTACACGCTGTGCACTCCCACTGCTTCCATGTGTGCCCTTCTCATCTTTATTATGCCTCTTTAAATACTTCTGGAGACAGGAAAAGTGTCAAAAACAGCATTGTCAATTGAACCATGTTCTCAAGCTCTGGTAAGTCTATATTTCCTTCAATTTTCCTGTCAGTTATTTGGAGAAAATTGTTCAGTTTTTAACATACTTGCCCTTAAACGTGTAGGGATGTTATATTTACAAGATCGTTAACAACAATAGCCCTGGACTCTCTTTTGTGCTGAGACACACTGTTTTGACTATCAGTATGTGACCTCACCTTTAAAAGACAACACCACTTAAACAAGAGATCCATATGAGACAATCATGACAAGTGAACATGTCTCTGCAGCTGTGACAAAAGCAATGCCAGGAAGAAAAGTTAGTTTTATTTCATGAAACTGCTCTGCGGCTGAAAAAATGGTGAAACTAGGCCAATATAAATAGTATTGGGAGCGGGGTTGTCACTGAATTTAAGTCTCAGAGCAGGAAACTGCTCATTGTAGCCAAGAAACATTTGCATAGAACAGCAGAGAAATATGAACTAACCCTTACATGATTGTGATCTGATTTGTTTCCTTGTTTAACTTTTGCATGTTCAGCCTTTCCTCAGGTAACCTAAACTAACTGGATTAAGGAGAGTAAAGGAAACATACCAGCAGGTTTAATATAAAACAGGTAGGAACTTAAAGCCTGATCAACATGACAAAAATAGCAGAGACAATCCTGTCATTCTGCATGCTCCTACTGTAAATACGTAATGCTGCCAGGATTAGTTGCAGGCTACCTTAAATGAACAGTTTAAGGTCAAATTTACAATCATGGGTTTCTGCAGAAATGTATCATCTCATGTGTTGAGGGACTGAGCTGGATAAATATAATGAGACAGTGGTTGCAACAAGTCCCCAATTTCTTGGAAAGGATTTCAGAATGGCTTTTGGGAGATGGGAGTGTCTTCTCAGAAAACATTTTAAAATAATATTTTAACCATCCCTTTTCTACTGTATAACACTATTTCCCCTGGTTACATATTGGATTTATGGTCTGCCAGACGGAACAGTGGCCGCAGGTGGCCTCTCTAATCCTCAGGCTAGCAGTGACAATCCAGTATGCCAGATAAAAGACAAGGTAATCTGTCATGAAACAGAGAAATAAGTCTGTTTTGTAATGGATTGGGTTGGTTTTCCTCACATCCTTTTCACAGTACTGGTTAGAGACCATCTGTGAAATGAAAAGATGGAGCTGTCATCACATAAAGCTTTGTGCCAAACTTTGAACAGTTTTACAACCCTTATTTGGTTCTGAGACTTTGGATATCAAAGATTTTCTTCAGTCAGCACAAACAGGCACACTTAGGATCACACATTTAGAGCAAAATTATAAGGTTGTCTGTCTGCATGGCTGTCATCCAACCATCTGTTGTCAGGCCGGTTTGGCCATCTCGTGTGATTTTCTTCAAACTTTGCTCAAATGTGCACTCTGACACAAGTACGAACTGCTCCGATTTTGGAGGGCACAGTTAAAGGTCATTGAGCCTCATGTTTATGCAAGTAAGAAGTGTCCCAAAGAAGTCTTACAGGGTTTGTCCTCAGACTTTGCATAGATGCCTTTTTCCGCTCAGAAAATGAGGGATTTGATTTCTAAATTCATGTTTCTAAATTCAAGAATGGGTTGATTTGATTTTCAAGGCCTGGTGTCAAAATTCAAGGTCATGAAGCATCACATTAATTACTTGTGAACTAAATATCTCAAAGACTGCTTAATGGTCTATTCATTCAACTTCCCACAAATGTCCTTTCTACTTAAAAAACAAAGTCATCGGTTTAGAATTAAAGGTCAACAATTAAGGTTAGGGAGCCCCATGTTCATCCCCTGCTTTTCAATGTGATACGCTAAGTAAGCATTTGGGGGTTTCCTCAAAACTTTTCAACAGTATCCACCTTATTGCAAATTATTAAATTTTGATTGATTTCAAGGTCACAGGTTGTCTGCTAAGGTTATGGGGCCATGTGTTAATCAGTGGTTTGAAAATGCAACGTCAAAAGAAGGCTCTAAGTGATTTTCATTTGAATTTGCTCTCATGACTTTCTGTTTTAAACACACACTGACAGGAATTGTATGGTTATAAGTTTGCGTTTAGGATCATGGATTCCCATGTTCATACCTTGATTCTGAAAATATAATTTAAAGCACACTTTTAAGTGTTGTTATTCAACCCTCAATCAATATCCTGCCTGATTTAAAGACAAACTTAAGGTTAAGGTTACAGTAATTTTTCAAGGTGCAAGGCCATAGAGCCTTGTGTTTATCTTTTGATTGCAAATGTGATATCTCAAAAATGCTTTAAGGGATATTCTTCAAACTTTGCATGAATATCTACCCTACTTTAAAAGATCAACTGTTAATATTTGATAGGCCACAGATCAAAATTCAAGGTTGAAAAGCCTTGTGTTTAATCCTCGTTTATAAAGGCAATATCAGCGCTTGCTTTCAGGGACTGTCATTCAGCTTTGCACATATGTCCTCAATGAAGGACAAAAGCAAACTTCAAAGATTTTCAAGGTTATAAGTCAAAGTTAAAGGCCAAGTTTTTGGGTCTGAGGTTCATCTCTTGCTAATTAAAATCTTATCAACCATAACAACTAGCCCAGCCCTTTTCTTAACTCTCACTGTCTACCTCTTGTATGTGGTCATAAAAGGGAGAGACACACACCATCAGTTCAGAGTACTTTGAATAATGATAAGTATTCAAGCAGTGTTTAAAGCCAGACATCTTGTAACTCCAGAGGGAACACACTTGAGTTATGATTGAGCCGTCTGCCTCATCGACTCTTTTCACATTTGCATTAGACCCATGAAAATGTCCTGACATCACCCTGTTGGCAACATGTGTGTAACAAATTGCTGAATCCACTGACTTGTACTAAAATACAGATGCACCCACCACCACCTCTTGTAAGAATGTGATTACATCTCCAAGTCAGTCAAAGTACAAACAAAGCGGGTAATATTCTGGACGATTCACAGTGCGAGAGATGCAGTTTTATTATGCGGTTTTACCTAGCCTTCTTTTAACACGTCACTTTAGCTCACTGCATATTAATTTAATACAATTTTAACTGTTTGGTCAAAATACTTTTTCATACATGGGTGACTTTAACTTTATATTTATTTAGCATGTTTAAGAAATTTGTTAATTGAGGGCTTTTACAAAAAAAGAAAATAGAATTGTTAACTATACAAAGTAAGTGTTGTAGGGATATTAACCATAGAGTGTATAAATCATGGATGTAGCTTCAGTCACTGAAGGGGAGTTTTAAAGCCTGACTTAGGCAGTCACCAGACCTTAAATGATGTCTCAGCTAAACTTTTTGACAATCTAGTAACAGGGGAAGAACCTCCTATCTCCATAATTGCTACTTTTCAGGAAATGACAAAAACATGCTTCTACAGTGTGCCCTACAGTGACGATATGTCAGTAAAAGTATACTAATGCTATTTTTATGGTGAAATACAGCAGGAGATTAATTTTCTCTTGCATGTGTGCACTGCGGTTGGAGCCAATGTGGACTAGGCATACTTGGCATACTCCACAGTGTCCGCCCCCGAAACTGGATCCCAGAGCATAAACTGAAACAGAAGTTGCTTTGTCATCTGCCTGCAATCATTGATAAAAACTGGACAGACAACGTGCATTGCATTTGTACCACAGTAGAGTGTGCACAAGATTACCAGAGCTGTAAAGTTTTTCAAGTTTTCACAACTGAACGCACAACTGGTCAGCTGCTTGCTAACATGGTAACACAGTCTCGTGGAAGTAGGGCCAACAGTAGCTAATCTTAGCGAAATCCGCCCTTTTTTGACCTGAGAGGCCAAGTTTGAGCTGGCTTTGAGTGTAGCAACAAAACTGTGGAGTGAAAGACTGGATGTCACAGACAGCAAATGTGTCCTGCTTTCAGAGCTTCAGTAAACCTGATATTTCCTTCTGATATGCCATGTTTTGCATGAATATGAAAGAAAAACACTTTCGATTCTATTTTTTTTCAACAGCAACAAATTGATGAAGCGAGACCGATAGGTGTCGTGAGAGACTGCTCAATTGTATATTCAACCACCAGATGTCACTGTTGGGTCTCACACAGATGCCAGGGCTGCTATTACATCTCTGCAGGAGGATTGTTTTGATTTTTTTCTTCTATTTCAACAGTAGTTAAGGTGGAGGTCGATTGTTCATTAGGCCACCGTCTTACTTATGAAGCATTGTGACACACTTAATGGTTGTTTTCAGCTAAACCACAGACATCGGGCAAATAATAATATCTCAAACAAGCAATGACTTCACAGCCTAAAACGGTGACACCAACTACCAACATTCTGAAAAAAAGGTTGTGCTGTGGAAGTCAAGATGGAATTAACATTTACTGACAACACTGTGGTGCTCATTTTAATGAACAAAAACAGAAAAGGACCACCTAAGTGTGGACATCTGTTTCTATTATGTGGAGTTCTTGGTGAGTTCCATCATTTAATTCTGAGGGAAAACTGCACCACAGATGCTTCAGGACAATTTATACGCATCAGTAGCTGCTTGAATATACACACACCATCATCACCCTGCTGCCCCAATGCTGTCTTCCTTCAAACAAAATCTTTAAATTCTGTATTTTAATAGACCTTCTGCCTTTTGTCAAACAAAACAGGGTGCTGTGACAAACACTATCAAGTGGTCTTACCATATTGGATGTTTTGACTGTGACGTACCTTGCAACAAAAAGTGCTTTCACTGGTCAGATGTGGGCTTGCCGGATGTGAAACTTCAGAAAAATGAAATACAGTCGGAGAAAAGGAAAGCCACCATTGTGCTCACCAAAGTCACGCCACTGGTGTGCAAGCTTGCATAGATACAGTCGGTTTCGTAGGGAACACCCACAAAACGTCATGTCCAGTTAGCGCAGTGTGGGATAACAAACCATTCAGGACAACGCTGTGAGGCTGCAGAGTGCCCCTTTTGCACTACAACTAATATTAAAAATTGTACTTGGAGAAAATGTCTTCTGTTTGAAATACAGATCTGAGTAGAGAAACATCATTGCTCCAAGCAACCACATAAGGAGGATTAAAGTCTCCTGAAGGATCTAAAATCCAAACATTTGTTTGTCCTGTCTTGGAAACTAGACATTTATATTTGCTTTTAATGCTTCTGTTTCATAGTTTATATAATTTTGCTCTCACTTGATGCTCCTTATGCTCATTAGTTTGAACCACTGTAAAAACAAAATAAACCATTAAAAATAGGTCTGTAACAACTTATATAACTTCTCTCATGTAGAAAATTATTCAGATTTTAAATACTTAAAAGTGCTTTACAAAGTTATTAAGCAAAAAAATGTCGCATTAGTCACAACAAAATACAGCAACATTTTATTAAATAAAACATTTGCCTATTGGAAATAGATTATTACATTCTGTTCAGATAAAACAGCGTCACATTTACCTATTTAAACACTTTTAAATGGCTTTAGGGCCACCATTACCACCTATTTATAGTCATAATATTACATTTAATTAATCATGTTTTGTAGCTACGAAATTATCTCTTGAAGTAGATTCAAACAGGTGGAAAGGTATCTTGATAACACTTAGGCCATTGAGTAGCATTGAACGTCCAGTCTACTGGAACATGACGACAATGATCTGATCCTATTCTATTTTATCTATTAATATCTTTCTTATTCAATTGACTGTAATCAATTGATTACTTAACTTTATATTAATGCTGTACAATGTTTTTGATGGATATGACAACTTGTTAGCATTTGCAGGTCCCATGTCCTGTAAAATAAATGTTCTATGCTTGCAATGTTGTTATAAGGGGCTTGGGGAGCAGAAGAACATGACACCTTTGAATATAGTCTTAGGGGCTATTTACACAACAACGCACACGTCCAAAAACTGTGAGCTTTGTTGTGTTTGCGCCTTCCATTTACATGAGAATGGTGCCTGGACTGCATGAATCCGCAAACTTTTGAAACCAGGGTCCAGAGTGAAAAGTTTTAAAAAAGCTTTCGTATCCATCTCTGTGTAAACAGGAATCAGCGTTGTCAGGGGAAACAGTGATGCGTGTCACATCTGCAGTACTTTTTCAAATAAAGATTGCGCATGCACCTAGGAACAACAACAGCTACCCAGCAACATGTGTGCTGCTTACTGTGCTCAGTTTGTCATCACTGCTCCAACAAAATGTGGATTTGCTGCGTCAATACTCTGACCAGCAGAGACGCATTTTTGGCGAATATGACTGAAAAGTGTGTCTTCACTGGAAAGTGTTAGGGTGCAGACGGTAACACTGCTGTTTCACTACAAACCTAAATCTCAAACTACTGGTCTGGCATGCACGCTACTGCATTTTCAGTCGTTCTCGCAGATCCATGTGAGCGTGCATCGTTTTAACACCGTCTCCATGTGAATGCGGAGCGCTTTTAAAAACGCAAAGGAAAAACCTTTCCGTTTCTGGTGACAACGTTGTCCTGTAAATGGGGCCTTAGTTCACAAAGCTCTGCCTCTTTAAATAGAAATAATCTTTAAAACACTTCGCTTTTTACTTCCTGGGGTTTATTATGAAATAGCTATACAGTCACCACCTGCATGTGTGCTTTCTGCTCATCACAGGCAGACGCCATGACTGTTTTGAAAGTCTGCTCCATGGTCTGTAACCCCTCCTTCCATCTCCTATCAGGCATAATTTGGGTAGCCAATCAGCACAGAGCACATTATATAAGCCTCCCAGTGCCTTCCCACCCCTTCAGATCAGATCATTTCCAAAGGGGAGGGAAAACTACTGCATCTGATCCTCTACAGAGATTTATTCTTCATTTTTTTATTCAACTTAAATCAATTTCTTGCTTAATAGACACCGAAGACATGATGTTAATGGTCAAACACACCAGACATTGGACATTTGCAATCTGAGTTTTTCCAGTGTTACAGGCTGGGAGAAAGGATTGCTTTTGCCCCCAGCTGTGACTCCGTACTGACCGGATCTATTGACTAGCAAGAGGTTAAATATAAACAAAAAAAAAAAATAATAATAATAATAATTCTATTGATAAAACAGTATGGCGTGCAAATGCCTTAAGGCTGAATTGGTGGGAACTACAAAATACCCGTGCCAAATCATGCTTAACTCTGATCAATGTTGCCATCTTTAAGGTTAGCCACTGAACTGCACTAACCCAAACCAGACACTGTGTTGGTCGCACAAAGAAAGGTTCATATCTGAGTTTTTTCTTTTCAGTAACTGTATGATTCATATCTCAGTCAGCCTCATTTAAATTCATATATACAGTCATATGTATGTCAGGCACAATGAAAGAAACACAATGTACTCTCAGTATCTTACAGCCGGTAAGGTTATACCTGGGTCACCTGAGGTGACTCTATATCAAGGCCATGATAAAAGCAGTATGTCCTGCAGTGCCCTGGATTTCCCTTTTGAAACGTTGCCAACCCGTCAGGCCTTAAAAGTGTGTCATGATACGCTCCATGACCTGGAGTACAACTGCGTGCATATGCTTATTTAACACACACAGCTACTGAAGATGATTTGATTCATCCTTGTGTGTGTGATTAGTCACATAAAGTCCAACATTATATCACTTTCAAAATGTGTCTATGTCTGCGCATGTGCTGTGTTCACTCTGAAAACCCCCCAGCTGTCAGAACAACCTGAGCGGGTACAGTTTGTTTGTTGATGAGTGTTGCTCAACTTTGTTAAGCTGTAATTTAAAGTCATCTGATGTGGTTGTCTTTCAATCTTTTATCATGAGCCAAGTGTGTGGTGCTATCATGTAACACCGTGTCCCAAAGATTAACACAAAAAGCTGACAAACAGAAAGGGTTAAATCTCTGCCAAGTTTCCCCACAACTGTTTGAGTCATAGACTGAACATTACAGGAACTGATACAATATCTGGGGGGGTCTGCCGTGAAGTGATTTCAGGATAAGGCGTGCTGATTTCCTGTCAGATTTCAAAGCTCTTTCTGTGTCTGACCTTAATCTGCTTTACTCATGAGTTTAGTCAGCAATTTATCTGAAGTCTAACACCACTGGATCCAGACTTGTTGTCTTGTTTAGTCCAGTTTTCTTTTTGCTATTTCTGAAACAGATGTTGTCCTCTTGTATTTACCACCTTTTATCCAGTTTATGCTGAGGCCAGACTGCGCAATTTCTTCTGTCCATTAAGATAGTCATGATGTCAGATTAGGCAACCACTGAGACATGACTCTTGCAGACTTGACTGTAAGGTATGACCGACAACATGATCCTACCTGATTTCACTTTATAGCTGATTTCTCTCCAACTTTTTTGTTTTATTTTGTGGTGGACGCTCTTTGAGTGTACGGGTCTCCAATTTTTATTTAAGTGGTTCTGGTTCAAGAAAATTTTCCTAAGCTGAGGTCTGGATCTTAATTTTGTCTGACTACTTGGTTGATTGGTTGATTTAAGATACATCCTTAAAAAAGAGGAAACAGAACTTCCAAAAGTTTATTGGAAGTGACAGGGTGTCACCATGTTGAATCTTGCCTCCAAGAGCAGCAGGGTCATCGTGGAGCCTCTTGGAAATGTTTTTTTTTTTTACAGACAGAAATCTGTAAAACACAGGGGGCCCTATTTTGTTGGCATGAAGTGCATTGTTTGAAACTGTGTGCTGCACAGTTGTTTGGGGTGTGATGGTCTATTTTTTTTGCTTTTTTGACAACACAAATTACTGCAAAAAGTGCAAAGAGGATTTTATGCTCTGATTATGGGTATGTTTGGGCACATCATAACAACATGAATTATAGTGTCAGTTCCAGCTGCATTATCTAATCCCTCTCACTTTATTGTGCTACTGTGCACAGACCACAAGCAGCACACTGTATAAAATATGTTGCAGCTCAAGTTAAAGATATATTTAAATGCAGCATTCCCACAACATCAGGAACAATCAAAGACAAGTTAATCATCTCCGCATGAGCTTCAGAGGAGGAACCTCCTTAATTATCAGAACCTATAGATAAACAGAAGGTATGAGACAGGTTTATGTTGATGATAGATGCATGTCTATCTCTTTAATGTGTCCTCTAAATAGCAAGAACACATAGCAACACAGACTTTAAACTAGGTTTTAGGCAGTTTAGGGCTCTGTCATGTTGCCAGCACATCCTCATGGTAAGAACACGCCAGCCTTATCCTTAACAAACCCATGCCTCCAGGCAAACAAGAGCATTATGTTTTGTTGCTATTTAAACTATGTGCGCACAGAAAAATGACAACTGCGTCAGGTGAATAATAGCAAAGGCTGCACACCAAAATGCTTTGTGTTATAAAGGATAGGGAACAGAGCCTTATTCTTTGCACTTCATCATTACCTGGCAATTCAGTATGTATTAAATCTTTTCTTTGTCTTGCTTAAATTTTTAAGAGATGTAATTGATCATTGTTCTTAAGATACATTTGCCTGATATTTCTATTAAAATTCATTTTGACAACAGTGTGTTTTATGTAATCAAATCAAGACATCTAATATTTTTCCTCAATTAAGACAGTATTTTCCAATTAGAAGTGTTGAATTTGGCTAAAGTTAACAATGAAGCCAGATGTTCCCCCTTAAAACACATCAGACCCTTGTAACATGGACTTATCTGAACCTAAGCCTCCTTTAACTTTCTCTTTATTATTTACATACATGTCATGGGGAAATTGTTTCTTATCAGCTTAAAGAACATATTGTTCACATGCTGAACATGCAATGTAAGCAGAACGAAAAGATAACAGCAAGTTCAAAACCATTAAGAGGTAAAAGATTATACAGGGGGAGCATTTATAGTGTTGGAGGTCAACATATTAAGATTAAAGGAAAGAGAGTAACGTGAAATATATGAGGTTAGATTGAGGACAAGTTGCACCTAATGACATGTTAATGCTGTTTGATGCACTTTCCTTATTAGTTTTACACTTTAAAGATGTTCTTGTGCAAACCTTTCTCTGTTTGTGTGAAGTCTGTGGCATGTTTACAAAAATATTAAATGAAGGATTTGTGATCCTTTATGTCACAGATAATCTCTGTTAACTGTTGTACAAGTTTTTGTTAGCCAGAATACAGAGTGCTGCCATTCCCTTTGTAGAGACTAAGCCTCAAAGGTCATAAATTATGAAAATAATCGCTTTTTAATTGTCTTCATACAAAAATCATGTGTCCATGGCTCGTCTACAAACCAGCCAGCAAGGGAAAGTTCCTCCCCCTCTTCCTCTTGAGGTTGAATTACTTAATTGTGATATTGTTGTTTGATT
This sequence comes from Cetoscarus ocellatus, assembly GCA_037902135.1. Taxonomy (NCBI): domain Eukaryota; kingdom Metazoa; phylum Chordata; class Actinopteri; order Labriformes; family Labridae; genus Cetoscarus; species Cetoscarus ocellatus. The sequence goes on along the minus strand of JBAMNC010000530.1, from coordinate 1,098,616 downwards.
TAACCATGCATGTACACATATCAAGTGTCAGACTTTGCTGTTTTGCCTGCTATCTTGGGTATAAGTGTCACTTTCTAACCTGACACACCAGATGGACTGTTCAATTTCTTTCACTAGTCCACTTGGGAAAGAGCCTACAGGAAGTGTTTGGGAATTGGCAGAATCTTTCTAAAGCAAATCCGGCAGGTGATTGGATGATCATTCCATCAGTCACATTTATTATGGGCTAATCAGTAGGCAGGTGCTACAGCTGCGTGTAAAGGACAGAATGCGAGCCACTTTGTAAAACAAACTCTCGGTAGAACATGACAGAAGTGGAGCAAAAATAACCTTTCTATAGAAAATTTTGTAGTGTTTTTGTTTTTTCATTCAATAAATAAATGTTGTCCAGATCTGTTAAAACTGCTACTGAAGCTGTTAGCATTTATGCTTATCTCTGTCAGAGCTGTCGCTTCCTGCTGACCTCATGCTCGTAGCTCTCACCTCTTCCTGCTCTGAAGGACTCCCGCTTTGAGCCGCTCACAGTCATTGTAGATTGGAACTTGACAAGATGGATCTGCCTGTTTACAGACATTGAATCGGGCTGATCCATCTGCACTGCAAGGTTAGTAACTTTCTGAATGTCCTTACAGTGTTATTTTTTTCCTTCTAAGACGCAGATATTTTCTATCTATCAATCTAGAAACATTTATTTGAATAGCACTTCTCATACAGTGTAACACAAATCATAATAGAAAATTAATAAGAAATATGTGCAACACAAACATAAATAACACAAATAAGGATAACAAACCCATATAAAAAAAAAGAAAACAGAGCAAAACGAACTATATCAAAAACCTGACTCTACTGTGGAAGTGAGGAACTGAGGAAACATTGTCATGAGTTTATAATGAGAAGACACTGGAGATGACGTTAAAGATACTAAATCTGGAGATAAAATTAAAAGGAAAATGAACTAAGATATAAGTAATAAAATAAAATAGTACGACTAATAGTAACAGAAGCAGATAAATAAATAAGGGATTAAAGTAAAGGAACACAGCACATACTATACTATATACTATATACATACTATACAAACTATATAAACCAGGGTACAAATTAAAAACAAAAGTGAAGTAATAAAGCATTTAGACATTTGACACTAAAAATTATAAAAACAATACATACATTCATAGCTGTGAGGCACAAACCTCCTATTTCCAAATGTGCAACTTTTCAGGAAATGAAAAGAACATTCTTATGTTGAATGAATGAATTTTGTACTGTCCTGATCACAAATTATTGTTTTGTGCTTTAATTTTGTCAAAAGTTTATGTAACCCTCTGCAGCATGTAAAGGGACCTAAAGCAAAATCGTAAAGAAAAGAGGTTGGAGGTTTGTGCCCGACAGCATAGCTCAACATAGTCTGCAAATAATAACCTGACAGGCAATCAAAAACGGTTGTAGTGATAGTCTCCAGGAGGAGATTTATATAGCGGCATTACCTGTACTGCCCTCTCCAGAGAATGTATGAAGTGTTGCTTGAGGTTACTTGAGATCAACATTTGCCCAGTTCAGCGACCTGTAAGTCAGGTTATTCACGGCTACGCTATGTGCCAGGGTAATTTGGATGAATACCAACTACTTCCACTCTATAACAGCTAAAGTGTCTATCCATCTGTCCCAGATGAGCAGCAATTTGGCTGTATCTATAAAAAGCACATGTTGGCATCTGCAGACAGCAGTGTTATAATCACAATAACATTTTTTTTTTGTTTGAGACTCACTTATGTGAAATAAACAAGTTAAAACTCTGCATAAAAATCTTAAACATTTAGTTTGCAAAAACCTGGAATACTTGCTTACATACATTATATGGATGGATTTTGAAGTATAAAACAAAATGAATATTTTGGTCTAATTAACTTATTAGTTAAATTAATAATAGTTTATGTTTTTTTCTAAACTGTAAGTATTTCTTAGCCTTTAAAAGTGAGATCAGTCCCTATAACCCTTACTGGTGCCAGCCCCATGGGGCATTTGAGATACTTTTGCTATTTAATTCTGGGACTGGCATGTTTTCCACAACAGGCTTTGACTCCAGGATACTTTTTTTCTGGTTAAATACTGGCTAAATTTGTCTGAAAGGTGAATATCTCTAACCTGACACAGCAGATGGACAGTTCCATATATCCGCCACAGAAATATTTCACTAGTCCATCTGGGAAAGAGCCCCTAGAAAATGTTTTCAGAGGCGGAACCTTCAAAAACAACAGTAGCTGGTGATTGGACGATCATTCTGCTCGTCACACTCATCATAGACCAATCCACATCAAACTACAGTGTGATGTAGCAGCTCAACCCTTTTGTCAGCCCCTTAGCTTAAACTACGTTCCAGTCCTTAGACTATCGTCTGACATTAAATTATACAACACAGAAGTATCATTTACTCCTTATATGTGACATGAACCTCGTCAAAGACAATCCCTACCAAGTTCTCCCAGTAAACTTCTGAGTAGATCATATTTTGCCAAGTATCACTGAGTAACCATGACGACCATAGACTACCGGAATTTCTGTGGAGGATTTCCGCGTTCTCTCCCAGTTTCCCAGCAGTGATCCCCGGTCGGGAGAAGAGCAAAAACATGATTTCCTGTAAGAAAAGCTCTAAGTGGCATCCTTTGCTCCTCTTTTAAAGAAAAAATTGAGTCCATTTCTGATTAAAACTGCAGATATTGCTGCGTCCACGGAGACTGCTTCAGACGCCGCCATTGTTTTCAAACATGCAGTGACTTCCTGTTGTCGTCACGTCTGCAGCTCCGCCTCTCTTCTCTGATTGGGTCGTCAAGCATTCAGCCGTGAAATCGTTGGACAATGGAAGATTGTAAGATGGACATGCAGGATTTCAGATGATGAATCAGGCAGGTCCGTCTGCTCTGCAAGGCCAGGGTATCTCTAAAACAGATGAAGCATGAAGTAATGCCTGATAAAACTGGTTAAATTGAAATTGCTTTGGGGGATGCGTTCCTATGAATAGGTTAAAAAAAGGCACCCTTTACAACATTTTTCTTCTAAACAATGTTTTCTGAATTTGATAATACTCTGGGGCCAAATAAGAAACTGTGGAGGGCATGTTGAGACCCCTGGGCCGCCAGTTAATAATCACTGCTCTACATGATGAAGTGTGATGTAAGGCCCTGTCCACATAGAGACAAAAACAATCTATTAAATTTTGGTGTTTTAAAAAGTTTTCCCAGCATTTGTTCAAGAAATGTATCTATCCACATGAAATACTGGAACCACTGTGCTATATAGGCCAAGCTCATAAGTGGTGCTGTGACGCTGCCACAGACATACACCAAAGCCAGGAAAAAAGACATGGAGCAAAAACATGTGCAGTGTAACCAAACACAAGGAGAAGAAGTAGAGGGCTACTAATCTGCCGGAGAATGTGAAACTAGTTGCCCTTCCAGTTAAAATGCTGCAGTATAAAGGACGTATTTCAAGTACAGTATCCACAGTATCCTGTATCCTTGTTTCATGTGAATGAATTTGCATTAGAATATTTGAAAACCATCTATATTTATCATAAATAATTATGTTTTCCAAAATCTGAGTTGCCATACGTCAGAAGACAACTTTAACCAGTTCTACAAGCAAAAGCCTATAAAAAGTGATCAATAGTATTTCATTTACTATTTATTTTTTAATTAAAGCACATGGTTCTTCAATCTTCTCTCAATTTTAACTCAGAACTTTTTTTTAATTATTGTTATAAATACAGGCACAAAACTTGAAAAGGATTAGCTCAATGTAAGAAAAACAGACCAATATACTAGTTCATTTTTTGGACTGTGAACTCAGTTCAAAATTTAAAATTATGACTTAGGAACATGAACTAGTTCATCTTTAACTGTCATAACTTGCAAGAGTTATGAGATTGAACTTGCACAACCCTTCCTGCCACACCCCCAATGAGTGACTTTGGTTTCTGCACCTGCATGTGCTTAGTCTGACAGCCTCACCTCCTGCTACAGGACACTTACCCAAATAAATCTCTTTAAGCATCTCCATGACAGTTCTCTTTGCATAGCTTAACATAGCACATGTAACATCTTTTGTGTTTAATGGGTACAGAGAAACAAAGGACATGTTTCATAAAATCCTCCTTGTTTCATGCTTGGATTCTGGGCCAGTGAGCCTGTGTCTTAATGCTTATCCATGATGCATCACATGTTGCCCAGACCTGCATTGATGGGCGCAAGATTACCCTATCTGTTTTTTTTTTTTTTTTGTGGAGGGTAGACTCATAGGGCTCTAATTTTGTAGACCAGGCGCAGGCGGGGCGCACCTGCCCTACGCCACGCCAACGGGGTGTGTCCAGGGCATTTTGCAAGTTTCGTGCACGGCGCAGTCTGGCGCAGGAAGGCGCACCCACGCCTCCGTCTCTCCCACCAGCGCAAATGGCAGAGAGGGAGGAGAGTAGGCATGAGTGGGTTTAACACAGCCGAGTGTAATCTTCACCAATCAAATGAATGCCTTTCCTCGCCTTTAAATGCGCCGCGGGCGAGGCACAGTGACAATTTCACCTCGGTGGCGAAGAAGGTCAGAGCTGCTGTCACTTTTACAGCAACTGAGAGAGCGCAGGGGCCACCAGGCCGTGCATCAGAGGACACGATGCGCGTCACCGTGTGGACCACCTCGCGGGACAGATGTAATCTGTTCCTATGTCATAATAGGAGTACAAAATTAAGTGATAATTAGCTACACTTAAACCCAGCAGCAGGCTAATCAATAGCAGCGCCTTAGGTGAAAATATATCTCCTCCTCATCCTCCTTGCAATAATGTACTCCATCTTTTTAGATCACGTTACAAATAAAGATTAAAACAGAGAAATATGGGCAATCACAGGTAAATCCTTAAGACACCGAGTGACTGACATTTATTCAGCGAGCGTCTCTCTCTTTTTTCTTTTCTATTTAATTTCATGAGATGAGAGAAGCTGGATACTCTGTATCGGATGATGTGGCTGTTTGTGGTTGGCTTGAGAGATGTGAACTCGTTAGTTATGATAAACGTCTCTGATCTGACATCAGCTGTGACGGGACAATTAATATAGATACAAATGTATATGCTGGCTCAGACGGTTTCATTAAATAGTGGTTGCTGTGATTGGTTATTGCATTGAAATGTGCCTGACACTCTGGACACCTGCCTGTGAGGTTTTGGTGACGTGTGCGCACTGTGCGCCTGTCGGCCAAATTACCACTGCCCGGGGTGCGCCTCTCCTGTGCCGAGAATAGACCAGGTTGGAGCTGGCGAGCTTTCAGCGCACCTTCCGCGCGGTTTTTTGGCACGAAATTGTCACTGCGCCAAGCTGAATCTTTCGACACCTCCCCCTGGTGCTCCGTCACACCCATCTCGGCGCAGCCGGTCTACCAAAATGCCAAATTGGCTGCGCACGGCAGTGCGCCGGATGAAATTATCACTGCGCGGGTGCGCCAGGGTGCGCCAGGCTGCACCACCCTGCGCCACCCTGAGTTGCGCCAGGAAATTAGAGCCCATTGTTTCCATTTTTCCATAATATACATGCAGCTCTTCCTTGTTTTGATTCTTTGTGCTAGCAGCACTGACCTCCCAACCTTTTTGTACCACATACAATGTTCTATGAAAGAAAAAATATTAGCGGACCAGCAGCTCCAGGGGAGGGCCTACAAACAAGTAAACACATAATAGATGTGAAAATTGAGACCTGTAAACTTGTTTCCATGCTGTAACAATGTTTTCCAGGAACACTTTCTGGGCACTGGGAAAAATGTTTTAAAGGCATATGACACTGGTGGTGTATGTTTTGTTCTTCAGTTATCAGTCTTAGCTGATCTGGTGTCATTGTGGATAACTGAAGTTTATTTTATTATTATTCCTGACCCTCAAATTTGTCACCCCTCACATCAAGTTGTTGCATAGGGCTTGAGCTCTCTCATGTTTCTTAGGTGTCCTCTTCTTACACAAGTCAAACATATTTACAACAAGAATTAACAAGAGCTGTCTGAGTATTTAAAGAGTGGTTAAAAATCCATCCATTTTCCTCACCTTTAACCCAGGTCAGGTTGAGGTGACAACAGGCCAACCATTCCCTGCCCTGCAACATTTTCAAGTTTCTCCCAAAGGATCCCAAGACATTCCAGGATGTGGAGGATATCCCTCCAGTGTGTTCTGGGTCTGCCTCAGGGTCCCCTCCCAGCTACCAGGGAGGCAATCTAACCAGATGCCTTAACCACCTTAACAGGCACCTTTCAATTACACCTTCCCTTACAACAGCTAATAGAGTGATGCAAGAATGAATTTGGATGTGAGTTAGCATTTTAGCACATCTGGCTCCAAAGTCAATGGAATTTTAGAATAGGTATTCCAATAAACGCCTGAAAAAAGGTTCGTAATGACAACGTGCAAACAAGATTTTAATGTTTCATTTTTGCAAAGTAAAACATATCTGACATTTCCCTGAATTTGAATTTTGAAGCTTTATTGTGTTTTTAAAAGAGTGATTGCTAACAAACTGCTACAAAGGACCATAAAGTCACTGATGGCCCAATGCAACCAATTCTGTTTTTAAATAAACAGTGAAATAAACATAGAAGCCACAGCCATGGGCATCAACTTGTTTAGATCGTTGGATAAAGAGATTACTCTCAAACAAGAGGTTGAAATGTTGCGTAATAGTTGGAAGTGCTGTTGCTGCTACTAATTTGAGCCGCCATGTTGTGGTTTCATATGAGCTTGATAATGTCTTTTTACTCAGGCAGATTACATTTAAGCTTCAGGAATATGACTCCATCCAAAAGTTTTGTGAAATTTGGAAGTTAGGGTCATTGAGATTATCATCAAAACATGCTGGTTTCATGAACTTTTGTTTGTTGCCAGCCTTATTATTAGAAAAAACCCAAGAACACATGAAAAAAATCCAATAGCCTTTAAGTCAAGGGATCCAATGTAAAGTTGACTTCAAGGTTGGCCTACAAATGACTATAATACATCATCTCCGTACCCCTCTATTCTTTCCAGCCTCATTTTTTATATTATCACAGCAGAGGCCAAGACAGACAGCTGATGTGTTAAGTGTTGACAGTCTAGCCATACACAAACATGTGAAAGAGTCCAGTAACTTTTCAAAATCCAACACATTGAGAAAATGGGACAATAATTTTATCTATTTACAGCCATGTACCACATGATATTTTGCCTGGTACTAGAATGTGACCCTTTGGTAGAGGACTACTGCTTTTTATTGAGCTTGCCAAATGGTTTCAAGAACCAGACTCACATTGAACAAATAAAAGGGGGTGTGCGGCACAAACTTAAAAGTTTACTTTCTGCAAATACTTTTCAAACGAGTTGATCTGCCCTTTGGCAGCCTGTCGTTCAGACTGACTGAGAGAAGTTATTTTCAGGAGGTGGTATGAATCCTCTCCATTTACAGTTAAAGACAACAATCAGAATTTCAAAGTTTTCACATTCCAGGCATGATGACATCTGGCTGGAACAGCAGTGGCTGATTTCAGGAACAGTTGGCTGCCAAGCTCGAAATAATGCGTTAAATAAACATCTTGAGTGCAGTGGTCCTTGATGATAGAAGCAATGAGAGGAGACGAACCAGACTTCTATAAACAGAAACTGCTGAGTCACAATCATGGCAAGTAAACATACAGTATATTTATAGAATAATTTGCAGTGCTACATCCTTATTTAGTTTATGTCTTACATTACTGGACTATGTCACTAAGTGAACTAATCCGTCCCAGATTTTTTCCTCTTATTGGAACTGAGCCACAAGGAATTCAGCCCCCCACCCTAGAGTCAAAGAGGGATCCTTATGTTCTTACTGAACTGCATGTTATGTAATAAGTGTTTGACTAAAATTGCTGTGAGTTGTAACTGAAACTGCAAAAGTATCAAACTTTTCTCAGTGGTTTGCAGAGGGATTCTTCCCCTCCTTTGAAAATGAGGCTGCCGATGAGTCAAAGAATGCATCAGACACATCACAACACCCTCTGCCTCCGTTTGGTGGTGATGTTTGTGAGAGCAGACTGTCCCTGTTTTGAGGACATGAGAAGTGTGCTTATTCAGTATCACCGCTTGACCTCAGCTCACCCCACCTGCTGAGAGTAAATCCGTCACCTCGCTTGAACTTTGTGGATCTCTTGGCACGAGCCTAGGCTGAAGAGCCCATCCTCCCCTACAACCGTTAACCCCTGCTGTGCACGAAATCTGCATGCTGCTGGACAGAGCCCTGAGGATATTTATGTTGGAGTCACACAGTGAATGAGAAAGATGTAGCTGTTGAATGGTGTGGGTCATCCACTGTGAGCTCGGCTATTGTCCCTAACATATTGACAACACAATTTAGAGCATGTGTCATCCACTCACATTATGTAACCACTCTCAGGGGTAGGGGTAGGGGTAGGGTTTCCTGCCAGGTGATCTGCAAATGCACCGGAAAATTACTCAGCTGCATCAACACTCAGACTCTGTGATCATTGATGAAGTGAGCATGCCTCTACATTCCCCTGTCCTCTTTTCTCCTCTGTCCTCCTGTCACCTCACCTCTCCTTCCCCCTTTCATACACATCATCTTTTACTTTCTCTTCCAGCCCTTTTTTTTTTTTTTTTTTACCATTGCTTTCACATTTCATACCTGCCTCGACATCTCCTCCTGTTTTGGCTTCAATCCCACAAATGTCAATTGCCATGTTCTTCTTTGTGGGGGATCATTTATAATTAGATCATAGTAGGATAGTACTGTGCAGATGTTTTAGGCAGGTGCAGGTTTTTTCATATTTAAAATTAAAAATTTCAAAGTACGTAAACAGAAGGTACGAGTCTTTATCTAATCAATTCGTGGTGAGATAGATACACATGCACAAAGTCAGTCAGGTGTATGAAACAGGTGCTAACTGACCCTTTGTCAAGCCCTGCCCTCTTTAGAAACTGCTACTACGTTAGAGTAAATCTGCAGTTGCTGGCCTCTATTAACCTTGCAGTGCAGCTGGATCCGCCTGATTCAATGTCTGTAATCAGACATATCCATATTGCCAAGCTCCAATCTACAACGGCTGTGCTCGGCCCGAAGCAGCACCGCCAATCCTTTCAAGCAGGAAGAGGTGAGAGCAGGAAGTGAGTGCTTGTAAAGAAATTAGCATAGATGCTAACAGCTTCAGTAGCAGTTTTATCAGATCTGGACAGCATTTCTTTATTAAATGTAAAACAACGACACTGAAAACATTTCTCAATGGCAAGGATGATGCTTATTATTGCTTTGTGATGTTGGTATTGTGTTAGATCAAATAATGATGGAACATAATGACAAGAATTATTACTGTTCTTCTTATCATTATTATTATTCACTTCTTACATTTGACCATGAACTTTGAAATTAAATATGTGCAGTTTTGCTTTTAATTATAACCAAACGTTTCTCATGTTTAAAGCATAACTATAGCATGGATGATTCTGTTTTAATGTAATGCCTGGTAACCAAAGTTTGTATATCAGTGTGATTAGACTTAGCTCTACTGTTCAGTGGTAGGAGTGGAGGAAGAAAAAGACAAGTAGAGGAGGACTACAAAGTAAGAGAGAAAAAACACTGAATGGCTTTAATGTTGGCTTTTTAAGAGACACATTGTTTATGATTTGTATATGTAATTTTCCCTTTTCCTTTAATGCTTGTGCAGTATTGACATACTAGATCTTGTCACATAAATTTGTTAAACTGTAGTTGCTTGAGAACAGAGTGGAGATAACTGTGTGACTGAGTTTGAGTTATGTTGTCACCTATGGATAAACGTGATATTTAACAGAAATAAATAGTGAGAAAATACTAAGTTTTCTCTGTGTGAGCAGCAATCTGCCCAGTCTCTACACTGCTGTATGTTAGGGGAGCGTTCATGCCTTTTGTTGATGGCTGTTGATGAAGACGAGGTTAGCTCTTAAAATAGCAAAAACTTTAGCCCTGTTTACTCTGCAACATCGGCCTTGAGGCAGACCAAGTTTCCATTGAGCCTCCCATCATGATGTCGACTGATGTAAGAGTGTTTAACTGGGGTGACCATATGTCCTCTTTTGCTCGGACATGTCCTTCTTTTTGGTCGTAAAATTATGTCCGGTGGGATTTTATAAAATTCCCTAAAATGTCTGGGTTTTGTTTAGCTTCTTCTGCAGATGAAGCTGTCGCCGGTGACAGAAAAAGATGTGCATGATTCAAACTACCGTAACTCCTTGAGTATCCACGCTATCCAAATAATTCTAACGGATTCTGAAAGCTGAGGAGCAGAGCTTTCCAGTGATTTGTGGTACATTACTGTAAAGGCTGGATTGCCTGAGGGGTAGGTGCGGGATTGAGAGTATTGGAATGTTTTCTCTTACCTTTGAGTCTACACAGCAAATTGAAAAGAGTTAAAATGATGTTGTTAGCAAAATTTCATCAAGGGCAGAAGTAATAATACTTTGGATGGAGTCATATTCCTGAAAATGTACACTCAGCTGGAAAAGAACTGGTGTCCAAAACAACTGTAAAAAATATGTTTCAGACAATCAAATCTATAGTTGTTGAATTAAGATGATCCTTTGTTCACTCTCTGATTGGTTCACTGACCAACCAATCAGAATCAGAGAGTACCTTCTCATATCAGCCGTTGTCAGGTTACCCCATGAGCAGGCATGTTCTTTGAGTCAATTTTAATGCATTGTGGTAGAATTGTGAACATTAATTTCAGAATCAAAAACAAAAAACAAAAAACGTATCTCAACTCAAAGGTAAGAGAAAAGAAAAGAAAAGAAAAGAGAGTTTAGTACTGACTTGGTGTTCTAGAAATATTTAGCCAAAATAATAAAGCATTTTGTTGATGTGAACAGCTAGTGCAAGATGACATCACTAAGGTTATTAAGTTTTATCTTTAATTATTTTAACAGATTCATAAAGATTTTTAATTTTCTTCATACATCCTACTGTAGTTTAGTCTTTGTTTCCTCAAATTTAGAAAAAAATACATTTTAAAAACAATGAATACACGTTCATCAAAAGGTAGGCTATTTTCAGTTATGAATAGAAGCAAGTGCAGCAACAAAAGATTTTGCCTAACTTAGAAACAGTCAACAAGGAGAGCATGGCTTGATAGAAGATCACTTCCTGTAAAGGGTGGGGCTTGAAAAAGGGACGATTTTACCAAAATGCATTAAAACAGACTGCCAACATGTAAGTTGTCTGACTGGAGTAAGTTCAGCTGCAGCTGCTTTGAAGAGGGACTGTCTGACAGATTGGTTGGTCAGTAGAACAACAAGAGGGTGAACAATGGGTGTGTTATCGTTGTACATAATGTAGGTTAAAACACAGACATTGACTAAAATAGAAAGAGCTGTTAGGAGGCTTGAAACTGGGTGAGACAGCCAAATTCTGCTGCAGTTGTTCAAGACACTGTCATGTTGCAGGTCACACCATGACAAGACGAAGCGCAACAAGACACAATGTAGTTATGCTATATCAGCAGAGTCTCTCCCAGGAAAAAGATTCCAAAGCAGACTTGGGTTTCACGATGAGCTGTTCAAGCTCTTTTGATGAAGCACAAAGAAACAGGCATTAGTGGTCAGCCAAGGAAACTTAGTGCAGCAAATGAGAGACACATAGTGCTTACTTCACTTTAAAATCGGCAGAGTGTCATCAGCTCAGAGCTGACAGAAAACAGGCACACCCATCTTCTGTCTGGAGAAGTCTGGCCAGAAGTTGCCTTAAAGGAAGAAATGCAGCCAAAAGCCAAACCTGATGGCACAACAAGGCCAAATGACTCCACTTTGCTCAAAGACAAGGATTTTTGCAGAACAATTGCAGTGGATACTCTGGCCTGATGGGTCAAATGTGAAATATTTAGCCGTACCAGAGGGCTGTTTGTTCACCGGTCTAGAAAGTGATACAATAATGAATGCTGGCAGTAAACAGTGAAGCAGGGTGGAGGTTTCTTGCAAGTTTGGAGTTGTCATTAAAAAATGTAATCTGAGTGCCCTTACAGATTTCTATAAAAAAATATTGCCGCCACCACTGCTTTTTGGTTGCAGAAATGACCATATGCATCAGGGGGGTGTCTTTCCTGATGACAGGGAGAGGCATTTTTAAAAACTTCAGGTGGCCTTGTATCAATAAAACATTGTTAACTTCAACTATAGGGATGTTCAAAGTTTACAAATTTAACAGCATTTTGTGTTACAAGAGATATGAAATTTCAGATTGAGATTGTGAACCTCTCAAAAACTTGTCTGAGGTAAACGGAAGTGACTGAGAGGTTTGGTTGTTTTATGACCTGCTCCTATAAATGGTAGCTTTTGTCAAGTTTTGCTATACTCTTTCAACTGGCTGATAGAGGGAATGCATTTGTTTCCTTCAGTTTTAAAATGAGCATTCCCCTTCCTAAACAGAAAAGAAAAAATGGGGACATGCCCTTAATACTGTTTCACTAACAGTTTGCCTTAGTGTTGCCATGACATCACTTATTGTATCCCTTGATCCACCTCTGTTGGTTGCTTTAATCACCCTCCCACGTCTCACTCACAGGCCAAAGAGTTTGATCTATGAGCCATCCCTGAGGACATGGCCCCAGAGATAACTCCTTTGTTGCTGGCAGTGTCAGGTATTGATTTGGTTGTTGAGTGATGTCACCACAGATGGGAGATCAATTCACCTAAACTGACTCAGAAAAGTACATAAACAACTGTGAGGGGAGAACCTCTGACGTACCTCTGTGATAGAGAATAACACAGCTGAGAGCTGTCCTTGAAGTCTATTCATTTTTTTAAAGGCTTGTGGCTGAAACACTAAAATGAAACACTGGAATTTAATATAAAAGTCAATGATTTTTGAACTTTTTTAATAACATAACAGATCTCGTTGATGTAAAACATGAAAAATGAAGGGTATGGTGCTGACCAGGTGAAGGGTTACTGCCCTTTGCTGGATTTTGACAGTACAAGTAATTATTATAGCTTGTGCTCAATGAAGAGTTGCTAAATCTCAGGAACAAGAGCTTACTGTTGTTACCTTCATGTTGGAAATGGAACAGTTAAAGCAAGGTGCCAAGTCCTCCAATGTGTTGGCTTTCTTTGCTAATCCTGGGATTAAAGAGAGGCTGTGTTCAATCCAGTGCCGAGACTTTCATTAATTCAGTGTTATGCTTACTAAGCGTATATTCCTAAATTACTGCCTTTAAGCATATTACCAAATGGCAAAACTAGGGCAAGGTAACAGTTTTGTTTGCACAGTGAGTGAAAGGAGAGGAGGCTGTCGGGCCCCAGCAGATTATTTCTGCCCATGGGCCAACCAACAGGTTGGTCCAGCACTGTTGTGTAACTAAAATGGCAAAAATAATACAACCTGAATGTTATAACTTAAAATGAGTGGAACATTTAACTTTTAGACATGATGAAAATCATAAAGCACTGACTACACTATAACTACAAAATGTGTCACAATAAAATCTGACATGTTGAGTTGTAGGACAATCAGAGAGGTTTTCCGAACAGCATCCACTACATTTTGTCAGTAGTGTATAGAAAAGGTATTTGTAAGCTAATAACTGGTCAAAAGTCAATTTGAAAAACAAGAACTACTGCATGGTGCAGGAATGGGCAACTTTGGTGAAAGTGACAGCCGCAGTGATTTAACCTTAGTACATGGTATTGTGGAGGCAAGTCAGACTGAGACACAGTCAGCATAGTCATCTTGTTACAGCTTTTGGAAATTTGAAGTTGACTGGTGGGCTGCATTTAGTGAAGAAGAGGACAGCATGTGGCCCTTGGGCTGCCAGTTGCCTAACCCAGGCAAGGAGGTTTTATGCCTCTGCAAAACACAGTTGCCACAGGGTAAAGTACAGTGGTGGGGCAAGAGAAAACACAGGGGTGGTTTTATGTCAGAGTGAATCATGGAAATCTTTCAAGAAATGGTTGAATATAAGACCCAATGACTTAGGCCACCACCCAGGTGTAATCACTTCATTATGATGGAAATCCCCCAAAACTGTGGCAACATCAAGTTCAAGAGATTGAGAAGATCATGAGGCACAAGACTACTTGAGCACTTTCCTCCAAAACCACACCTGCTTCATTATCAACTAAAGTGGACACTTTTGCAAAATTTGAAGAGAATATTTCAAACATTTTCAAGATAATAAATTGTGAACAGGAGAAACATGACACCTTGTAAACTTAAAACTGTGCCCTCCAAAATCAGATCAACTCATCTTTGAGAACAGAAAGACAAAAGTGCAAAGTGTAACAAAAACCTTTAAGTTTTGTGAAGGTCTTGGGAAGATGACAAGGACACTTTAGGACCTTGACCTTTGACCTATGGCCTCCTTGTATTGCCTTGTACATTTGTGTTAAGTTTGAAGAAAGTCTTTTAAAATGCCCTCCTAATATTACTTTCACAAGACAACATTCACAAGCAAAGAATGATACTGAAACTCTAACCCTGACCAATGGCCTTTTAAAATTGAATAAGATTTAGAGATTGTGGTCACAAATAAAGATGACTACAATTCTGCTTTTCCTTGACCTTTGACCCATTATCCAAAATGTAATCATTTCATCCCTTGCCATGGTTGACATTTATGCAAGTTTAATGAAGTTCACTTGAAGCATTTTTAAGATCACACGTACAAGCTCTCACTCAAAAGATAGGGACAACCCAGGGCCTAACTGACATTGACCTTTTGACATTTGACCTTGGGAGTCAAAGTTGTTTATGCCAGTGACATGGTGGACACTTGTGCAGTTTGAGGAAAGTACCTCAAAGCATTTTTGTGATATTGTGGTAACAATAATCAGGGGATGATGATGAAACATATGACCTTGACCTTTGACCCATGGGGAAAGATGAATGGACAGATGGACGGATGGATGGAAATCCTAAAGAACTTCCAAACATCCACTTCAACCAAAATGTATTTAAAATGTTTGGGGAAATTTTTTTAAATTTAAACATTTCTTAAAATACCCTGAAAACTGAATGAGTGTCCCAATATTCCACTTCACTTGCTTATACCCCAGTGGCCTGATACTGAAGGTGTCTGCAGTTGTATTCAACAATACAAAGATAATTTTCCATTTGGTGGAACATAAGATTATTAATTTAGGAGTGAAATTAATTGACATTTTCTCAAACGTGCAGACAAGCAGATCCACTTGGCTGCTGTCACTGTGCTCATTTCTTAATTAATTGCTGATGCAATTAGTAGTGTGGTTGGCAAAACCCCAGAGTGCTACTGCTGTGACCTCACTTCTCTCACCCTCAATCACGTACGCCAACAGAACACACACACACGCCCACACCCATGCCCCCACACACACACCCACACACTGCTGGAGCCAGATTGTTGAACTAGTACTATTTATGTAGTAAGTTGTTACAAATGATATTTTTTGGTGACAGCTTGTCGGCTCTGTCTGAAATGCATGATTGCTAATTTATGTTTAAGCTGGCTCTCATTTTTGCTGGTTATTGATTCTCAGTCCAAAGAGGGGAAAACAGAAATTGTGAATTTTATTGTTTTGGTTATTATTGTTGATGCTCGAAGAGTCATTTCAAACTCAAAATTTTCACATCATTCTTAAAGGGATTTGTAAGACTGTGTTCAAATGTTCAATATGTAGCTAATGTCTCAACTGTTACAGTTATCTACATCTTTAGATAACTGTAACAGTTGAGATTATTATGGCAGCCACCATGGTGCAGCACGACATGGTTATAACTGTATGTTAAATCAAAAGCTGCCACAAAAGCAAATGAAAACTGTTTATATTACTCTATGGAGTAATCAATGCTGAAAGTTGTGTTGCGCATAGGCACCAAAAAGAAGTCCCAAAATCTGTAGTACTCCAACTGTCCACCTGAGGCTGCTGCAGAAAAATGATACCCAAATGATTGTGTGTGGGAAATAGTCCGTTTTTGTGGCCTAAATACACATATTTACAGTCTGGTTAAAAAATGGATACATCTGTCTGCTCTCACTGTATGGAGTGATTATTTTATATCATGCTTTTTTCTTTCCTTTTTTTTTTTTATTTATTGAAAACTTCCAGTTTTGGAAACTTGGAGTCACTATTGGTCAGGCGGCCTTAGTCCTGCCTCAACAAGGCTTCTCTGTCTGTGAGTATGTTGAGCTAAAGTTTGTTTCAAAGACCTCTTTAACAGTGAGCCATAACCATTTACAGAATGATTTAAAGTTGGCTTTAGGTGAAAGCAAGACACTTTTAACAGATTTTCTCCCTCATAGTATGAGATTTATCAATTAAACAAAAATAACAGTTTAATGATCTGTACGGGAAGCTTGTGTGTGCAGTTTTAATTTAAAGGAAGTCTCCAAGCAGCAGAGGTGGGCAGAACTGACTGCCTGTCTCCACACATCATCTTTTAGTATTGTTTTAATTGAGAACCCCTGGTGGCATAATTACCCCCTTTAATATTTTGTTTTTTGCAGTGTTAGTGTGTAAACAACAAAATTTCAAAGTGTAAGTGGATTTTAGTCACAGCACAAGGAAGAAGTCATTTGATTTTTGGTGGTAATCCGAATCCAGATATGGATCTATGATTACAGTTTGAGGATTTCTTAACATTATAAGATGGGGCAAATAGTTTTGGAAATGCTTGGCAGAGGTTTGTGCTCTTAGAAAACCTCTAGTTGACAAAATGAGCATCCAAAAGCATTAAGAGTGAGACAGTCATGATGAAATTGAGCTGATGATTCTACATTCAGCAGATAATTAATTATGAAGGGCACATTTACATTCGCCATGCATTTGACAGACTGTATGATAGTCACATATTTTACACCAAGTAGAGAGTTAACGCTCATCCCAGATGTCTCCAAACATTTTGTTGAAGTGTCTTGACTTAAAGTTCATTTAGTTTTTAAATTTGAGCATGCTGATGAACCACTCTGTTTCAGACCTGCTCAGGGGTCTCATTTATAAAACATTGCTTAGGATCCATACTAAAAGTGTACGTGCCACTCTGTGTGTGCACACCTACAAGCACTTTTCCCTTTATAAATCCCAACCTGGAAGGTTGCACAGGTGGAATTACCTCACATCCCGCCCTCTAAACACCCACATTTTACCATGAATGGTCAATGCAAAATACTTTGTGAATTTTTTGCATCGCCTGCCTGCAGTCTGTTCCCTACACTGCTATGTGTCAGGAAGAATGAATAGTGTGTTGACCCAGGCCACCATGCCACTAAATGTGTATAAACCATGTTTGAGGTACATATAATTTGTACATTGATTGTGTGCACATTTTTTTCACAGACAAATTCATTTTCGCTCAGAGCCCTTTCAGCAACGTGAGTGCAGTCAATTGCGCTGATTACATTTAGGGAACCAGACAGTGCTGCAAGTTGCCTCTTAATGTTAGCCTGTTAACCCACAGTGTAAGGAACCCTGATGTATCGACTGGTCATGTTTATTAAGCCAACCAAAACGGCTGGCATTGTTGTGCTGAGGGATGGCTGCGATATCCTAGACCTAAGGACAGAATTTAATTGTGTAATATCATACCCAAAAGGGGCTTTGGACAGAAAATGCAACATTATATATTGTAAATCATATCAAACACATAACTGTTGGCTAATTCCTGCTGGAATGAGCTGGTTGCCAGAGTGGTAGGCACCAGTATACGCACCGGGATGGTGCGGTTCCGGCGGGTGGTTTAGTCTAACACTGAGCCTAGTTCAGCGCATAGATACAAGAGCACTTCTCCAGGGAATCTAAATCAGCTTATTAGCCAGTCATCATCATGGGCCAGGAAATCTTTGTGGTCCCTAAAGACTCTCTCCATCCTGATCCACCATTTGCATGATCTTAAGCAGTGCCAGTGCATCCATTGTGCAGCATTACACACAAGTGTCACTGAACTATTTATATGCTTACTCAGCAATTAGACTGTTTGTTATGCACCTTGTCACAACTAATACTAATCAATCAGTGCAAGCCACCACTCTGTATCATTTGAAGGTGGAAGTATTATATATGAACATTGCATACAGTTGTAAGTCTAATGGCTCTCTAAAGGAACATGTCTGTAAGTCTGATATGTGATAAAAATTCAATGTATGAGATGAATCTGGCTTCAGTTCACCACCTCGCCATCTGTGCCTCCAGTTTCCCCCGTCTCCAAAATGTTCATGCACCAGCATCAAAGTTGACATACAGTTGCGCGCATTCTCTCACCAAGTTTATTTTTATAAATCACAACGTTTGCATGGGAAGTGGCGTACGCCACTTTCAAGCCCCATTTTTGTGCATAAGCAAACTTTATAAATGAGCCCTTAGAGCAGACTTTTTTTGTGTAAATCCTCATGAGCTGAGTTTGACCACACACCTCTCAAGAAGTTAATGTGGCTTCAGCTTTCAGTACAGTTCTGTGCTCCAATGTTTATTGTAGTCACATGGGCATGCCTACACATGTTATTCCACTGGAGTTGCCCATGAGCTGAACGAATGCCTGGTTGATGAGCTGGCCTTTTATTCTAATGTCATTATAATGGGGAAATTCTGAAATGGTTTGAGCACACATTTTCAGATAGGTTGAGTGAGCAGAAGATAAAGAGTAGGATTTTTTCTCATGTTTGGGGGGTTGTAAACAGGTCATGGTGACTTAATACTGGATCAAAAACATTCAAATGTTTATTTTACATAACACAGGACCTTTAAATTCCCTTCAAGCTTTATTTGTTAATCTAATTTCTAATATCCACTCTGAAGGGTGTTCCTGACAGAAAAAAATATTGTAATCCTAAAAGAGACTTACAAAGGATTTGCTCTACAATGTTAGAATTTCAGTCTGCTTTTAGATTAGATATAAACAAAAAACCCATCTGGGGAAAGGATAAGCCAGTGATCCTATTGCACTGTATTATCCTATAAGACAGAAATAAAAAGTAAGTGTAACTCTTACCTTATGCATTTTGGTTGAGCAGATGCTCTCAACTTTATCAAAAATTGTCCACAAAGATTACAAGGTGCTCCATCTTGCAGCGTTTTGTGCTTAGTCATGAATTCATTCAGCCCTTTAAATGCCTTTTTCTTGACCTACTCCCTCTAATGTTTACAGGGGACGGTGTCCTTTTTCTTCAATGGTTGTTGATCTCTTTGATCTAAACATTCTGTTTGACTTATCACACTCATAAAACATTGTTTTTCAAGAGCTGGAGGTCCCCTCAGTCACTGACTGGCAAACATGAATGACAGCATCTACATAAAATATATACATCAAAATTTGTTATAGATTAAAATACATCTTTTAATTGGTAAACTCGGTTGATATAGTTGACCAAAGATGACAGAATCTAATTACAATGCATGTAAAAATTCATGTCCCTAATGGTTCATGTGTTGTTGTCTAGTAATTTTAACTTCCCATTTTTTTCCCATTTTTTCCCATCTCCTGCAGGAAGGAGGGTAACCTTGCAATGCAGCTGGATCCACCTTATTCATTGTCTGTAATCAGGCAGATCCATCTTGCCAGACTCCAATCTACTAAGATTGTGCTTGACCCGGGGTGGCATGGCCCAATTGGCATCCATAAAAGCAGGAAGAGGTAGGAGCTACGAGAGAGACGACAGCAGAAAGTGACTGCTTGTATGAGATTAGCAACGATGCTAACAGCTTCAGAGAGTTTTATCGGATCTGCTGATTTGCTCTGCTTCCAATTTTATTGTAGTGTACTGGCGTTGATCACTGTGTACAGTGCTGAAAATAGTCAAAGTGACTGGTTAGAGTGTGGTGCAGGAATAAGTCCAAAAACATGGAAATGAGATAACATTTCGACCCTTGCGGTTCCTGCAGGTGAAAATCTATGGGATTTTAGTTAGCTTTTCACACAAATGCCTGAAATAATATCTATGTTGAAGGCATGCATGTGAGATTTGCACATTCATTTTGGAACAAAAAATGCACCTGACATTGGCCCCCTTTTTTTTAAATTTAAATCTGATTGTGTTTTTTTTAATGATGGTTGCTAATGACCAAGGGCCACAAAGTTGGTTTATCTTTAGGTTACAACATGACCACCATGTTGTAGTTCCATAATAGCTTGGTAATAACCCTTCACTATTGCAGAATATGTTGAAGCCTATAATTCGTGAAAGTGAGTTTGTTCATGAAGGTTTTTATAAAGAACAAAATTTCTAAATTTCATGATTTGACTTCACTGACCTTATCATCAGTAATGATCAAAGAAAACAGTTAAAAACCCCATAGGCTGTTACTCAAAGGAACCGGCAAGATGCTAACTTCAAAGCCTAAAAAAATACAGTACGTCATCCCTGAGCCACTCTGTTCCAGCATAACACAAGATAATCATTCTTCTGTGTTGAAGATAAGAGCTGGTTATGAGCATATTAATTTAGTTGGTTGAAAGATGATTTACAAAATACTAAGTAGAGACAGTTGGTGCATGAGGTCCAGTTTTCTTAGAGATGGACCATCTTAGTTTGTCAGTTGAGGCAGACATTGGGAAAATAGCATTAATAAGCTAACCAAATTTAAGTAAGTTAATAATTTCAAATTAGAGCTCAATCCATTTTAGGTTAATTAGAATTTGCGCACTCATATTTACAGGCATATGTATATTGAATGATTTTTTAAACTATAGAGATAACATGTAAGAACTGCTGACTAAGGCACATTTATACTCCCTTTATCTACGGAAATGTATACGTCCTTTTCAGACCACATTACTGTCACTGCTAACATACTTCCATGCTTCCTTTCCATTGGCATTGCTGTTAACCAATGCATCCACCATGGGGGCAGCCCAGAGAAACAGTTTCTCCTTCGCTAACGGATATTTAATTGCCCAATCTCCTCTTTTTCCCTATAGCTCATTATTCACAGGTGGCATTATTTCAGCTTTCATTAAAAATAATTTGCACGTGCTGAAAGCAATGTTGCCCTTTCAAAAGCTCTACCACTCATGACTCACTGGTATCCCTACTGCCCTTAGTTTAATCTCTTGTTGGCCTTTAGCAGTCATGCCTGACACTCTTATTCACCATCTGAGGGTGTTATTTGAAATGCAAAGACTAGCAGGTAGGGGAGTAGAAATACGTTCCACTCAAGTGATTCTTTTTGTCTGAGCATTTTGAAGTGGGAATTTTCTTTGGGCTGCAAGAAGGTTGCTGGACTTATTTCATGCCTTTGTGTGTGAAATGCCTGGTTAAGGGACCTCTTTACTCTTTGGTATGTTAACTCCAAGGGCAGTGTTGAAGGCCAGGCTGGTCGGGCGTCTGTGTACATACTTCAGCTTTGTTGTATGGAAACAGAACATGGTGTACATCATTAGTGGTGGCTGTGACCTACAATTCAAGTAAACAACCGTAACTAAACAAACAAAACCCATTTGATGGGCTAGGCCGTCTGTGGTGACTCTTTAGAAGCCCCCATTTAAAATACGCTCACACTATATGGTCTGCTGGTTTGAATGACCTCATTCATCTAACACCTTTGAAAAGAGGCAGCTGCTCTGGTCTTAGTGCTTAATTCTTTAAAATGCACAAAGAACTGATAATTAAAGGACTTTTTTTTTTCTTTGAAACTTGTTATAATTCCTCACAGTGTTCCCAAACTGAGTATGTCTTTGTGTAAATGTTTAGCAAGAACGGCACCATCACTCAGTTAAGACTCCAGAGCCCTATTTGTAATTTTCAGATGGAGGATGATGTCAGCTGTGAGAACTCACAGAGCACTAACTCCAGAAATGTGCTGCAGAGGACATCCGGATGTCAAACGTGAAGGATAATGGGGACTTGTAGATAAATAAAACAAACTGCATAATATTTTCAGCACATGTGGTGTAATGTTGTATTGTGCTGACAGTAAACTGCTGCCTGTATAAGCCCCTTTCACATATGCACTACTCACATGAAAATTTTCTACATTTTCAAGAATGGGCTACATTTAAAGCTGCAGGAGGCAACTTTTCAACACAGTTATCTGCAACTTTTCCTGCCCCCTTCAAGTAGAACTAATGCAAGTCAGGAGAGCAAATGTGTGAACACAGCAGGTAATATACAGTAGAATCAATTGTAAGCTAGGGCTAATGCCACTTGATCATGCATGCGATAAAGCTTCTGTATTATTTTTAGTGCTTGCTGGCATGTTTCCCACGATTTTTTTCTTTGTTTTTCCTGTGAATCCATCATTTTCTGATGTGGCCGAGAGTTTTTCTCTTTCAAAAGAGGTATAAAGAAAAATAGCCACAGCACAAATAAAAGTAGCCACAACATAAGGGATAAGTGCCTCAAAACAAATTCAAGAAGCTGCAACACTAATGTGTACAGCCACAACATGAATGCAAACAATGAGAATACAATTCAAAACTGCTGCAACACACATGCAGACTGCTAGAACACAATACCAAACTGCCAAGTTAAAGTTCAAAAACAAAATAAACAACACTGATGTGACAAACTATAATACAAATTAGGTAACAAAGGAGCACAGATACAAATGGCCACAACACGAATGCAAGAAGCTACAATGTACAGGCAGAGTGCCTAATAGTAAACTGCCGCATCAAAATACAAACTGCCACAACATGAATGCAAACCATCACATCACAAATGCAAGTAGCTTTGACACAAAAAATACAACAATACAGAGTGATACATCAACAAGGCAAATGCAAAGTGCTGCAACACACATGAAGACATAACAAATGCAAATTGCCAGAATATGAATGGAAACAGCCACAATGCAATTCCAAATGACCACAACACAAATGAAAAAGCACAGCATGAATGCAAAAAGACATAGCACAATGCAAATGGCAACAACACAAGGTCAACTAGCAACTACATGAATGCATGAATGAAAGACAGAAACCTGGACATGAATTAAAAACTGCCACATCAGTGCAGACTGCCATTTCATGAATGCAAAAATCAACAACAAAATTACGAAAGGCATGATGCTGTTGAAACAACCCACTACACAAATACAAGCAGCCCCCAAAAAGGAACCTTCCCCAACAATAGTCCAGTAATGCATAACATGATTGCAAACTCCAGCAACACAAATGAACACAGCCAAATCACCACACCAAAGTTCCGCAAGCTAAATGCAAAATGCCACATCACAAATGACAAGAGCAACCAGGGAAACTCAAGAGGGAGCAACATGATTGCAAAAATTCTCAACTATTAAACAAGCAGCCTTCATAAATGAAAACTGTCCTAACAAAATTGTAAACACCTATGTCTAAAGGCCAGAACATGATTAAAAACTGCCAAATCAAAAGTACAAGTAACTGTACAAATACACACTACTAAAACACAAATACATGAAGTCACAACTTAAATGCACAAAAACACAACATCATTACTAGTAACCAACTTGATTTTGGAGGTTGTAATTCAACAGTCAGGGTTGTGGAATTGCATGTTCATAAAACACTATACATCAAAACCCTTTGGCTGAATTTTGTCAAACTTTGCAAAAATCAACTTTCCAACTCAAGGTAAAAAAATAATCATTTTAAAATCACAGAAGAAAAGTCAAGTTAATGAACCCTCAAGTTCACCCCTTGCTTGTGAAATGTAATTTTAGGGACACAGTATTTCAGGAAGAAAACTTGTGTGAGTGATCAGATTTGCTGAAAAGTTGTCAACAATTGTCAACAATTGGTCTTGTAAAAACCCAGGGGTGGTTTTATTTCTTATGATTTGCTATAGAGAATTGATCAATGCTTCTGAGAACAATCTTGATGTTTTACAGTACTAACTATCTTGCTGTTGCAAACTTGAATTTTTGAATGTTTAAACTATAACACTGATGGGTAATGTGGATGTTAGGAACCATCCCTCTTTAAAACAACATTGAGCCCTTTTGTCTTTTTCTTGTCCGGCTGTCCTGCCAGAGTTCTCCTTTCATAATCATAACAATTTATCTATTTCCTCTTTTGAGATGTTTTTTCTCCCAGTTAATCTCTTCTGAACTTTCCTAAAGAGAATCACATTTT
This sequence comes from Cetoscarus ocellatus, assembly GCA_037902135.1. NCBI lineage: Eukaryota > Metazoa > Chordata > Actinopteri > Labriformes > Labridae > Cetoscarus > Cetoscarus ocellatus. The sequence continues at coordinate 1,074,572 of JBAMNC010000530.1, read as the reverse complement.
CTTTTAGTTCAGAAGAGCCTGAGCTCAGGTCTCCACATGCTCCTTGAGTTCAGAGCTTTGCTGTCTTCCTTGCTGTGTGTCTCATTTTGTCCTTTTAGCCAAGTGTCTCCATCTTCTGGCTCAGTGCCAGACCTAGGCTGTAATCCTGTCTTGTTCTTCCACGAGACATCTGATATCATTAGATCACTAAACTTATCTGTACCTTTAATTAGCTTAACTCTAACATTTTTATGTAGTGTTTATTTACAGATGAGGCCCTATTTTATGCCCAGTTCAAAGCATTTTGGCACCTTGAGCAGATGTATTTCCTTTTTTCATCCTTGCACAGATGTCCTTTATACACCTGGTGCTCAGGTTGCTCAAAGAGTAAAGTCTCATTTCCAGTGAGTGATCTGGTGTGGCTGTACACAGTTTGGTACAGTTTGAAGCGGTAAATCCTGATCTTGTTTGCATTTTTACTGCCAGCCGTGCCTTCACTTGAGGTCGGGGATGTGAGCTTGGAAAAGAGGGTCGCGCGAACTGCATTAATGCGTGATGTCACAGCAGCGTAACACATTGAAGCAGTCTGAAGTCGAGCGGAATTGTTCACAAAGCAGCAATGAACGACTTGCAGTTCTTTATCACTTCAGTTTTGCTCTATTTGTTTGTAGACATACTGCTGCTTCCTTTACTCTTGCTATTCATTATCATTGGTTTTTTCTGCTCTTGATATTTTTATTTTTATTCACACTACATGATGATTGTTTCTTTTCTGAACCAGCATTCCAGGTCAAATTAATTGTATGTGTAAATGTACATGGCAATTCATACCAATTCCGATTCTAAGACAGGAAAGAAGTATGTAAAACATAAAAAATACTGTCAAACAGCTGTTATTTTGCAGTACGCTAGACCTGGCTGAGCTGATTCTTCTTCTTCTTTTGTCTTCTACCATGTGGCAGCTATCATAGAAGGTGCTTTACTGCCCCCAACTGTGCTAAATAAATGTAGGCCATAGCAACTACTTTCTCAAGTCAGAATATGTTAACAAGGCTGTAGCTCAGCGAATGGCTTGCACCGTTATTTAATAGCATCCATTTATGGACTGAAACATTTTGTGATGTATTTGGATTTTCATGATTTTCAGTACTGAACATTTACATGTTGAGTGTGTTACTAACTATGACCACTATCTATGGAAGCAAACAGGGACCATAATCCAAATTAAAATGAATTAACAGAACTGCTATTTCATTTTCAGAATAAAGCTGCATTTTTTGACTCATAAATAAAATGAATAATAAATAATCCAAACTGCATTTTCATTTTCTTCTTCAAGACTGCTTATTCTGTAACTTAATTAAAAAGAAAAAGAAAATAACATTTAAGATTTAAATTTCAAAAGATGCCCTAGCAAATAGTTACCAAAATTCAATTTGTAATGTCAAATTGGAAAATTAAAATTCATTAGCTGAAAGGCTTTTTAATTTCAAGGTTATGGCTGCATTATTCAACTCATAACTTAAATTAACACTAAATCATCCATTTTCTTCGTTAGGTTGTACATTTTATGACACAACTAAAAAGAAAAAAAGAGGACATTGCTTTTTTGTTTTCACAAACTGTTCTCAAAAAATGGTCAATAATTCAAATAAATTGGCAATCCCAAGCAGCGCAGGAGAGTGATGTCAGTGCTGCTGCAGAATATAGGTTAAAGAAAAGAGAAGAGGAGTGTGAAGGTTGTGTTGATACCATAAACTGTGTTACATGTTTTCAGAAACAACAGAAATATTACCACCATGTCCACATCTGTGCCAGCGCTGCTGAGATAGGCCGCAGCTGCTCTCGAACGGCAACAAATCAGCCGCAAACAGCAGGTTTGGACTTAGGTCTGTCTTCCACCATGTTAGAAAGATATTCACAGATTCGGACTTTCAGGGTCAATAACATCAATGAAACACAGTAGTTACAAACCCAACCCCTCTTTTTAATCACTGTCATGAAGACTGTGTGCTACAACCTTGTCTTCCCCAAATTGAGCCATCCTCCGAGCCAGACAACTTCAATTTGTCTCAATACACTGCCAGTGTTGGCTCGACGGCTTAGGGACCGTCTGCAAATTGCCATAGCGATGGAATGATGTGAAAGAAAATTTAATAATTTCACCATGAAGAGATGTAACGTCTTCAAAAACACAGTTCATTTAAATGACCTTGTGTTATTCATACCAATGTCATAGTTTTAAAAAAAATATGCTCTAAAATCTTAACATTTACATTTACAGGGATACAAGAACTGTAGAATGTTGTGTAAGAGTTGTAAAACAAGTCAAGTGTCAGTCTACAGATTTGTTAAAACTATCAGACATTTGGGACATGCAGAATAAGCACAGTATAATGTCACAGTTCAATACCACATCTTGATCAGAAAGTGCTTTGAAACCACAAAATACAGCACAAAAGGCTTTTATGCTGTTACTTATATCCCTGATAAACCCATTGCCCTGCATTATAAGCCCCTTTTCTTCTGCTTTACATTTTGTGAGTGGGTCATCTGTACCACTAAACACAAAGAGAGCAAAGGTCTGATCTATAATCAGTGCACCATTATTTGAGGATGAGAGCTGTCTCTAGAGGAATGTCACCCTGCAACTTTGCCAATGTACATCCTCCATATGTCCAGTTCAATGCTTCACGAGTCCCATGAGAACTCTTTTGTGTATTTTGGCGGAACCAAAATTTGGCTGTTTTTCAATCAATTAAACAGCATTGTGAGAAAACGTGACACAGTGGGGATGATGCAGGGGACAACTCACCCAAACACAAAAGGATTTGCATCCTGTAGAATGTACAGACTTTTTTCAGTGGACTCTCTCAGGATAGATGGTTTTAAAGGCATTGTTTCATAAGGTATCATATATTTTTTTATTAACTGGAGTAAATCTGTAATACATTTTTTTTGGAACAAGCAAAGTTGTCTGTCCATTCAGGCAACTTGTATTTTGATTCTCACTTAATGAGACAATTAAAAACAAAATAATAGAGATCAGCCAGGAAAACATTAAAAGAAATAGATAATTTCAGGTAATCTTTGAATACTGGCATATACTGAAAAGAACAATACTTACTTAAATAGAATGATTTCTTTAGATTGAACTTCAAATAAAGCTAAGGCTTCTGACAGAAAGTCATTATTCCAACTTTTTCTTTTAATTCTAATAAAAGGGTCAGAAATCTGAGTTTAAAGTCTGGATTAAGAAATCTGACTAACTCTTAGACATCTAATATGTCAAGTCTGAATTCTTACTTTTTCTCAGGATTATGACTTAATGCTCAGAATTTTAATTTTTTGTTAAAATTCTTACTTTATTCTCAGGTTCTCTAAATAAAGTCAGAAATCAAGGAATAAAGTCAGAATTTAACTCCTTGGCTTTTGAGAGTAAGGTCAGAATTTAGACTTTTTTTCAGAATTCTATAATCCATAGTCTATAGAGTCTATAGTCTGAACTCCGAATTTCAGAATTCTCAATAAAGTCAGAACTTGGATTTTTTTCTTTTACAAATTCTGAGAATTGACTTAAAAAAAATCTGAATCCTGAAATTAAAGTCAGATTTATTAATCCTGGCTTTAATCTAAAACTTTCAACCTTATTCTCATCGTTCCGACTTTTTGAGAATTATGTCGTTATCCTTAGAGTCTGTGAATAAATTTAGAATACTGACATTACATTTTTTTTTTTTTACTTAAGGCTTTTCCGTAGAATTCTGTTCTTATTCCTAGCATCTGTAACATAAATCAGGATTCTGGCTTTCTTTCTCATAATTCTCAGAGTTTTCTTCAGAATTTAAAAAGAAGTCTGAAAATAATTCATTTTTAGTGGCCCTAATTCTGTTTATTTTTGTTAAAAAAAAAAAAAAAAAGAGAGAGACAAGAAAAGATGTTTGGCTGTAACATCATCTGAAAAATTGTTTTAACATCATTAATACCCCATTTTTTTTTTTTATCTTTCAGGTTCAAAGTAGCTTTAAACTGGCTGTAATTCTGAGTTTAAGGGATGTTTCAGGACAGATGATATGAAACCTGGCCTAATGAAGGGAAAAATATAATTCAGCTGTTAAAGTTAATTCAGCAAACAGAGAACAGTCAAATGAAACAACTTTGTGTTTAGCACATTATCACAATGTGGTTTTAAGTGGTGTAAAATCACATTGTGAACCGCTAGCATTAGCCACACTCAGCGTGGTTTTACACCACCTTAAACCACATTGAGTGTGGATTATGCTAATTTTAGCAGTTTCATTATTATGTTTGCTTGCTGTCTTCAGTGTTGCCCGTCCCTCCACCCTCATCATGTTGGTCATTTTGTGTGAGATCTGTCATTCTCAACATGATTATATTGCTTGTTTTTTATCACCTAGTCTAACACAGTAGCCAATGAAACTGACAAAATGATTGTGGGGTCTGACCTCAGCTTTTCAGAGTGCCCTACAATTTCTAACAAATTGGCCCTTAGGCAGTGAGAAAAAAAACGATGAATGTGGCCCTCTTGGTACCCAAAGTTTCCCTGCTCTTGTCGAGGTAAATAATAAAGGTGAGGTGTAAATTACAAGACTAAATGCCCCACTCCTCTTTTTACAGGGTGAGTATGGTTTCCACTATTTCACATTGGTCAACAGCAAGGGGAAAAAAGCATGGGAATGTACACTCACAGAATGACCTCACGAGGAACTAAATTAATTCTGCTTGTGCCCCGACAACGTATAACCCAGTATGCAATGAAATGTTTGCATGTGCAGAAGATCTTATTTTCTCATTAATTGGGCACAGACTCGTATTTTGACGTAGAGACAAATCTGCATCAAACAGAAGTCTGAGGCTGTGCCGAGGGGAAACAAAAGGTTGTGGCCTCATGTCTCTTCCAAAAGGACACAAGGCTTCTTTGTCAAGAAGCCCGATGTCCTCCTGAGCTCTGGTGGAGCTGGGGGGTTCATGTGAGTACAGCAAACAGTCAGGGAGAGAACAAAAGTTGAAAGAAACCAACGATAACTGTTTTTGTCCCAGTGTCCTCCTGAGCTCAGCTGGAACTAACCCCCCACCCCGTCACACCTCCAGGGCTCCCACCAGATCTGCTCATTGTTGACTGTGGGGTTGCACAGAGCTATGTGTACAATGTGTACCCAGTACTTCCTCCTCAACTATCCTTATTTAAACTGTGTGATACTTACAGCACATTTACATGCTGTATACTGTACATGCAAACATGGAGAAATAAACAGGACTTAGACTTAACTCAATAAAAAGAGTAAAGCCTTTATTAGCGCTGTATCAGCACAATATCATGAGGAGAAAATGTGTAGTTTCCATTTGGTATTCCTTAGAAATGAGGAAATACACATGTAAGTAAGCTCAAGCTAATGTACAGTATTAAACTTCAAATCTCAAGAAGAGGTAGTGTGACCTAACAAACTGGCAGTCGCCTCTAGAATAATAAGTTCTTTGATTTGTTGGATGATATTTTTTTGTGTGACAAGGACCAATGTACTGCTGCGCCTGTGGTTAACATTGGCTATCATAAACATTTAAACAACTTTATTCAGACAGCTAACTTTACTTGTATGACTGGACTGTTTTCTAATGCATGCAGGGATTCGATTTAGTTCAGGGATGGATTAAGAGGAAAGATCAGGGTGGGTACATTTTACAGGCATGGTGGCTCTGATTTTTCAGCTCTCGTGACACTGGACACGTTCTTTCTTTTAAGTTTATTTTTTAGCTCCCTGATTATTCACACAGAACAAAGAGGTGTCACACAGAACAAGAATAATAACGCCTCAAAAGGCTCAGGATAAATACAAATAACAAAAAGGCACATTAAAAAACAACCTGTAAAACTGAGGTAACAATATGCACTCAGTTTGACCGTACAGATTTTAAACAATGTTTTTTTTTTACCCAAAAAGCCAGTAATTTTAACTTTTGGTTGCAGCATTTTCTAGTAAAGGGTACTTAAAATGTATTAATATTAATCAACATAAGAATTTATGTATGAGATAAAGATAAATAAGTGCGTAACTGCTGTGTTATTTAACATGTTACCAGCTGGCTTCTTGTACTTGGCCATTTAATAGCTTGTTTACTAACTAGTGTGCTAACCATAACACATGACTAGCACTCCACCAGCATGCTAATCTCATCAGCATAATTGTGTTAATCATAATCTTTTTAATATTCTTCACAAGTAATATGAATGAATCTTACACAAATGTCGATCCAAAGCCTTGTTTGTTGTCGTTAGCTAGCAGCTGCTCACTTGTTGATATTCAGGAGAGTCAGCAAAGCTGCTGAGAGAAGGCTAAAATAGACATTTCTTGGGAGAACTTGACTAACCTTGTGATGTATCTAGTGAATAAATGTGCTCACATATTTATTCATCTGATTAAACACAGTTAAATTAGAAAAAAAAAGATAAATATCAATCTTAACTTTGTCCTTGACAAGGGCAACCAGATTTGTCGATTTAGTGGTAAAACAGAAAGCAGCTCTCAACACCAGCTCTATGTGAATGACAGGGCTTTATTTGATTTACAGCTCAAAAAATTATTCTACTAGCATATTATGCCAAGCTGTTTTCTTGTAGACTTGATATTTTGCAGTTAAGGGGATGGTAGTTATTATCTGTGAGCTGATACTTGGGGAAAAAAAAATCAAACATGCCTTGATGAGGGGCATGCCGAAAATTGACAGTGTTTGCTGGTTTATGGCGGCTTCTTGGGCAACTGGTGTTTGTGGTAGAGGAGAACTCAGCAAGCTTATCCTTTGAGTGGTTGAGACAATTGTGTACATGAATCTGAGCTGCACACCCAGATCCCTTTCTATTTAAATTTTTATTTTGTCACAGGATATTCATTATAATCCCTGGATCAAAGTGTAAATTACAGAGACATGCTTCTTATTAAAGGGGTCCAACTATAGAATAACATCTAATTGACTTTTAGGTAACAAATGTGGGAAACAAGAGAACTTTCTTAGTAGGAAGGTACTAGGAAAATAATGGGATCTGGGTGTATTATGATCATGAGCAAGTGTTTCAAATGAGAAAAAAATGTTATTTGACAAATAATATAACATAATCTGTCTTCTTTGATGTAGTCTTCAAATGTATTTAATTTAGACAGCATGATCAGTGTACCAGGTTACAGCTATATCATAACATCTCCCTGTAGTCCAAAGTGGGTCGATGACATATGAACACAGATGCACATATAGCTTCACTAAATGCGGAAATGCGTCCAATAATATAAATACTTTGCCCTCAGTGACCATGCAGCACACTTGTTCTCTCATGGATGACGACAAAATGTCTGGGCACGGCATGCACCGTACTGGCTGACCCTTGACCATATACGCTTATAAGATTATAAGCTTATAGGAATATATGAGATCCTGTGCTGCATTTCAGAATGCTGAATTGTTTGTTAACCAAACAAACCTGATTGGATTTAGCCACAACAACATAAAGTGATTAATTCAAGTCCAGTTGTCCAATATCCAATCTTATGCTTTAAACCAATATAAACATCTTAAGAAAAATGCATTAAGCTGGTGATTTTCAAACTAAGTATATCATGACCACCTCTCACTGGTTTCGTCACTTTCAACCAGAGAATATTCAACAAGGTTTCTTGCTTCCTGGTGACTTTGCAGCGTGCCATGATGCTGAAGCAAAACTCTTGAATCATTCAGGAGGTATCACATATGCCAGCAACGTATTGACCTAAGGCCTATTGACCTTGACCTTCGACCTCCCAAATCAGCATAGTTCTTCATTTAAGCAGGATGTTCAGGGATGAACATGAGAATTAAAAACCTGGCCTTTGACATGTGACCTTTAAAATATTTGCAATTCTTCCTTGAGGCAGAATGGGCATCTTTGCAAAGTTTTGAGTATTGTATTAAATTTTCATAAGCAGGGGTGAAGATGAGGCCTTGTGACCTTGACACTTGACCTCCATGGTCACAAAAGTTCATCCCTGAACTGCTGAGGATATTTGTTCAAAGTAGGAAATAAATTCCTGTAAGCATTCTTAAGACATAACCTTCACAGGCAAAGGATGAAGAACAGGCTTTATGATCTTGTGACCCCTGTGACCTCCCAATCAAAAGTTTATTCTTGAGCCTGATTGGAGATTTGTGCATATTTTAAAGAAAATCCTGTAAAGCGTGTCTATGGTACAGTGTTGACAACATTCACATGGATATAGATGCTGTCATACTGTCACCTCTGTGGATTCTTAAAAATATATATATTGCCAAAGGAGCACTGTCATTGAATTTTTGGGGGGATTATATTGTGACAGAGCTTCAAAGATATCTTAATTGTTCAGCTTTAATGTGAAGCTCCAGGCTTAGAATTCTTTCATTGATGGATTATGTTCTCAATGCTGTGTAAGCGTTTCAGATTCAAAACAAGTTTGTTTCATTCAGCTCATTAGACTGGACATAAAGTCGATTAGAGATGGTACAAAGTCTAACAGAAGTGTGTGTTGATGGATATTAGGGAAAGTTTCTCATGTAAGTATTTACCATTTTTCTAAGGTCAACAAATGTTGAAACTGATTGCCAGATAAAAGTGGACATCATGTTGAATTTCACAGTGTATGAATATCTATATAAAGACTTCAGGACTGACTGTGGACATGAACAGCCACAGTAATAATCATTACTTGCAGCCTTTCACATGGTTGGTTTAATGCATGCATGAGGAAGAATTGCTATAGATGTACATACTGTAGATCTTGCTCTGTCTGTCACACTTGATCATATACGTGACTTTTTTTTTTTTTTGGCTTGTCCTCAGGAGACTGTGCTTTAGAGATAACTCTTACCCCATGATCTGTTAGTTACAGCTGGAGCTTACAAACAGCACACTTGGTACAGTTTGTTAATTTGAACATTTACCCGCAGATCAAGCTGTTTAGTGCTCACTCTCAATAAGGGATTGTGTGTTTAATCTGTAGGTTCACGTTAAGTTCTTACTGCATGAAACACAACTGTAAAATTGTAAATATAGCCTGGGGCACTTGGCTGAACTCCTGCATGTCAACAAAATGTTCATTTTTTTCTGCTCTTTGAACAGCCTCACTTTCAGCCTCACTGTCTGAGTCAGGAAACAGTACAGACCTGAGGGTTCAACCCAAAGACAGATAAATGTAGCCTTAAGAGCAGCTTTTGTACAATCAGCTGCACATGTGTCATTCATAACTCTTTGGCAGGTTGTAATAAATCACAAAGATAATATTACATAATGGCAGGTTTTCAAGTGTTCTGCAATGAAGAACAAACAAAAGACAGTTTCAAAACCATAAATCGGCTTTATGAGGGTTTTAAATAAGAGGCATACATTATTAAATAACAGGTATACACTACTGACATTTCTCAGGTGTCAGGAGTATTACACCACTTCTTCTAGCTTAAGTGATTTGTATATTTGAATTTGGTAGTATTGTTTAGTTAAGGTCTAAATTGCATCATTTGAGTATTAAGCATTTAAATGCTTTATATTATGTAAGAGTTGTCCTGGCAACAGTCCTCTACAGGATGAAACCCAGCAAGTGCAAATTGATTTTACTGTAGGCTGTTGAGTTTTGCAACAATGAAAGGTTGTTCCTACCAGCCTCAATGCAAAGCAGGGCTGTATGATATCAGAAAAACCTGGTATGGTGAATTTTTTTTCCTTCACTATACACAGATATTCACTGTCATATATCGCCAGGTTTTCACAGGTTTCTACAGTAAATTTCCACAGTATGTTATTGTAATGAGTCTTTTGTAGTACATGACAGGTAAATATTTGTAATATAATGCTATTTAATTTTGAAATATATAATTGTAAATTCACAGAAATTTACCAGCTACTGAGGTGGGGTAATTATACTGTAGTGATGTTAATTTACAAGTGAATCTTGTGAGTACTAGACAATTAAACTGTAATTTCACAATAGAAAACTGATATTTTACGGTCATGCCCGTTTAGATAATAGGTGCAGCAAAATTACAGTTAAGTTTTGTAAATTCATAGTGATCTTTAGAAATTTTACAGTATATTACTGTGATTTTACAACACTTTTCTGTAACTTTACAATGAGATTTCCTAGGATACTGCAAAATTACAGTTAAGTGTTCTATAATTGCAGTTTTTTACTGTAAAATGTTTTCATATAACTGAGGATTCACAGCAATTTACTGTGATTTTACAATGCAGTCATTTTACAGTATTTATGCACCAGGGTTGCTTTAAAAACTTTATTTTTGTCTGATTTTGTTCTTTGAGTCATTTTAGAATTTCAATTTTAAACCTGATTGGCATGTTTGTTGCAGTATATTTAGTCAGAACATTGGCAGACAGGTGGATCAGGTGCTGCTCTCAGGAAGAGAGCAGATACAAAGAATCTGTTTTTGCAGCTGATGGTGACAGCATGAAGGAATGAGTGGGCATATCTTATTTCTCTTTACCCTCCCATCTTTGGCTATGTTAATACACCTAATTTCTGAAGATATGTATATATATATATATATATATATATTTATATATATATATATATATATATATATATATATATATATATATATATATATATATATATATATATATATATATATATATATATCTTTAAATTTCAGGGTAGATACAGCTCAGATGAAACTTTGATTACTCCTTATGTTATTGAATTGTCACACAGCTTTGCAAAAATAATCAGAGATTTAATGTAAGAGACCACTATGACCTACAAACTGCTTCAAAATTCAAAGAGTGCCTCTGGCATTCAAAAATGACCCATGTGATTTTGTAATCTGAGGCCCAACTTGAAGGACAGTGTTGTTTGTGAAGCCTTTATAAATGGAATTCTGATGGATATTAGATGGAGTTTCTTTTATGTGAATATTCCCCAGTTTTCTAAGGTCAAAAGATGTTCAATCACCAGATAAAAGTGGACATCATGCTGAATTCCATGGATATCTATATAAAGACCAAAGTTTGACTGGAAATGAACAGCCGCAGTAATAATCATTACCTGCAGCCTTTCACATGGTTGATTTATTGCATGCATGAGGGAAAATTGCTATAGACTTTGTACTTACCGCAGATCTTGCTCTGTCTGTCACACTTGATCATATACATATGTGATTTTTTTTGCCTTGTCCTCAGGAGACTGTGTTTTAGAGATAACTCTTACCCCATGATCTGTTAGTTACAGCTGGAGCTTACAAACAGCACACTTGGTACAGTTTGTTAATTTGAACATTTACTGCAGATCAAGAAGTGTTTAGTGCTCACTCTTAATAAGGGATTGTGTGTTTAATTCTTGTGAACAACTGCTTTCTGATCAGCTTCCTGTTTAATCAATCTATTATATTTGGAGTCATCCTTCAGGTCAGGAAATATACTCATGGAGTTCCACCAGAAATGTGAACACAATTAGAAATGTGCTTTATCACCATATACAAATTTTTTAAACTATCCGTTCTTTCTTAACCTCAGAATCATCAGTCAACAATCAACTTAGATCATTCACCTCAAGAAAATCTGATATAGTCCACACCGGTCTTGCCCCAGAGCTTAACATAGCACTGTGTCTGCGTCTCTTCACTTTTGATCAAGGGAAATACTACTAATCATGCCATCTACTGTAGAGGCATCATGATGTCTGGTGTCTCCAACCCTTGTGCCAAGGAACAGTGGCAGGCTGTGGCTCACACAGAGATAGAAATAACTAGTATTCATAGTCTCTCGCTTCCATCTGTGTATTGACTGTCATGACTTCACATACAGACCCCCTTGCTATCCTTGTCCAGATAGTCATTAGTGTAGTTGTAGATATAATTTACCGTATTTGATGGGTGTTATTGGTGCCAAGAGCACACAAGAGAGCTAAGGCTGTAAACAACTACCTGAAAACAGTATATAAACCAATGACACTAAGACAATTTTTGAAACAGAACAACAACAAATAACCATTTTCTTTTTAAAGATTTTTTTGGGCATTTTGTGCCTTTATTGACAGAAGAGAGAGACAGTGGACAAGTTTCTTTTGCTTTATCAGTACCACACAGTTAAACCATGGAATACCAAACACCCAACAACGTGAGAGATGCAAGATGCAGGCACACCTTACGCGCTTACACACAGCTGGAACATTTTTCAACACACAATAAAACTCAGCCAAATTGTTACCACATGTCAGTTCAAACACATGATTATGAGATACTGTTTATGACTGTAGCTGTTTTGATAGCAATAAGCATAGTTATTTATTTTGTGTTATATATTTTTTTGCGTTTACATCTCAACCATACTCATGATGTTCTTGAAAAGCGCCCTCATCATTCTTAAGATCAATAAAGATTGAATCCAGCAGTGTCAATTACATGATTCTACATTATGTCAGTGATGTAATCTGCTTCTCAGTTAACTGTGTGAATCCACAGTTAGAAAGCTGCAATGATTTCATCATCTCATAAAGTTTGAGCACATTTGAAACTGTTGTCCCAGGCTCAACACATGGTTTTAATATTTTTCCTTTCCTTCCCCTCCGTCTTTCCTGACTAAGTTTTGACAGAGTCAAGAATTTCCTGCGTGTTTGAGTGAGACTGACCTGGTCTGAACCCTCCACCAGAGCACCCAACTGCCAGCTGTCACTGCGAGTAGGCGATCAGAGATGCCAACGTCAAGGCTGCTGAAGGGCTCCTTCCCAGTGCTGCATGATGGCTCCAACCATTCACATCTCTCCTATTCTTGTATCTGTACTTTCTGTTTCCTTCTATTTTTTCCCTCTTTCTCACCTCATTTCTCTCCCAGTCATCCTTGTCCTTTGCTTACGTCTGTGTCCTTTCTGTGCCTGCTCATTATAGTTTGTCGCCAAGCCCTCTTCTTTCTCGCTAATTGTCTGCGTTTTTCTTCATTCACTCTGCAGTCGCTTTGGTCGGTTCAGTTCAGTTCAATGTCCTAAACACTTTCCTACTGTGTGTTCCTGTTCCTTTAAACTCAGTCTGGTAGTTTATGGTGCTGTACGACTTACCTATGAAGACTCTTCTCGATTCAGTATCACTAATCAATATTCAAAGTGTGAATCAGCTTTCTGTTCCAGGAGCGGATGCAGTATGGGGAGTCGGGAAGGTGACATAAATTGTGTCTTTCTGGGCAGACTGGGCTTTGGGCCAATTTAAGTGGCTTTCACTGCTGTACTTTCTCTCCTCACGCCTTTCCTGGCATCACTGACCTGATTAATTCAGATTAACACACTATTATTTTAGCTTAGCTATAATGATTTCAACCTATACATAATCTGAGCAGAGACTCACGTGAAGCCTGTTCTTTTTGTGTCATGCCCTTTGCTTGTGCTTTTTACGTCCCTCTGATCCCCTGAAAGACGCTTTATTGCACATTTCCGCCTCCATGTCATTGGTAATACTATTTATGTCTGTCTAAAGTCTGGTTTACAACACTCCTGTTATGAAGAGCATTTATTCTGAAGAGCTGCACTCTAACTGTCTAGCCTGCTTCCCTTCTTGCTGCCAGTCTCAGTCATGGGGTTTCTGCCTCCTGCCTGTTTGCACTCCAACTCAACAGGACGCTGTCCAGTCCGTGCACCATCTGTTAGCTTGTACCAGATCAAATGACACTGTGCAACATTATCACTGTCCTTTGTCTGGATGAGACCGCTTACCAGAGCACATAAAACCTTGGTGAATTCATGAAGGGTTACATCAAGTTAAGAAATTGTGTTTTTGTTGTTTTTGGCCATCAGGTGAAACAGCATTGTTCTTACGTAGGGGTGGGAATCATCCAGGTTCTAGTTTAGAACTAGTTCCCACAAGTCTGATCGGTGGTATGATTTGCCTTTATGCATATTGATTCCCTTATCAAATCTCTGCTTAGTTCCATGTTCCTTGTTGTAAGGATAAACTGATCTAAAGTGATGTACTGATCATGACGTCAAAGATCTGAGTACATCAGTGTGTTGACCTTAGCAAAAACCACCATATATCAAACAATGGCCCAGATATTCAGTCAAAAACAGATTTCCTAAGGCTATGCTCTTTGTCATGCAATTTGCACTACATAATCTCATAGCTTCTCCAAACCTGCAAGAATCTCATAGACCTTGTAGCTTTTTATGGGAATCCAATAGTTGTTAGATGGGTGCTGGCTATAAAGAGCAAGTGGCACTACTCTGGGTGTGCTTGTGTCTCCCTGAGCGTTTTTTGTTTCCCAGCCTCAGAAATGATGTCATATGTAATTAATATTATTGAGGGAAGACTACCTTGCTCCTTGCATCTACAAGTACAACAATTAGTTCTTATTTTCCATTGTCCTGCAGAGCTGTACACTCATTCATCTCCCTGCTTTATTAAAGGTCACATAATTGAACAGCAAAATTTGCACAAGACAAGACTCAGGACTTGCAGCAAATTTAAACATGTTTGCCAATGACTGGAGAAAGACTGCTTCAACACTGCAAAAACTGGGTAATAAAACCCCCTTACATTAAACAACAAAAATCACTGGAGAGTACCAAGACTCCATGAAAGACTCCAGAGGTTTTACTTAGACTTTGGAAATATTTTTGTGGCTTTGAAATCATGGGAATACTTGTAAGTGTAAGACCAGCATCAGTCACACGTCAAATAAGAACTGGCATCCAAAGTATTTTTTAAGTAGATTCATAAACTAAGACGGCACTAGTTGGTATATTTTATTTCTACTACATATTACTGGATATCACATCATTAGATGAGACTGTCTGGATTGGTTTCCAGCAACACTACATTCAGTTTTAAAATACTTAAGTGTTTCTGACTTAGTATCCAGCATTTACGGGAGAGAATTTTTTTTTCATTTTTAAAGCCTTGAAGAGGTTTTATTTTGCTTTTTTCAGTTTAATATGCCTTTAAGTGTGCTCTCTTTGGCATGATAGTGAATTCATAGGTAAAAGACTATAAAGTCTGAGGGATCCGGACTCCCCCCTTTGTTTCTTGAACAGTCCAACAGCTGCTTGAAATGGCTGATTGCTCCCCCCTCTTTCTATTTTTTGTTGCATTTATTTAAAGTGGCCCCTTCATTCTCTATATTTCTCTGTTTGACCCCTTTCAGTTCCTGTGTGTGCTGTTTTGTACATATCCACACAGTCTAATGCCCATATATGGACATAAACAGGGTGTTTCTCTACACTAATTGGGAAAAACATCCAGAAGCTCCCATCTAAGGAGCAGATGTCTTTTATCATTTGGAGATTAAAACAGTTCTGGTTAAGAACACATCATGAATCCCACAAAGGTTTTTCTTTTGAACTTTTTAAAGAACAAATTCAAGAAAAAATCTGTCAGTGAATGAGGCTCACTTTGTCCTATCACAGAACCAGCTCAGGAACAGAGACAAGACATGCATCTGTTGTATTGATCAGCAGGGAATAAAAAATTGTGCACTGGTATTAACAGACTGAATTAGTTCATTATTCTTCAGCAGCAGAGAAACTGAAGTCGGCTTCAAGGTAAACATGGTGGGGGGAATGTTTAAATAACTACAGTGTGTGTTTATTGCCCTACTTATGCAATTAGCAAGGCTCCAGAGAAGATTTAGAATGTCCGGTCAACTTATTGATCCTCTGAGCTGCCTATGTTTGACCCACACAGAAACTGTTTTTGAAACCAACTCAGACTGGCAGAAACAACTCCATTTAAATAAATCCATCTCAGCTGACATCCAGACATTAGCAGGCCAAATAATTGATCTTTTTCTGAGAACCAGACCACCAACTGCTTCTGATGTTTCATTTCTTCATAACAACCCACCAGTTTTGGCCAGAAACAAAAGGAAAAATAAAAAAGCCAGACCTGCCAGTACTTAATTACGGATATGTTGACCCCATTAGTTGCCAGGGGTAGGAATGAGAGTTACCAAAATGTAGACACAAGCAGACTGGTCTAGATCAAAGTTATAAATAGAGAGTCTTTAAAATGTTTGATAAGGTTTTTTGGATAAAAAGTCTGTTTTGAAAAATGCCTACAACATTTCACATTTTTTTTCTTCAAGATATTGCCTCATTTATGAATTTTAAAAGATTAATGCATCTTTAAAAGGTTGGTAACTACGAACTACCACTACAAAATATTGAAGCGGCTGAAAAGGCCCCAGTAGCATTGCCCCTTTAAGAACAACCTGAGACCAATGGTAAGGTACGGTGCTGTTAAGGGCTACAGTTATTTTGCGTAATTTTGAGTTTTACATGAAAGCAAGCCATGAAACTATGTTGGGTCGAATGTACAATTGTGCGAGTGTGAGAAAAACTTCAGAGCATTTAATTTATCCTCTGGGAGGTCTCTGTATTTTGCACTTATGTTCTGTTTATAGCAGTGTACCTTTACCGGTGGTCTCAGGCCATTCCTCTTAATGGGGCAGCACTGCTGTGAGTTCTTTCAACCACTTCACTGACTTTTGTAAAGTACCTCATACAACCTAACTTAAAAATACCGAACTGTTTCTTTAAGGTCTCACCCTATAGTGTGGGGGTATGATAAGTCGACTTTTTGCTCCACTTTGGGGACAGCTTTTTGGTCTCACTAGTGGTTTTGTTAACATTACTGATTGACAGTTACGACCCTGGAGGGGTCATAGAGTTTGCATTTACACCATCTGACGGGAAACACAAGTAAATAGTAAATCAAAACACTGGCTGTAAACTATTCAAAAATAATTCTAATCTGGATGGATGATGTATCATTGTTACGCTGTTCATCTTCCTACTTTTAATTTAATTAAAAGATACAAGCATGTTTGGCTGTTTTAATTTAACAGCTCATAACCCTGAGAGCAGATGAAAACATACTGACACTCAGCTGGTTCTCAGTAGTGTGAAACCACAACTGGAATGAGCATGAAACTCATTCCTCTGAGGGTGGTTTTGAATGGTGTTGAATTATATCTGTGATGGCATTAATCAGTGGTTCAGTGTACAATGAGAGTGTGTGTGTGGGACTGCTAAAACAGAATCAGGAATGGAAAGTAATTAATCCCAATTTTTCATGTTACTGTAACTGAGAAGGTTTTTTTTTTTTCACTTTTTCAACAGGTGGTTTTTAAAATCAGAACTTTAACTTGAGTTATTTCTGTTGGAAGTATCAGACTTCTCTACATTTCATGTAGAATCTTAGTAAACTACAAAAATAATTTAATTAAAAGCTAAACTAATTAAAGCTTTGTATCAAATTGTGTTTTTCCAGTGCCATATTTTAACTTTGTTACCTGAACTAAGTTAAGTTTCACTCCATTCCACTCAATTCTGAAACAAGACTGGTTCAATACTTGATACCAAAAGAATCAGAAACAGTATGTGCACAGTCATATAATCATATTTTGACAGTGTGACGGTTGACAGTGTGAAATACATCCAAAATTCAATCTCAGGGTTCTGTTATTTATAAGGGAACCAGTCCATGACAAGCAGATGGACACCATTCTTTTGACTGTGCATCAAGTAAGGAGAAAGAGATTAACTTAGATCGCCAACTGCTACTGAGCTTAGCTCAAACACCGGGAGTATATGGGTAGTGCTTTAGCCTGCCTCTGTCTACAGACATCAGATAAACTCTAGACTGTCCTGTGTCCTTTATGTGTTTTTTATTGACCATGTGATGTTACGTTATCTATTTTTAGACTAAGGTTAGCATTTTATTCAATTTTTGAAAGAAATACTTACGAAAATAAGCCGCAGGGCACATGCGCAAACCACAGGTGTGATTTGCGCATGTGCCTTGGTAACTTAAGGAGGGGAAACAGGACGTAACCCCTGGAGTTACGATGCAAATACAGACAAATGGCTGATCTTGTCTGCCGCAAGATGATATGCCATGCTAAATGCTAATCTTAGTCTAAAAATAGATAACGTAACTTCACATGGTCAATAAATAATACAACAAGCACAAAGGACTGTCTGGAGTTTATCTGATGTCTGTAGACAGGGGCAGGATAAAGCACCACCCATATACTCCCGGCGTTTGAGCTAAGCTCAGCTAGCGGTTGGCGATCTAAGTTCATTTCTTTCTCCTTACTTGACGCACAGTCAAAAAAATGGTGTCTACCTGCTTGTCATGGACTGGGGACTGAAGTAAGACACGAAAACATGAAAAATGTTGGAGTGTTCCTTTAACAGGATAACTAAAAAAGTTAGGAACTGGGAAGTTTCAGGGAATGTTAGTCTTGGCACAAGGAAAAAGTGATCAGATTTTGGTGGTGGTCTGAATCTGGATGTGTCAGAAAAGCCTTGGTGGAGGTTTGTGCTCTCTGAACACTCCTAGTTATTGTTTCAGTTCATGTATATGAAGCAATTATTGGCTTAAGTTTTTTATACATACATATTAATACATATATAGTTGTAGCATAAGGTGTCTTGTTAAAACTAATATTCTGTTTCTTATTTGGTTTACAAAGGTATGGTTCGGACTTTGGCTCTGCTTGATTTATTTATGAAGTCTCACAATTTTTGATTGTAAGTTTAATTGTTTTTGTTCCTGTTTTCTTAGAATAACATTTTTGTTCTCTTTCCATCCTTGCACTGATCTCAAGTCAAACTCTAACACACTATAACAGAATTATTTAAGAAAGGGCATTTACAAGGCTCTTTTGAACACTTAAAAACTTAAACATGTTTTTGTTTTCTCAGAATTCTGTGATTCAGGAGTAATCGGTGCCCAAGCACAGATAGTTAAGTCTTTTTGTACAATGATCAAACTGGTTAATAAAACGTAAATGTCTGTCAAGTGCTCAGCTTTTAATGTTTCTTTTTCTAACAGATGCAGTTTCAGACATCTGGAAATTATTGCATTGTGAGGACCTTTAAAAAAATAATTACAATAACATCTTTCTTTGATGAATGAGGATTTAAAAAGGAGAACATCCCTGTATTTGGAGGCCCCCGTGTCCATGTTTGCCGTGGGCCCCAAACCACTAGGCAGCCGCTGACGATGACGAAGGTGGTTTGTGTTGAGTTATTCCTCCTCTTCTTGTCAATCAGATCGTGAAAACTCCACCATTTATGGAAATTAGTCATGAGGCCATTGCATGCAAATTTAAAAAACTATTATAACAAACACATTAACAGGCATTCAAGGCTGATTCTAGTCTAAGCTTGAAAAAAAAAAGATTTTATTTGTTCTTTCCTCATCCTCTTTGGCATGGTTTATTAAATATATGGTACAATAGCGCCCCCATTCCTCTAGGTCCATCATTACAGTCATCACCCTTGACTACACTTGTTAATCATCAGTGAGAAGAAGAGATCTGTTTTCTCATGAATGCATCAGTATCACTCATTTGGTGTGAAAGCCATTTCCTCTTTAGATGCACATGAAAGGCCTTTGTCTGCTTGATTGCAGCAATTAGATTTTCAGGGTTTTTTGTGTTTTTTTTTTCTGGATACAACATCATTTCTATGAGTGCACGTATTTTTTCTGTCCAGGTTCTTCCTCTCTTATTGCTCCTGTCTCTCCCAGTATCAACTGCCCCTCTGTTCACATCCCTCCCACCTCTCCCCATTGATGCCATCTGAGGTTGCAGGCCCAGGCCGCCGGAGCTGCTAATTTACCCAGCAGCACACGTCACTAACAGGGGAGCGCAGCACTCCCAAAATAGCCCAAACAGCAATTGTTGAAAGGGGGCCCAAGTGGTAGTTACTGAGGCCTGAATCTGACAATAAAATGAAGCTCTCTGAACATCATGTGAGCACCCATCATTTAATTAGTCACCCACACAAACAGTGCTGATCGCTTTATCATGCGTCTCTACACTTCTTTTAACAGCAACAGAAGGTCACAAAGACTTTTTTTCAGGTAGGGGTGGAAAAAGTGCTAAAAGTATGGTAACTTAGATGAAACGATGCTCAAGTACAAGTCAAAGCACTTTATGAATCTACCTTAGTAAAAGTGAAAAGTACTTTTATTTGAAAGTGTACTTAAAGGACTGAGTACTTTTAGTAAACTTTTCTGTCATACAAAGAAGGAAAACGGGTGTTTATCTTGGTATATAAGAATAGTATATAACAACATTTGACAACTGACATAAGGGTTATACGATGAGGCCAGAGTGATGTCAGTCATTTGGTTACCAAAGGGGACATCTGAGTCCAATCCACAGCAGCCACCATGTTGAATATGTTGTCTTAAACTAACTTTAAATCGACCTATCAATAGACACAGAGGCCTAGTTAATACTTGTGTGGTGTTTATGTTTATGTAACTCAGCTTCTGTTCCTGGGTCTGGTAGACCTACTGAAAATATTAGCTCAAGACTAAAAACAGCATGACAGTGGATATAAATATACTTAACAGATGTGTACTCCATCCTAATTACCAACAAACTAGACAGTATATGCTGTATGTTATATAGTTGCCATTTACCTCTGTAAAGGAAAAATAATAGCCAGGATTAGGTCAAGTGATTATATGTGAATAAAACTTAGTCTCCTTTTTTGGATCAAAGTATTGCCAAACTGTGCTGTTCCCATAAAACACTATCAATGCAAACCCTGTCATAGCACCAGTGCAATGTCCTTTGTTTACATCAGGGTATTTAGACAGCAAGGCAGCAGCCATTCATTATGAAGCTACTGTGGTTACTCGTGGCAGGCAGATATGTTACAGTTTAGACAAAGGATTTGACCAGGATTTTGGGCCTGAATTAACCTTGTGCAGTAGCTTGATCTGCTTGATTCATTTTCTGTACTCAGGCAGATCCATCTTACCAAGCTCCAGTCTACAACTATTGTGCCCGAAGCAGCTCAATCAGTGTCCTTCAGAGCAGGAAGAGCCGGGAGCTACAATAACACATGATGACAACAAGAAGTGACAGCTCGTACAGAGATTAGCATAGATGCTAACAGCTTCAGTAGCAGCTTTATCAATTGGACTTTGTTTCATTATTAAATGACAAACAACATAACAAAACTGAAAGTATTTCTCGACAGAAAGGATATTTTTGCTCCATTTCCAACATGTGTTGGGGAGTGTTTGTTATATGTGTGAGTCCATGTTTTGTACTTTACGCACCAGCAGTAACTCCCACGTACTACATTATCTGATTGGCCCATAATGAATGTAATTGGCAGAGTGATCGTCCAATCACCTATCATTGATGCTTTTGAAAGGTTCTGCACTCCCCAAACAATTTCTATGGGCTATTGCCCAGATGGACTAGAGAAATAGATGCTATATAGTATGTATTGGACAATCTATCCGGTCTGTCACGTTAGGCCGGAATAGGAAAAAAAGTTCAAGGAAAAAGTTGGATTGCAAGGTTGCAAATCTGGTGCCAGGATTCTGTTATCCAAATTGAACTGATTACCCATCTTTCTGTGTACTTATACAACTGGGGCAAGCAGAAAATCCGTACCAAGACAACACTATAGCTTTTCATTTTATGTTTTTACACAATACTCGGATACCATGTGAAATAAAGCAAAAAACAAACATTCCCTCATGGATTTCCTAAATAAAAGTAAAAGTATTCAATTTAAAACTATTCCAAAAGTGCACAAAAAGCTAATCAATCCCAGTAAAGTGATAAAATGTACTCTTTCCCACACCTGTTTTGAAGTAAACATTGTTCTAAGTCCATATTTTTTGTCTTTCATTGTAGTTCACTTGGGCCTCCTTCAAATGTGGGACTCTTGTCGAGGGCAAACCAGGCCAGGACATGGTCTCTGATTATAAAACACGGTGAACTTTGAAACAGTTGAAAGATATAAAAGGATTGTCTGCTGTGAGCCATGTAGACGTCATCCCACCAATTAGCTCAGTTTTGTACTACCAACACAAAAATTTGGATAATCCCCTGTTACATGACACGCTTCGTGTGGCAAAAGGAATATTTTCCTGTTTACAAACACTTCCTCAAAATCAGTTTAAATGAAATAAAACATCCAAAACCTGTACAGATCACAACCTCACAGTCAGACTGTAAGGCCTGAAGTGTTTTGCTTCACCAAGGGAAACATTTTACACATGAAGGAACAGTACTGTTAAGCACTGCACTTCATTAAAGGTGTCACCAAATTTAAACACTTTATGACGAAGCAGCCTGTAAGTTTATTGAACTAGATCTGTAAATGCTTGCATAATTGCGGGCTGTTGTTGCATAAGGGGGAAAGACATGCATGGTTTAATTAAAAGCAGCTAACAAAGGCAACATTCAAGGGTTTTCTCGTTTCACAGTACAGACTCTAATTCCAAGAATTCAGCAAGTATCCCTTTGTGATAAAAGCCTGGTTTATGAAGCCCGGCACTGGTTTGGAACTCAAATAAAGGCGTCCAAATTCTGCAAAGCCTGGGCTGTCTTATGCATGGCCAAGCTATTAGCTCTTCTAAATAAAAAGCGGTGAAAATACTAAACTTCTCATAATCTTAAAATTAAATCACTTTGACTGTATTCACACCAACATGTCTATTTGAGCAAGGGAGCATTAAAGGCATAATGAAGGTAGATTTGGAGACTTGGAGTGAGAATAATAAATATGCTAACAGACAATCACTTTGTGTTTAGATGAGTGTTTGTTTACAGCTTTTGGTCCAACTGTCTTCCACAGAGTTGACTCAAAACAGATCCACTGGGGTGCTTCACCCGAGCTGACCCCACTTCACAAGTAATCTGCAACTTTTAAGAAAATTCAACTGCAATGGTTGGGTTCTCTGTCATGCTTTTATTTTATGTTTATTATCCACAGTATGGGAAGACAAGGATGAGATAATTTACACAGTTACACTGGAATCATCAGAGAATAGCTTGAAAGTCATTTTATTTACTCCTTTTCAACAAGTTAATACTGGTAACACATGTCCAGAGACCATTTTTCAAGTTTTTTATTTTGGAATACAAGTCCTCTCAGGTAATGGATTTTGGCATGCCTATGAACCCCTCTGTTTTAGCCCTGCCCAGAACAGGCTGTTTTAGTGTAAATCCTCAGCGGCTGTCTATATATATCAGGTGTATATTTCATACATTGGTCATAATATTTTACCTTAAATTGCATCTAGACCTCCCTGATTCATTGTCTGTAATCAGACAGATCCAATCTGATGGACGGGTCTGGGTCTGGCGGTTGCCAGGAGAACGGTACTTGTCCGACTGCATTGTGCCAAGTGTAATGCATGGTGGAGGGGGGATTATGGTGTGGAGTTGTTTTTCAGGAGTTGGACTCAGCCCCTTAGTTCCAGTGAAAGGAACTCTTAATGCTTCATCATACCAAGACATTTTGGAGAATGTCATGCTTGCAACTTTGTGAGAACAGTTTGGGAATGGCCCCTTCCTGTTCCAACATGACTGCACACCAGTGCACAAAGCAGGTCCATAAAGACATGGAGTTTGGTGTGGAAGAACTAGACTGGCCTTCACAGGGTCCTGACATCAACCTGATTGAACATCTCCTGGATGAGTTGGGCCTTCCTGTCCAACATCAGTCTCTGACCTCACAAATGCACTTCTGCAGAAAGGATGTTCAAAACTTCCCATAAACACTCCTAAACCTTGTGGAAAGCCTTCCCAGAAGAGTTGTTGCTTTTATATTGCAAAGAGTGGGCCAACACCATATTAATGGCAGACGAGCCAATACTTTTGGCAACATAGTTTATGTTGAAAGGTCCCCCTGGCATGTCAAGTACATAATGTTGGCAGAATGTACAAATGTACAATAAGCTTTACCTTGTCAGCACTACATGGCTGAAAAGAGGTTAAATTTATTTTAGATTAAGTCTTGTGTTTCATATTTCATAACTATTTCTTAAAACAGAATATCAAAATGAAAGGAACATTCATTAGACAGTAGGAGGATTTTATTCTGGCATAGTGGACTTGTAGTGGACTTACAGTTGACACATCAGCTAAATTAGGGTGTGTGTCCACTGCTCAACCTTAGTTCCAGAGGGCTTCTTACCAGCACATGATGTTGCTGAATGGTTGAATGGATAAACATGCAAAACAAAAAAAAGTGTCTGTGGACCCTTAGTTTAAAAATATCAGCATATAAGATTTTCTGGGAGAAAAAACAAACATACACCCCTAATTCAATGTTTTGTTTGTGCATTTATATGAATGAAATATAATAAATAGTAATCAGTTTCATAGTTTTGCTGATGAAGTAAAGAGAGAAGAGTCTTTGACAATAACCAATGACTTGTGTCTATAGACTTTTTATTGACTTTTTATTGTTGACTTAAACTAGACTAAAATTTCAGTCTATGACTTATGTGCTGCTCCGTGGCCAAAATCGTCCATGCTGGTTAAAAAGTTAAAGCGTGAGTTAAAATAAGGCTAAAGTTCAAACAGGTTCATCTCATTTAAATAACTGTTTTTTCCTCTGTAGCCCTCCAGCATCCGTACTCCCACAGTGTCAACTCAGTGGTCTCATTGAAATAAAAGAGGGGGGCTTTGTTTTTCCACATAGTGATGTTTTTATTGGTCGTAACAAGGCTTTTGCAGCGTTCTCAACCACAGCCATTCAAACACCACTTGAGAGATTACATTTGAGGAGAATAGTGTTTTTCAATTATTT